>JBAMYA010000013.1:9743868-9762580 GCA_037176975.1 Arrhamphus sclerolepis
AAAGTTACTTTGATTTGTCTGTAGGGACCATATGTACACTATCACTTCAGTGGAAAGACAGTTTTTAGTCCTCTTAGAGGCTTAAAATAGCAATTTATTTGGACATAGGTATCGCTCAGGGCTAACATTAATTGCCATTTTGCTGCAAACACATATTATGTTTTCACCCAAAAATGCTCTGGTTCACGTCATTTTGGTCCCTTATGAAAGTTGACACTTCTTACCATCTAATAAGAAACCTAATGTTGATTTAACTGTAAAATGTTCCTTTTGAGGCATTCACTACAAACATCCTCCATATTTGTTCTGTTCAACCCCATTTCAAGTTATTTCAAACTTGATGGGCAGTGCTATGTCAACAACAGCAGAAATGAAAAGTGAACTGTAACTTGGGCCGCACATTGATGTTTTTTTTCTTTTTCCACAGTTCTCCTTTCTCACCAGCAGTGTCACCAAGCGAATGAATAAGCAAATGGTACTCGGCAGATAATTTTGCTTAGAATGCTCCGGAGGCCTATGATTAGAATATTAATTAGGCACATCTATGACGGTCAGATAATAACAATGTCAGAGGGCTGAATGGATTCTGTGACCTGTAAAAAGCCTATTCACAGTCTCCAACCACAGGCAGCAGACTTTTTCACACCCTTTCTAAATGCTCTGATTGTCCCAGGCTGAAACACTGAGGAGGAAGTATGCTAAGAAATACAAATATGTTTAAAGAAGTACATGTTATATCTCAGACACTTGAAATTCACAGCTCAATTGACAGTTATTCTTTGACTTAATTTTTTTATTTCTTATTTTCCACAATAATATCATTGAATGGGAATTACTTGTTGGATTACAGGCACTAAAGGAGAGGAAACAAACTACCACACCCACTGACGATGCTCACTTGTTCCTGTGGTGGATTAGTAAAGCCTCTCTTTAAAAAATAAAAATAAAAAAACTCTCCCAGCCAGCAGGAACGAAAGTATGAGAAAACAAAAACACTGTCTATGAAAATACACTTGTTTTATTTACCATAACAATTTCTCTTATTGTAACTTTCTCATGAGACCCATTAGAAATTGAAGCCAGAACACTGCGGAGCCTTTGAATTACCCATCCTTTCTTAAAGAGTTTCCCCATTTGCCCTACAAATGTGAGAACGGTACTTAAGTCGCTCCTCTTGGGACATCCGTTGGATGCTTCTGTTCAACATTTTGCTGTAGAGGCTACTTACAGCAATGTGAGCACTCAGGAAACAAAGCCAATAAAAACATGACATGGTCAGAATGACCAAAAAGAAGGGTTTCAAGGGTCAGGAGGTTCAATGTATGTATTATTGTTAAGTCTCTTGAGAAAAGGCAGGATAAGCATCTCTTTCTTGCTTTTTGTCTTGGGCTCAGTGACAACATCCCGTGAAATGAGACGGGCCAACTATCTCAATCTATGTGCAATTAGGAGGAGAATCATTTCTTTTGATATATTCTAATTCAAATGAGCAAACACACACATTTTTTTCCAGCTTTAATTAAATTCAAAACATTCCAGGCAACAAAAGAAAATCGTCCCATGTTAAATTTCACCAAACAATAAATGATCTCAGTGTTCATGACCAAAACTGTTCTTGCTGTTCTTGTTAGAGCCACTTTCTATGAATGATCTTTTCCTAACCTCTGAAGAAATGTTCTGTTTGAGCCTACAAACTGTTTTGGTTCCTAAAGGTAACCAGCATGTGAGAGCAAAAGTGAAAGAAAAAAATCTTATGAGAACATATATAAAAGATTAACAACAGTGTCCAAGGTGAGAGAAAGCAAAATCAGTGACCTCTAACTTGAGTTTCAACCTGGTATTATTGTCAGAAAAAAAAAAAAACACAATTTCCTGAAATGTAATTGGCCCAGCCCAATGACAGACTGGTGACCAGGCCAGGTCTCTGGCGCCAGTGATATCTGTGATAGGTTCTAGTCTCACCATGATCCTGAACGGAGAGAACTGAATCTGGGAAATGGATGGATGGATTGATGCTTTGGTCAAAATACCACAGGTGTACAATAAAACTAGACAATTTCAAAATATCTTTGCACATCTGTTCATAGCCTCCAGTTTTAGAGGAAAGGCTAATCCATTACACTCCAGTCCTCTCTTCTGCGGGATGTGCCTTTTATAAGGTAGGTGGTAGGGTGCAGTTCTACCAGTCACCCAGCACAAGATACAATCTCAACTCAAATCATGCATTATGTTAGCCATACAGCAGGGTGCAGCAAGTCAGTAATCAAGTTGAAAGTCCTCCAACTCAATATCAGTGTGGTAATATATGGGCTTCAGTGCTTAAGAACTGTTGCTTAATTTATCAATGTTTACATTTACTTTTTTTATTTTACTTTTCCTAATGACTGGGTGTTGTATTCATATGTTTTTTTTGGGTTACTTTTTGTTGAAAAAAAAAGAAAGGCAATTCTTAATTTACAACTTCAGACTGAAAAAAAAAATATGAAAGCAGCAATGTGGATAGTCATGGTTAAAAGAATGTGTGGGGTTGTCCTCTCATACATTTTGCATCTAGCACAAGAGTCATCATTTTAAATGTTTAATCAGTGAAGGAACTTCTACGTTTAAGTTACTGTGTACCATAATTCTTGATTTTGTTATGAACTCCTCATTCACTTTGCTTTTCATTCATTTTTCTGTTTTCAGCATTGCCAGTTAAATGCAGAAGTACACAAACTTCATCTCATAGCTCAGTGGGTCCTCTGTGACACTTTATAGACATGAAGGTTAATTTGCTTTTACAACACTAGGGTTGACTGGCCCCTTGATTGTTCATTCTCATTTTCTCTTCTTTCATTACCTTCTTGAGTCTCTTAGTTGCCTCTGCCACCATGTCAGCTGTAGCTCCAAAGTTAATTTGGCAAGAACTGAACAAACCCCGTTTGACATCACTATAGGTTTTCTGAAGAATGATTTTTAAGCTTCTTTTGGGTCGTACTGTAAGCCGCTGTGTTACAAATGGGCAGAACAAGCAGGCCTGGAAGTCGACTGGGACACGCCAAATTTACCGCAAGTTAGCTATTTTACATTGGGTTAGCTTATGCTAACATACGATGATAAATATTGCACATCTCTTTTGGTTAAATCTAGTCTATCCATCATATTTTTTTTATGTCACCACCAAAACAATATTTAAAAAATGTAATGTTTGAGTAACGTGTATACTGACTGAATTCCAACTGAGCAGGTCCATTGATAAACTGATGCTAAATGACATCAGCCTTGAAGTCTCAGCTTCAGCTGAGTGACAGCAGAAGAACTGTGGAGCTTGCAGTGGTGGTGCCCAGCAGGACCTCCCATTTTAAATTTTGTTTTGGTCGCAACATCAGAAATGACGCAGTCTTCCCTTAATTATTTATGAATTTGTTGCTTTATATAATATTCATGGATTTAGTAAAATATATTGTATTATTAAAAGAAAATAAATACATCATCCCTGTATGGTTATCGTGGATGTCAACTCAAGCTACGGGGACCAAAATCAATTTTTGAATCAGGCTGTTAATATGTTCACTTACACTGCAAAGGTCTGGGAGTCAATGGCGATTGACTCGCTGGTGGAGATAAACCTAGTGGTCAGTCAAGGAACTGCTACAAAATGCACTTCTAGTTCAGTTATACATATACATATACACACATGCACGCACGTGTGTGCGCTGAAAAGAGCACATACAGATTCTTGTTTGCTGGGCATATATCAACGCAAAGAAGAACCTTTGAGAACTGAGTCAAAGAGGCATTTTGTCTCCTTAATTCAGGACCACTTAGTGTTGTCTTGGAACCACTGCACTGGCAGGCATGTGGCTAGTGGCAGTACACCGCAGTGAATGAGTTAAATCAGCCTCTTGCGAACCTGACCCTCCGTCGTCACAGGAAGAAAGAGGCCAAAGCCTCACGCGATGTGAATAATCCAGCAGTGAGTCAGTGTGGCAGTGCTGATTCCTGCTGGTCCCAGAAAGGCTCAAATAACTCCCCTGTGTACCCAAGGAGAGCATAGGACAGGCATACATCAGAGACAAAGGTGGAAGTTGAGGGAATGTGGATTTATCCTGGAGTTTGTGAGAGATGTTCCAATTGCAACCTCCACCTAGTTGCTTTACTGTCATCAATTCTGCCAATAGTGAAGCCATTGACTGTTGAGGTGATTGCTCTGTTTACTGTCTGCTGTCACAAAGATTGGTGACTGCAATGCTGGGTCTGGCTAGTAATCTTTTAAAACAATGCTACATGAAAGTAAATACTTTTTTCAAGACAAGGTTGTTGTGTGTTGTATGCTCACAGCCAAGAAACCTAAAATTTTATTGTCTTTGGAGGTCTGTTATAACATAAATTAATTTTACTTGACCTCTGTTAATCTTCTTTGTTTGTTAATCTTCTCTTTTTCCTCACAGAGTCAAAGAGCAGATGCATCTCAACAGAAAGCTAAGGGTTTAGAGTTCACAGTCAAAGATGTACTTACACTGTAGTATACAGTATGTACTACTTACTGGTATGGCAGTCATTGTGCCAGTGTAAAAACAGAAGCCATTCATATGACCTCTCCAACTGACTCCTGTTGTTGTGGAGGTATACCAAGTTTGAACTAGTGTACTTGGGAGTTCATATGTGGGAAGTACAACTTTGGAGAACATACAACATACAACAAATTCAAGAATGTTTTCAGTTTAACTAAACATAAAAAAAAACATTCTTAACATTAAAGGTGCAATATGGAGAATTCTCATTAAAAGCTATATAGTTTTTCAAAATCCACGAGGCTTTAAGAGGGGTGCAGAATGAAAGTATAGTATTTCCTTTAAAAATTATATTTAGTCTGAATTAAATAATTTAAGAAATTTTGATGGGCATCACAATGACATTGTGTTTTCATTGTACCAGCTAATAGCAGCCCGCCATTGTGGGTTGCCAAATACAGTATCAGCACAGCTAGGCTGACACTGGGTAAAATGGTGGAGCATGCTAGTCCTGCAGCTGTTCCAGAGCCCCAGTGGCGACATCTGTCCCGGTGGCAGAGTGATTGGAGAAGGTCGAAAACTAGAATAAGTATTGGTAATGCCTACACTTGATGGAAATGGCACCTTTTCCCCTTGATCGGTAAGCTCACTAGCTTGCTAACTTAGCTAATATTACCTGTCCGTCAAACTCCTTTGCAGTGATTGTTTTCATTATATCACGTTGATCCTAGATATGAGATCACTCATCGTGACCCATCGACATGGTGCAGGGTGAATGCTTCACACACTCTGCAACAAACGACTAATCTGGCAACCTGATTGCTGGAATTTTTCTTTTGGTCGTTGTTGTTGTTGCAGTTACTATCTTGAGCCACTAGATTTCTCCACTTCTCCATATTCTCAATATTACACCTTTGATATGACTCAAAATAGACCATGGTCTTCTCTGGATAAAGTTGTTTACATTGTTTTTAATGGATTTCATGCTTTGGTATTTCAGCCACATGTGTTATAAATGAAAGTTATAAATATGTTATAAATAAAGTTTGATGAAGGTGAACCCCCCCTCACACATTTGAAGTTGTAAGAATTACATTCTTACATGAAAATATGTTGAAGCTACATTCTGTTTCACAAAATCAAAATAGCTTCCTCTTCTACTCCACTTTTTTTCTGCTTGTTGTTGCAAAAGTGTGTTCTGGGATATTTTGGCATCTCAGGTCCTCACAAGTCTCCACTGGATGCATCCTCAACAAAATGGCATAAGAACATATCCAGGGATTTGGACTGCAAGAGCACAAGTCCAGACAAGAATATGTATTAAAACGGCACAAGATGCCGACACTAGCCTGTATGTTATTATTTTTTTGTCAGTAATCAGTAAGTACTCAACATGATGCACCACTTAATTGGAAGTTACAAAAAAAAGCAGACAGGAGGGACGTCTCTATCGTATGCACATAGGTTAAGATGAAGATGTACTACAGGAATTAATACATTAGCTTGTGTACCTTACTTTAAAGTTTTATCTGAGAAACATGGGTGCAAACTTGTAAAAATGAAATCATTACATTGTAAGAATCTCAAACGTGGCTATGACATTTCAGTACAACAGTGTCTGTCACCTGGCATTTACAGATTGTATATTTTCCTGCAACAACCAAATTTTATCAGCTGAAATGCTGAGCACACCATATAGGCATAATGTAATTTATACCTCAAATTACTTTTGTGTTTACAAAAGCAACCTAAAAATGTATTTCTTATATTCCAATGATATACATTTTGCAGTCATGTTTCTGCAGTGTGCTGGCTAATTCTTGTCATCTGTAGATTTCTTCAAGCCGTCACCTGTCCTCTAATGAGAGACAAGTGCCAGTCAAACTGGGAGCCATGCTGCTGTCCGACTTTAAAATAGAAGACTCAGCAGTCTGTCTGGGGTGTGACGGGAGTTAGAGGCATGATTGTTCCAACCAGCAGCCACCACCTGCTTTGCTTGTTCACGCTGTCACTAATGCCCTTTTTTGGTGCGTGCAGAGTCTTAAAGAGTTTAGCTATGCCTTTGATGCCTTCTTTGATTTTTTTTGAGAATATGCACAGGATCAATAAACAGCCCTGACTTCAAAGCTCTGGCACCCTTCACCTGCTGCTGGTCACCATTTCTGAAGTGTTTCCAATCACGTAAGAAGACTAAACAAACAGCCAGGAGGGGCTGAGTGGAAGCAGACTTCATGATCAATAAAAAGTGATACCATACGTGGAGAAAGTTGGCAGCATGATCAGGCTGAGAAGAATGTTTAAGCCACTTTAGGTCCATTTCATTTGAAGCAAGAAACAAAAAAAAATAGGAGTATGTAAGACATTTTCTTAAATATCATTTATAGCAATAGCTTTATTTTAGGAGCCAAGATGTATTCCTATAATTCCACTCTTGAAACAGACACACTCATACACACACACTTCAAAGTGTTCGGATTAATGCATAGTAATCTCCAAGAGCCACAACGAATTAATAACTCACTCAGATGTCTCTAAAATGTCACTCAAGTCTCAAACACTAAACATTTGATAATAGGGCTTTTTTTCCCCTCTTTTTCCTCCTTCAAATCTAACCTAAGTGGCAGCAAAGTTCAAAGAAGCAGACTGTAATGCATGTTATGGAAATAAACCCGGGGCTGATTATCCTTTAAATCTCTGACTGCCCCAACCCCCTCTAAAAAATGACTGTCACAATGAAATGACTATCCTTTATTACATTCTTCTCCCTTAATCCTCCTCAATTTATTAGAGGGGGAGTGCCTCGGCACAACAATGCCAAAACTCATTTCCATGGGAGCCCACACGGCATGATGTCCATGAAGGGAGAGACAACTGATTTCCTATGCAAAGGCTTTTTTTTTTTAAACAGGAGGAAAAAGAGACAACTGATCCTTTTATTGCAAACGACTTGAGTGTTTTGTTTAGGGGGGCTGAGTGTAGTGAAACCAGCATGACTTTTGCTCGCACACTTTAATGCAGCAGATGCAGGTGCATGGCTAATTGCAGGTGTGCTACTGTCCAGCCTCCACTTCTATATGTCCTCTTCCACATGCACTGATACATGCACCTCAGTGGTTCTCACAAACATTAGCCAAATGCAGAGAGAATAAATCTGCAAGTACTCCATTTTCATTGTGCTATCCAAACCCTGTTGTAAGTTTGAAGGGACCTATTCAGAAATCTTAATGGTCTAGTGAATATTGCACCGTGGGAAAGCTAAAAAACTTTGTATGTTTCTTTATTTTTCCTAAAATAAATCATAGGAGGAGATACAGTTTTGTTGGTTAAAAAGAGGCTTTAATATGGAAAATCTGTAAAAGCAAATGAGTTAACAGTAAGCTTGAATTCTTTTCTGTCAGTTAAACAAGATTTTAACCACTCAATTTTCATTATTACTTTTTTAAACCTTTAATTTCTGTGCCAGGCCATCATTTTTTTTTTAAAACCACCCTTAACCCTCTCCCCTCATTCAATTATGCTCTTAAGAAAATGTGATGTGAGAAATACTGGCAAAAAATGAAAGCAGGAGAGTGTGGGGGAAAAAAAAAAAAAAAAAAAACACAACTGAAACCTCTTTCTCCAGATCCCAAATGAGAGGAAATTACTCATCAAGTGATTATAAAACTGTTGGCATTATAGAAATCAGAGTGAAAGAATAGAGTCAGAAGGAAAGAAGGGAGGGGGCTGGCAATTTGTTCTCAATGGACAGCGGATGAAGAGGTGGCAAGTTAAAGTCTCCAATCTGAAGGGTCTCCTCGTAAAGCTAATTCCAGTTAACGCTGAAGGAACAAACCTCCGCCACCACACTGTATCTGACATCCTGGCTCCAGGTGATCAGCCTGACATTAATGCAGGCTCCAAAAGAGACACCTCGTCATCAGGAATTTTCCTCATTGGCATCGAAAATGCCAGGCTGCACACCTCTGACTGCGTGGCCCCCACATCTATTAACCTTATTGATTTGGAGCCCTGCTGAGCCCCTCCAGAGCTCCCGCCCCCCTGCTGCTGGACTGAAGTGGATCAATCCTATGCCGGGGGCCACAACTCGATAACAACCCAGTGCTCAGAGACTACTGTTTACAACCTGAAATGAATACACACCGAGGTGCTGCTCTGTATATTCTCTGATCATCTACTGACACTTTGTGGCAAGGATATACAAGTTTTTACAAGTATTAATAATGTTTATTTACAAAACAAACTGACTATTACCTTTAATGCAAACTGTGCTTTTCTCAACGAATAACCGAGATATAAAATGAAATATTTATCATTTTATTGCATACTATAGCCTCCATTATTGTGCTCAATTATTTCTTTCCGTGCAGTTAATTTGTGCTAACAAAGTGCCTTTGAGAGTAAATATTCTGCACTTGAAGCAATCAGCATACTCTGTCCTGCAGCTGTATCCTGAAAGTTTAATCAATGCAAATCACATGAAACAAACTCCAGTACTTAATATTTTTCGTGGCACCTTTGAGACAATGCATGTAGCTGTAGATTATCACTCATTAGTATTGTGTACACTGAGAGGCCACATGGCAGCACAGCTCTGCATTCAGTGATTTTGAGAGTAAATCACTAACAAAATGCGTATCATTTCATTGGATCATTTGTCATGCAGCTCCCTCTTATGCAAACAACATATGCACAAATCTATGCGTCCATAATCAGCCAACATTATAGTAAGAATCTGCATGACTATTTAGTTTTTCAGCGATTCACATGCATTAAACCCAAACTTCACTCTTTATGAGCCAAGTTCCTTTTTGAAGTGGAGTTTCAAGGGAAAAAAAGGCATCTGTGAAAACAATCCAGTGTGTCTTTAAACTTTGAGCACATTCTTACTGGCCAGCTGAAACAACACTAGGAAGTCATTGATATCTATTGTAACACCATAGGACCCTTGGTTGAAGACTACAGTCAACATCAAGACTAATGATGTTTAATTTTCTCAGCAGTGCTTCATCTTCCAAGGCCAAGCAGCTCTGGCAGGCAGCAAGTACAGCATGACATTCAAGTCAGTGGCGCTCACGCTCTGCAAATGTAAATAGCTGGTAATACTCTACCATTTACCATGCCGGAGTGGAGAGCACTGTGTGGCAGTTTTGGGCTGAATGCTTGGTAAGCCACTGGAAGCTCTGTGTGATGGAGGCATAAGCATCAGTGTCGAGAATGGTTGGTCTCATCTGCGACTCATCATCAGCCAGTGGATCCCAGCAGGAGGAAAAATGTAGACCCAGGGCAAATCTGTAAACACCAATTTAATCTGCATGGAGAAAGTTGCTGTCATCAGCTGTGACAGAAAAAGCTTCTGGGCCATGCCAACGCTCAAAGAGTCACTCTTCCTTCTCCAATATCTCTGTCAAACGCAGACATTAAGCCATTATGCATGTCAAAAGCTGCAATTGAGAAGTTCTTTTCTCTCTTTCAGTCAAAGCTGCAGAATGGATTTTCTAGGGTCACAGTATAAATGATGTGGATTTTCCAGAATTTTCTCCTTTACATTTATTGCTGTTGACCTTTATAATATGAATTAGAAAATGTAGCATGTATCACCATCAAATTATTCATGTTTTAACTGGATTTTTTTTTCATTTTTCTATAAATGGTGGACAGCAGCTTTTTTTTTTTTTTTACAAGCAGTGTTTAGTGGTCAGATTTTGTTGTAATTAATTTCAGGTCACAGTCAAACCTAAGAAGATTTTCCTCATATATCTGGCTTTCAAAGCTGACTGTGACTACTACTAGTCATGTTGTTTCTTGGCAGCGGACCCAGCCTAATGCAAAGTCAACACCAGTGACGATGAACATTTAACAATAATGAGAATTACTAGCGGTCCCTCCCCCATTTTTCATACCCTAACATCCTGATTTCATGGGTGACACTTAGGGACCCCCCAGGCTCTCTAATGTGCGCCTGGGGACCCATGTGGTCGTCATAGCCAAGGCTTTTTATCAGATACAAGCTTCACACAGCGAAAATCTCCTGTGGAATGAATTTAAAAGCACTTTCTTTAGAAAAACAGTTATTTACACTTCAGCGTCAGACATCATCATCTGGATTTTCTTTATGTCCTTACAGAGAATGAATTATATGCCTGATTACCAATGCAAACCCACATATTGCCAATTTGATCACATCACGCTGGCACCAGTAGAAAACTGATGTCACTGGACTGGTGGCCTAGCATCCACGGTCTGCGATATGTCAATCCCATTTAGGGTCACTGTGTTTGCAATGGCAAGGACTTACACGGTTCAGCTGGCTTGGGCCCTGAGACGGGAAGGGGGCGGGCTTGAACGGGCTATCACACTGCCCCCCGGGGCGGCTCCTGACAGACTAGGAACATCAGGACAGATTTGGGAAGGCAACGCCGATGGGGGAGCGAGGGTGAGACCGACAGCAAGGGAACAACCCAGCAGCAGGGCAGCTTCCCAGAATTCATTACTCACAGCTAATTTACAAAACAAGGGGGAAAACCTGGCTGCAGGACAGACTTCAGCTTGTGGCCTCCTGTTACTGTTCACATGACTTCTCAATCCGAGTGCGTTTTTGCCAGCTTGGGTTAAAGTACAGGATTCTAAACTTCCAGAAGGCTCGATAGAGTAGGACAGGGATTTCTCAGCCACAGACCTGTAGGCATTGTCTGCTCTTAATAGGGACAGATATGGGAATACAGCGAGTGAATCCTGTGCAGCATCTGACCTTACAAGGTACAGTCCTCTCATAAACATGCATTTAAAGTAGGTGATTTGATTTACCTTACATGGCGTATATTTTCTATCTAATGAAATTGCAGTCCTGCAGGTCCTTGATTCACTTTAAAGATGCTTGATGTTGGGGAGCATCTCCAGGAGAGCCACACATTTTATCACCCCCGCTGCTTTAACCCATTTACTTCACATCACCAAACCATGTCCAGGGACTCCAGCAAGAGAGAGGTTTTACATAAGCGCAAGGATAAAATAATTAGATGACTCCTTCAATTGTCTTGTCGCCTCCTTTAACCAAGGCATTCACAGTCACTAATTGAATGAACTGGAAGCGCACACAATTCAGGTAACTCGTAAATCTTCCATAAATGTTATTTGCTGTGGGGGGAAAAAATGGTGAATCCCATGCTGTTAAATTCCTTAGGCCTGCTGTTGTCGATTAAAAGGACAGTCAGCTGGACACCCCTGTCCTACTGTGTAATGGTCAGTGGCCGAGCCAGAGACCCCTGCTGCTTTGAGTAAATTAACACTGGGCAGGACATTCTGTTGTTTTAAATCACCATACAAATACATGGGCAACAACTTTGGGAGGCCAGATGTCAATGCAAACAAAAAGAAAACATGTTTGGAAGCCTATGATGAATAAACACTGACCATGACGCTGTATTTATTCTGCATATTTCCTTGAGTAACAGCTGATTAACTGTCACACATAGTGAAGAATTGAATTTAAGATTTGTGGTGCAAGAACTACAAAAAAAATCTATCAAAGACACACTTTTGTTGTACTGTTACTCAGCGCAGACCTAACATTTGGAGATGACCTTTAAAATGTAAATAGACGATCTCAGTTTCCATGCTATAACTTACAAAGTAATTGAATTACACAAGGATAATGTATAATTAGATGCCATTTTAAAAAAAGGAGATAGTCTAATTATTGGTGAAGCAGCTTAAAATCCTTTGCTCCTTAATTGAAGTACGTCATGACTGCAGTGTGAATCTGTTCTGGCATGTTCAAGCCAAATCTAAATCTTAATTAAATTTTGTGCAAAAGAAAGTGTTAGAGAGGAGCCTTAATCCATTTAAGGGAGGCCGGTGAAGAGCTATTAGAGGGTATTAATTCGTTAATCAGAACTTTGTGTGGCTATCCTTTTCTATATAGAAGTCTGCAGTATATTTGAACCACACAGTGGGAGGCGTATACAAACAGCCTCCAGCCATTGTAGATGTAGGTGCAAATTAGAGAAGGCTTGAAGTGAAGTTGAAGAAAAAAAAGCTCATAATGGTGTAATATCTTTTTATTCATGTGTTGCCCCCATTTTCCATCATGTTGTCCTATTATACCACTCTGTTGATATTTCCTATTGAAATGGGATCATCCTTGAACAAGTACCAAAGACAGGTAAGAAATGAGTGGTCATGGTAACAAAGGCACCACGGGGATCAAGTTCCCGTGTAAAACCTTGTTAATGTCATCATAATGGACGGAAGACTACGGTGTAACTATTAACAACTTCAAAGTAGATGTGAGCAGCAGAGAGAAAAAGAAGCTTAGAAGATGAGACCTCTCTGAGACCACGTCCTGTAATAGAAGCACCATCCATCCTCATGACGCAGCATGGCCTCTCGGTCTCAAAGCCTCAAACCGCAACACAAATATATGCACAGAAATGTACAACAAAAGCCAATTGCTTTTAAGCCTGCCATTGAGTTGTCTAGATCTAATACAGCTGCTGAAGAAGCAGTCCGCTATTCATGATGCTTTACTGCAGAAAAAGAAAAGTTGAGGACACATCCTTGACAAAATCCTCTTTTCAGACATAATCCACTAGCACTATTTTACTTGAGGACTGGAGTGTGTAACATCTGATCTTATCCCAAAAGCTATTCAGCACTATGTAGCGCTGGGTTGATTATGTTCCTGGTACACAGAGGAACCTTTCACTCCTTAGTGCCTTCCCATCACACCTGGGATAATAAAGAGGATTTAAACAGGTCTGAATAGGTTAACCAGGTGTTGAAACAAATAATGGTTTAAAATTGTAATTAACATGGCTTGAATAGAGCATTGCTCTTGCTAAAGGTCTTCTCTGTTGAATGACTTTGGTATGCAGGGGAACAGAAGACTGAAAGGCCCCTGTCTTTGTCGCTGAAGAGAATAAGGAACTAATGGGGAATTAAGATCTTTAGAGCTTGTGTGCTTCAGTTATATGGCTTTTCCCCTTTTCTTCAAGGATGTAATGCCACAGTTCACAGTCCTGCCCACTGAATTAGTGGCACTTCTCCTAAATGTTTAACTGCTGCCAGTGTGATATAGCAAAATGAAATAGGATAACCTTGTTCATATCCTGAAAATCAAACCAACTTAACCGATCAAATGCTTTCTACCTTTTTTTTTTTAAGTTTAAAGTTTAAAAGTGTTTCAAACATGCAAAACATTAGCATTTAAACAACCCGTTATTGTTGTTGTGAACATTTTATTAGAAGCCTCTGTGGTCAGAAATGTGTTGTTTGTGTACCTGATGAGGACACTGTAGAGGTTCAAACAATAGCTTTATTTAAAAAATAAATACATTTTTCAGAATGTTTTTTGCTAGTTCTGTTTGAAAAAAAAAAAAAAAATCATCCCTGTAGAATCAGTCGGAGTGAGAGGAGCGTCATGTCACTACAAAGTCAAATTTTCAGCTCCTCTCAAGCTGCAAGTAAGCCAAAGCTAAAGGGTCACATTCTGCAAAGTTTCCAAACATCAGCCGAAGAACTTCCACATGGTTCTTCATTTCCTCTGAGTGTTTTGAAGCCCCCCACTGGGAAGGTCCCAATCTTGACGCATCAAGCAATGAACAGAGAAAAAAGGCTGATTGCAAGTGATTGACAGGCCATGCGGTTACCACAGTAACTCCTTTTTGGCTTCCCATGGAAGTCCAATTCATCATCAGAATTAGATGACTCTAAAAGGACCTATTATCATAACAGCGCACATGTGAGTGGTGCAATCGACTACCTATGAATGGATCGAAATGTCTGAGTCAAGCACTCAGTATTTTTGTTAAAAATAAGGCAAAGAGTGAGTGGATTTTGGGGTTTTCAGATATTTAACTTAGCTTTTTTATATTATTATTATTCTGCAGGTGCTTCTTAATGTCACTAAAGGGAACATATGATTATATTTATGTTTTTTTTCTTTTTTTACTAAAAAAGCTCAATCATACAGTCATTTATATGTTTATTCTGTTAACTGAAGATTATCGTCTATAAACAGGTTAACATACTTTAATTTTCTAAAGACATTTTCTGCAGTATATTCCTGCAGCACCTTGTCGTTCTTGTCTACAGCAATCTCAAACAGCTGTTGGTGAGAAGCAAGTGAGTGCATATTTTTGAAGTTTAATTTTGAAATAGAGAGACAGAAGCATTAGTTATGATATATAAGGGGACACATATTTTTCAGGAAAAATGCTATTCACAAAAGTAACATTTATCATGACCATTTATCTTTCCCCAACAGAAAATGCTTACTAAAAGCTAAGTGAAATTAGGTTGCACTGGTAGAAAGTAGATTTGATATAAATACCACAACACCATACATATTTTCTTTTACATTATAGCTATTGCAACTGTCATGTTTTTTGATACAGGATGTCAAAATCAGGTGGTGAATCTGATTAGCTTGACCAGCCAATCCTATTTTTTTTCCTCTTTCAGTTTATCTGGTTCCTCGAAATCTGATTAGCCGTTAGCCTAGCCCAATATCAGAATTCCTCCCTCATTCCTTTAAAAAAATTGGTTTGCTTTTACAGGTACAATTTGAGTATACCTCTGTGAGTAACAACTACAAAAATAAATAAAAATAATAGTTATGTGAACTAATTTAAAAGCTGAAAAAAGGGATAGAGACTCCATGATGAGTTAGCATAGTAACTATCAACCTAGTAGAGGAGCCGAAGGCTAAAGGTTCTGAGGTGTGAGCTCTGGTGTGAGAGCGCAAGAAAAGTGTGAATGCGGTTGAATACCTGTTGTGCACTTGTGACTTACACAACTGCATGACAGCTGGCAAATCAAGTTGACTACAGGGCTGTTTCATCATTTTGTATTGGAGGGAATGCCAAGCTAGCTGCTGTACTCGTCTGTAGACCACCAAAAACAAAACAAAACAAACAAACAAAAAAACTTAGTCGAAATTTGAATCTCAGCTTTGCAACTCTGCAGATGTTTTATTCACAAAAATGCTATCGTACATACTACAGTTGTTCCAATTCTCAGGCCAGCATCGAAAATATTTACAGATTCTGTTGAAAATAAGGGTATGTTATCTGCACTGTATGATTTAATTTTACAAACAGAATCTAAAAAGGTTACACACCTGCAACTTCATATTTTGCATCAGTAGGTACAGAAAAGTCGGCACATGAGCTGTTAGACTGAACTCGCTAGCTGGCATGAACATTATGTTGGCAACATGGACTTATTTTGGAAAATCCAACAAGCAAAACTGTGACATGTTCGTTATGCAAGGCTGGAGTTTTCTGAGGGTGTGTAAATGTTGATAAAACTAACATGAGCAACCATATAAAGCTTTTAAGTAGCCAGAATATGAACGAGCATGAAGATATTAAGCCAAAAGGGAATACATTTGAACCTTGCGAGTACTACTACTAATAATAATCATACATGTTAGTACTAAATGTTAAATTAAAATTAAACGCCTTTAAAAAATAACTGGCATTGGATTGGTACTCAGAACTGGCTGAGGTGTCATGAACATATCAGGGACATATCTAATGCATACCGAATGAATCGCACACACAAAGCAAAATATGTTGTTTTCAATGGGCAAATATAGTTTGAAATCAAATCTGCTTTATGACCAAAGTAGAGGTTTTGACACAATAACAGGAAAAAAAAACAACCATTTCACCCCTGCAGAGGAATGAGTGATGAGCAAACACATGTCAACTCTGTGTCTCTTCATGTCACCATTTCTCACTCACACACACAAGTACCAAATGGTGTTTTGGGCATAGTTCAGATAGTCTGAATAAAAAGGTCATTAACACCATGATAAGGGAATGATGTTTTCCACTATTTCAACTATTTCTCGATGGAGTTCAGCTGAAATTGTTGGTACTTTAGCATTGAATACACATAGATGAGCAGATAAAAATATTCTACAGATCCTTGAAAATAAACAGAAGCACAAAATATACAAAATCTAAAACACTGCTGTGATGGATATTCAAAGGGGGTTTGCGTATGTGTGTTTGTGCATGTGTGGCTGTGTTTGCATGGTCAGGAAAGAGGCCAAAGCAAGCGTCAGCATCAACATCAGCGTCAGAGCTGTGTAGCGTCAGTGTGTCAGAGCAGCGGGGGCCGCGGCACCCATGCGGGCTTCCCATCAGCGCAGGGATGGAGCTGAGTCGGCCAGACAGCACCGCGGCACACTCCAAACTTACTTAGTGTAATTAAAGTTGAGAAAGGTTAAATTTTGACACTGAGACAAGGCGAAGGGTTCTTTCTCCCAGGCAAGAGACAATATAGGGTACCTCGTCAAAG
Source organism: Arrhamphus sclerolepis (assembly GCA_037176975.1). NCBI lineage: Eukaryota > Metazoa > Chordata > Actinopteri > Beloniformes > Hemiramphidae > Arrhamphus > Arrhamphus sclerolepis. Next base: position 9,760,671 of record JBAMYA010000013.1, read on the forward strand.
CGGTTAACCGGTAAAGCCCTTGACCCTCGTGGAAAGCAAGGGAGACACGGTGGAAATGAAGACCCACATCCAGTATCATGATTAGGTGTTAGGTCCTGAGAGGAGGGGACAATTGCATGCACATGTAATTAAATTGGCCAACCTTTTGTGGCATTCCTTCTATTCGGGCATATACAGGAACATCCATCCGGAAAAAGGAGTGTGTAATAGTCTGTGATCCATGTCGAGGAGGAATGTGTGGATATGCTGAGGATTTAATCTTGAAAATAAACACAACAAGATATAATGTCAACTCTAGAGATACTTGGAATCTAACGGTTTGAGAATGTCACAGACTGACTTGTCAGCATTTCCAACCTTGAGGATGAGCACAAAATTGTTTGAGCTTGCCTTTTGTATTAGGCTACTTGCTAAAGTTTTTGCACCAAAACTTTGTTTTATGTGGAAGTATGTGGTTTTTCAAAAAGAGTTTGAAACGGAATTTATTTTGCAACACAAAAATGCGAGGAAATAGTAGTCCTTATAGGACAGGATAGGAAAATGGAAAAACAAAGTAAGAGTTATCTCAAAGATTTTCATTTTGCCTTCTTAACTTAACTTGTGTGTATCATTTGCTTTTCTTCAGACAATGCGGTATGATGAGCTGAACAGACTGTCAGTAGAAACATGTCAAGGTACATGAAAACATCATACCATATTGTCTGAAAAAAGGAAAATAACATAAAATAAGAGTTAATATGGCAGGTTTGATTTGAAGGAGAAAAAAAGTTAAAATCAAACAAGTGTGTTAAAACTTCAATACTGGTGGAAATGAACTATTTTAACAGCCAAATAATCTATTGTTCACTGATAGGAATAAGTTACTCATTCTGCATATGAATAACATATAGCTCACAAGTAAAGGTCAGATTTAAATGTAGTAATTCATTGTTTAGCATTTGTAAATAATATTTATTTGATCTTGTTAAATTCAACACTAAGTGTTTGACCATCATTAATCTCTGTAAAAATCCACACGCTAATCAGCTCTTACTTCAGATGGCAGGATGGCAGGTGCACATGTAAACTGTCATTTCGTATGGTTACAAACACTTTAGTCGAGTACAGCTTGACTCTGCTGTTTAACTGGATTCCTTTCTTTGGCCCAATATACTTACATGTACGTGCATGAAGTTAATTGATTCACTGATCAAAGTTTGTCAGCTCTGACACGATGGGTAAGGATAGCACCCACTTTCATCTTGTTGGAGTTGGGCTTTTTCAACTGACCGACCATGCAACAAACAACAAATAAATATTTGCTTTAGTTGGTCGCAGCAACTTGGCAAAATAGTGAATGATTACTTGGACAGACAGAAGGCTAATTTAAGCTTGTGCGTGGCAGTTACACAGTTAGGCTACGTGCGGGCCCTACACTGTCTCTGGCATTTGTACATTATTGTTTGTGTTGCTCTGCAATTATACCACCAATCAGTGCAGGTTATTTCTGCAGCGCTGTAGCCTGCAGTACCACGTTTCTTTTTATTCAGGCTACCTCCTGTTTATAGCTCAGACATAGCAACACAGCAATTAAAGTTTATCTTACGTGAGTTGGTGCTGATAAATTCAGACAATTTTATGGACAATGTAGCAAACTATCATTCTACCCAAGCAGCAACCATCCCACTTCCAACCTGAAGCCCGATAAAGAAAGTACGTTTTGTTGCGTACCTCAACTGACCACTAGGTGGTCAACTTTCTAATTGGCGTTTATATTCGGATGTTTGCCAGGTACGCACTTAGTTGGACTGCAATACTTTCCAATGATGTTATAACTGCTATTTTATATGCATATTTTGTTTTTTGTTGTGGTTTTTTTTTTTTCTTGTTTGTTTGTTTGTTTTGTCTTGTCTCTTCTCTTTCCGCAGGTC
>JBAMYA010000013.1:9762680-9791062 GCA_037176975.1 Arrhamphus sclerolepis
CACACATTTTAAAGCTAATATCTCCATCTGAATTATTGCACAAGCCCAATAATTCAGTTTTTTTCAAATGTCATGTAAACACAGAGAGGGTGCCGCTCGCTGAGATGTAAAATGGCCACTTTTCCTTTATTGAAACTCACACATTTACGGACAATAGAAATTTCACATGAAACGCTGGCTGTCTTGAGAGCTTGCACGTCATTCTCCGTCCCACATTATGGGAATAAACTGCCTTAAATAGGTTAGAAAGTAATAATTAATGTACAACACAGCCTTCAGAATAGGGCTACTCCTTAATGTAGTCTCATCAGGCTTGTCCCTGATGAAGCAGTTTTGTGACTTCAGTCTTTAAAGCACAGAGGGAAAACATGCTATCAGTGGCATTAGTAAAGCTTTCAATCAGCTTGTTTAAGCAAGCGTACTACCTACATTTCCAAAAACCAGTTTAGCTGTACTATTTTATAACTTCATCTCACACTAAGCCTGTGTTCCTGTACCAGGCAAGATTGTCTTAGCATATGTTGCATTTAGCTGCATTTCTGGTCATTTTAAGTCACACCTTGGATGTATTTTATAGATAAAAAAAAACAACAACAAAAAAACAAAATCTATCAAACCAGCACATTGTAATTAAATCTATTGGTAACTCATGAGGTCATCGACTTAGTTAAATATTTTTACATGTGGTTGCAACTAGCTTTTGCATAATCTAGTCTCTTTATTCCCTTGGCATATGTAATAAACTCCTTAAATAAAACATTTGTAATACAGTTGTACAGTAGTTTACTTTTAAAACATTTTTCTTTTATCTTTGAAAATGCATGTCACAAACAGATGTTTTGTTTTGTTTTATTTTGTTTTGTTTTTCCTTTGCTCTGTTTCTGTTTTTGTGGACATGATTGTATACTTACAAACATGCTTACCTAAACCTGATATTCCAGTCTTGTGCGCACGCATTAGACTGCATGCGGACGCACACGTATGCTCAGCGATCGTACGATGAGCATGTCCACAAGTTTCTTCAAAATCACTTGTAAGCACACAAATACACTTGAACTTTGTTTTAGCTCTACACATTCAGATGCAGACGGAGGAGGAACAATTAGGCAGGGTCTTCTTGCTTTCAGCCTGAAGAGATGGAACACATGTCCCATGCTTTGTGGTTGTCAGGAGCCCATACAGGAAGCTCGCTGTGTTTTGTTGATGTGTCATTTGCACCCTCTCCCCTCTTGGTTTGGTGAAACCCACTCTCTGTAAATGATAGTCCCCTTTGTCTGCCATCAAAAGGACTCCTTTACTCTCCGTCTTTCTTCAGTGGGTCTTGGCAGCTGTCATGCAAAGCCAGTAGATTTCATGAGAAAATTAATTCAGGCAATCCATAAGTAATTACATTTTTTTTTCCCCTTAAATTTTCTCTCTTCTGACCCCCTCTGTCACGCACCTCATCATAATTATTGCTCCTAGCAACAATCTACTGTATAGCCCCCTGAAACACAAATAAACACCAGACACCTCAAATCATTTGTAAAGCGAGCACGGATGCCTAATAGAAACATCATTAAAATCACACATTTATTATGCAAACGCTGATGGAGTTAGTTATGTCTGTCCAAACGTCTGCATTACAAATGCCTCACTTGATTAACTGTCAAATTTGATTACAGATGGATTTTATATTTAACAGCTGTAGGTAGACCACATCCCTGTGCTTTCATTTTACATTTTTGGTCAATCATTTGCATGCAATTTTAACACATATAGTGTGTGAATAAGATTTATGTATTACAGAAAATTAAATAAGCCTACCAAATTGATGTAGATAACTCAAGCATAAGTCATAGAAAAAGTTGCAGGATGTCAGATAGCTAAGAAAACTGTGGCAAATTAAAACAATGTTAGTGCCCATTGATTGTGGTTTTAAAAGCAATGTTTCAGTAGTCATTTCCTTCTTTCTGGAAAGGGGAGAAAAGCTTGCTGCCCAGTATTGCACATGAACACTCTAAAGCCCAGCAGATATTAATGTGTAATGTGCTAACTCACACCTTTAAAATGAAAAGGTAATGGGCATTTCTTTTTGATGTCGTGTCCTTTAACTTTTCAGTCTGGCAGTTTTTAATCTAACCGAGATTAAAACACTCCCCTGTTCAGATATGCACGCTTTGCAGCATAAAGCTCCTAATCTCTAGTTCCCAACCGCAGAAAATCCTATTAAGATCACCTTCAGTTTAACACGCGCATTGTTACGAAATGCAAAATATGCAGCTTCACCGGTACACTTTTAATTGAGGGTAAAGTGCACTGTATGCAAAATCATTAGAGTAATTTTGAGAATGTCTGTCAAGTAGAACCTCCAAACCACAGATTCGCTCTTGGGGGCTCCCTCAGGGCTGGGCCACGGGTGGGGGGCACAGGGGTTCAGTGGGGTACCATCGGGTGCCTCACAAAAGATGTCAGCTTCAGAGGATTTGACTGATTAGGTAATATTCCTGCATGTTCTCATGTAAGCAACATTCTGAGAACTCATTTCCTGCCGTAGATCCCCCTGTAATTCTTGTCCTCGCCGTCACTCCTTCACGGCAACGTTCATCTCTTAACATGGCGACTCAGTGCAGCGGCTCGGTGCTTAAAGAGCTGGCTGTGACAACAACCTTGATGGCAGTGGCAGGCGTCAGCTCTCTATTGCAAAGCCACTTACTCAAGAAGGCGCCCCCCTGGTGGATATAAATTGCCCTCACGTCCACCATAGCAACCGCTCAGCGACATGGGAAAAGAGTGTCTAGGCAGAGGTCTGCTACCATTCATCATCATAACCTCCGCGTCCCTCTAAAATGACCTCATAAATGCGTCTGGCTCATCGACTAATGAGGGGTTGCTAACCTGTTGTTAGCGACTGCAGTGTCAATCTCCAGGAGTTAAGAAAAAAAAAACAAAAAAAAAACACAGCTTCTAAAGTGACCTGTTATTAATTAAATAAAAATATATCAAACTGTTGGTGATTTCTAAAAATGAAATTGAACAAGTAGAAAGTTGTTACACTGAACTGCAACAAAACTGGGTCCAAGCTAAAAAACAAAAACAAACAAAAAAAAACAATAGCTAATTGAATAGGGTTACGGATTGACACTATATGAACAGCAGTTTAAAAATAAAAATAAAAATCACAGCAGCCAAGTGCCAAGCTTTGACAAAAGCTAATGCAATTTTGAAAACATAGATGAGCACAAAACATAAAAGGGCACGTCAGTTCACTTGAAAGCCTCAGAGGACATCTGACAGCCTTTTGATGTACAGTAGTTTCCAAGCAAAGCATCCTTGACTCTACAGATAAAAATTGATTGAAAGATTAAACGGGGTCTCTCACTTGAATCCTTCACATTTCACTTTGTTTCGCTGTATTATTAAGATACAATTACATGTCACGTGTTGTCGTCACATACACCTTTCAGTACCTGCAACCTGGTTCGAAATCACAGTTGAGGTTTTCTGCAACTGTGTGTGTGTGAAGTACATACAGCTCTCTGATTTATAGAAACAGTAATTGAGCAGTAATCACATTAGTAGCTTATCTTTTATATGGATAAAAACTGACTTAGAAATGGCAAGCAAAGCCTTTGGCTGTGGACATGGATATTATGGGGGATGGGAGCTAGTTAAGCTTTTTTTGTAAGCATAACAGCTTTGGTGAGAATAGATGAGCCTTTATTTCTGTGATTTAGAATTCATGGATTTCAAGAGATGCTCAACCCAATTTCTGGACTGCTCTTTCAAATAAGTGTGTCTTGATATAAACAGGACGGCGGTCAGCCATCTGTTTTAAAGATAAACGTGTGATCAAAGGGCATAACAAAACGTGTAAGGGCCTTTTCCCCCCTGCTCTTTTTCTTCTTCTTCTTTTTTTTCTTTTCTTGAAGGAGAGTTTAAAGAACGTGGAGCAGTTTCCAGGGGATACGAGTGAAAAGCTTTCGGAAATGTGGGGAGGAATGGAGCTGAAGGGCTGAAGGGGCAGCTTCTGAGAGAAATTCCCCTGAACCTCTCCGAGCCATGTGAGGAATCACCAGGGTTATTCTTATCACACAAAGGAAGCAAAATATGTGGTGATCCTCAGTTAGGGTGCTCCCCTGTCTTCCTTTAACTAGGGTTGTTTATTAGTGAAAGACAGCAACGCACTGGCACGTCTTGCTGAACTTTAACCTCTTATGGTTGCCCTGAAATTACTACCATTTTTGCTCATATTCATCATTGATGCTCGCTGGGACGAAAAAAAACAAAACTAAAAGGATTAATATGATGTGAAACATTCTATTGCAGTTCAAATGTACGAAAGATAAATGATGAAAATACTTAAAATTGAGAATTATAATGCATTCTTTATCGGAAAAGGTTTAGTCAAATTTGCTCTACATGGATTAGATGTCATTGAGGTTGAGCTCATTTGTCTGCCACTTCTGTATAGCACCTGCATTTTATTTCACATTTATTTTGTTGTTTGTGAGACATTGTAATATATCTTTGGTTGGAGAAGCAACAAAGTTAAAATGAAATTAGCTAATGTTTTACATAGAAATGAATTAAAGCAACATTCCAGATTTCAAACAACTCGAACTCAAGCTGTTTTTATGGTGAGGTGTGGAAACTTTTATTTTGTTTATTTTGTTTGAACTGAATCAGAGACTGGAATGCGCATTTGCAGCAAAATGAAATTTATTTTAGCACTTGGGCAATAGAGGCTACCCGACTACTGCAGAGTATGACGTGTAAGGGGGGCAGAACAAACAGCTTTGTAGAACCTTCCTGTTCATCTTTTTCTTGCTAAAATGATGGAAGCATAGCCTGGAATTTCTTTTTGAGGTTCAGCAAGTCAACATTCTTCCCCGTTTTGTCCTTACTCTCGCCCTAAATCATTGCCTTTTGAATCAGCGGGAGGCCATGAACTTTTGTGCCTTTCAACAGTAGTTTGTGCGACATCGGTATATGATTTATACGGACTTGGCAGAGTCCAAATGGGGATGCCTCAACAATCCTTTTGTACACTTACACATTTTAAAATTACCTCATTTTGTTTGTAGGGATACTATCCACACTATTCAATGGAGTTACATTTCTGAGGATCTTAAGAGCCCTATTTTGACATTATCCTGTGCAACATTAATTGCAGTTTTGCTGCAACTAACACACAAAGTTTTCTCTCAAAACTGCTTTTGTTCACCTGGATGAACATTTACACTCTTTACCATCCAAGAACAGAGGGTTGTTTTAACTCCAGAATGTTCCTTCAAGAAGTTCTTTCTTCCAATAAATTCCTTGTGCTTCATCTCCTCCCAAAAATTACAGCTGAATTCACCATAAAATAATTTAGCAGATTATCATACCATATAAATTACAACGAATTCCTGCATCTTGTCATTACTTCGTAAAACCGACAGCTTCCTCTGTGGTGCTGGAGTTCAGACTGCAGGCTTTTCAAAGTTGAGAGTCTCTCGCCTGCAGTGTTTCACCCTGCTACTACAGTCTGCTTACCTCTTGACCCTCTTGCACACAAAGGATTAAAGAGGGGAGAGATGTCTGACAGAACACACGCCAGCCACATTCAGCCTTGGTTGGGGATTACTTTACATATGCAGAGATGCCTTCACACACACACACACACGTACAGACACAGAGTGTGTATCAGAACATTAAAAATCAAGACTGACTTAAGCTCACATTTGCAGAAGCTGTTTTTCTTTTCTTATCTGTGCGATTTGGACAAAAGAGAAGCCCACAAGACTTTGTATCAGTAGTAGTGATATAAAGTACGATGATTGCATAAGATGGCCATAATGTTCTCAGTCACCTTAGCAACCAATCACACTGAAGGAAACCTGCTGCACAGTTGTGTACAGCCTTGCATCTTTTTGTGTCTTTTGGCAACTCGTCATCCTGTACAGATTTAAAACAGGGGAGTCAGTGTCAGCCTGCAAGGTTCTCATTATTGGTATGTTGATCATTCTTACCCGACTGCCCTCATTAAGTCTGACAAGTCATGCAGTGATTAAAAATTGGAATGCTGCAACAACAGTGTAAGCATTAGGATCAGTGACTGCCTTAACTTCCAGTGACAAGGAAAGCCTGGCCAACGACTCCTCTCCAGTCAGTGGGAAATCTTCAGCCTGGCTGCCTTCTGCCGATTCAAAGCGACAGCGCCTGAAAGTGTAAGAGAGGCTGCAAGTCCAGCAAGGGCTTCTGGGGTGGGGGTTGTTTTTTTCCACTTCTCACTTCTATTATTAACTGGGTTTAATCAGCTACAACACAAAGGTGAAAAGGCTGTGCTCAAACAAAACTGCTGCAAACCTACCACTCCAGTAAATTTCTGTTACTTTGAATGGAAAATACTGCATAAACGCCTACACCATATGCTGTTTTTCCTGTCTATGCCACAACAGATATGCAGGGCGACAGTTGCTAGGACACCAAGCCAGCTTTCGTGTATTGTTGCTTTCTTTGCTGCAAGTGCTAGTGAGAAAACATGGCATTGAGAGAACGGAAAGATCTGTTAGCAAGATCATCGTCCAAGTCCAAGCACTCTAATTAATCATTTCCGATGGCGACTTCACAAGTCAGACACATGCTGGAAGCTTTAGCACAACACAAATACACAGTATAACTTCACTGAATGCCAAGAAGGAAGAAAAAGAAAAAAACTTGAAAAAAAAAAATGATCGACACAGACATGAAACAAAGAAGTATTGCATCAGTGGGTGTTGTAAGAGGTCTATGCAATAAGGTCACCTAAATAAAAGAATGATAGATTTACTTTCCAGTCTAGTATGGTCTTCTTTGGTTTGTGGGCAAAGGTGATAGATTGTTGGGAATGAGCCAGTGTATCACAATGTCCCTTCCCATATGCTCATGATGGCAGGAAGGGACGGGGTGAAGACACAACATGAGCCAGCCAGGCTTGGCCTGCCACCAGACCCTGTCATCACCCTCACCTACTGGGAGCAGACGGCTTTTAGAGGAAATGTCACTGCTCTTGCTGTTTTGACCAAAAGCAAAATAATCTACTTTAAAATATATGTAGTGAGATGACATATAATGGTTTTGTTTATCACTGACAATGCTGGATTTAAGATAAATAATCTTTATGTAACACTTAATTTACATTTTCCCCTCAACATTAGGCTGTGAGTAAATGCATTTATGGACAGCTGGTTGATTATAAAGAAAACATAGAAACAGAATAAGGACAGTAGTTACATAAAAAGGCACAGAACAGACATAAAGAAATCTCCAAAAAGTTATAAGATTTCAGTAAATAATGCATTTGCTCACATTTTGCTCCCAAAATTGTGTTTCACAAATATTACTTACTAAAGAGGTTGGCTAGAAGTTCACTCCATAGTCCCGGGAGACGTCTTTGCATTCTTATTTCTCTGTGTCAACGTTTTTAATTATATGTTGGCAGGGCTTATGATCTCATTAAATTTGAGAGTATCATTTGGATGCTTGAAAGACAGCTTAGTGTCACTCAGTGCTATGGTGATGGATATTATAAATCCTATGCCTTCTAATCCTGTGATGTTAAATTCATTTTCCAAAACCTGCAAATAAATCACCAAAGACAACCTTCTGAAATGCGTAATAGCAGATGTCACAAGATTCACAGAGAAGTTGGAATATACCCTTATTTCACAAGTGTCAGATAAAGACTGAGAGTAGTCAAAAAAGAGAGTTAGGGAGAAACTGATTGTCACCCACCCACTCGAAGCTCACACTCACTTATACATCACCACCAGAGCGATTAATATTTAACATTTAAGAGTGATAAGGTGTTGATTGATTGTGATAATCTTCTATTACCAGTAAGTGTGTGTGTGTATATTACACACACACATACATATATATATATATATATATATATAAAGCTATGAAAGCAATCCCTGGCCTCTACACCATCTTAGGTGATTATACCTGTGTTGTTGTTTGTGTTTCTCTGTAATTACACCACCAACTGCTAGAGGGCAGTGCAGCAGTGCAGGTTCTTTTTCTGCAACGCTGTTGCCAACAGTGTTGAGCTTCCTTTGTTTCCCTCCTTTATATAGCTCAAACTTAGCAAAGGAGCATATAAAGTGCATCTTACATGAACTGACGCTGTTGTTGAGCATCAGTTATTTTTACAGACATTTTCACAAACTATTGTTCTACCTGACTTGAAAATGATGAAGAAACAGCAGTGGAGAATGACAAAGAACAACTCAGCTGTGCCGACCAATCACATGTTTTGTGGTCAGCGCATCACCGAGTTACATTTGGATAGAGGTCATGTGCAGTGGAGCCTACGGTGGAGGGTTCACCTATCATGTAGGTTATGGCGCTGCATTGATGTAAAAGTATATATCAGCCTTGAGAATTAAAATCATAGTTTGACCTAAATTACATGCTTTCACAGTGTTAGGAGGACACCCTCCCCCATGACACCAGCTGGTCATGCTCTTGAAACCTCTTTTTCTCGCCATGTTGCAAGTAGGAGGAACGAGCAGGCATAAGAGCCAGCTGGAACCATCTTAGTTCAGTCACCACAAGTAAGCCATTTTAGCTCAACTAGCTTAGCTTATGATAACCTGGCAGATGTCCGCTATGGAACTTTCAGTTTCAAAAGGTTTTGGTAGCAACATGAAAAATGGCTGCTGCATTCAACCAATGCACGATTAGCACAAGCTTCACGCTACTTAATGAAGCTTCATCCTCAGAATCTTCCAGTCCGACTCACAGCCAGTCTTTTAGTACAGTTAACAGCAAACACGTGAAAAACTAAGCTCTGCTGGGTCTACATCTGTGCCGGTAACCACCTTCCACAGTTGGTGTCATTGTCCTGTAAACATGTAGGGAGGAGGAGACAGCTACCCCAGTCATGTAAAATAATTAAAATCAAAATACTCAGACAGCAAGGTAGATTCAGAAGCTGTTTTGCTGTTGTTGGTTGTTCTTTTTGTGTGTTATTGCTGTTTAGTCAATCTTACACAAATTCTAAGTGCATCACCCTCATCCACCTCCACTGGCTCCCGGTCAAGTTTCATATTCAGTACAAACTTCTCCTTCTTACTTATAAATCCATCCGTTCTCTTGCCCCCCCCAATACTTGTCTAACCTCCTTCACCATCACACTCCATCCACTCCATCCTTCTTTTCGTCCCCCGTACCCGTCCGTCTGAAAACCTTTGAAAACAGGGCTTTCAGTGTGGCTTCCCCCACCCTCTGGAACTCTCTCCCACCTGTAACCCGCAACTCCCCTACTCTCCACTGTTTCAAAGCACGCCTCAAAACCCACCTCTTCTCTTTGGTCTTCCCAGACTAGCGAAGGTCCCCTACCCGTGTCTTTTTTTTCTCCACCTTGTATAACATCCTTAGGTTCCTTGAAAGGCGCTATATAAGTGCAAGTTATTATTATTATTGTTAAATCCTTTGAAAGAAAATTCAAACATTATCCATTTTGTTAAATTGAATGAAATAAGTCCCAAGCGTGCCTGGAAAGGACCACGTAATTAAAAGAATCAAACCTGATTCCCAACATCTGTCCACTCACATTAGAATGTTTCTGTTTTTTCTCAATCAGCGAACAGAATAAGATTAAGGGATTGTAATCACTGAGCCAAACTCAGTGTTCCCTTTGACATGCCTAAAGACTCAACAGGTAATTTACTCCACCTGGTATTGACAATAGACATTGATTTTTAGAGCAAGGGAAATGCATTTCTCCTGTTTCTTGTTTGTCTTTCTCGGGTTGACAAAACAATTATAAAATAATATCAATCTGAAAACAGCCTTACTGGGAATTATAATGAACTATAACTGAATGTATGGATTTAATGTTTCACCAGCAGCTCCACATGTAGCAGCAGGGGGTACAGTGATTTCATGATGCCTTTGACATGCTAATCAAAATGGGTATTTATACATTTACATCCTAATTAGTGGATTTTTTAAGACAATTTACATATTACATACTACTGCTGAAAGGTGATTTTTGACCAACTTTAAACTGTTCAGTTCCATAACAGCTGTAAGCCTGCCTTAAAAGGGGTACAGGAGCACAGATGGAGCAAAATCCAAGCAGCACCATTCATTACCATTGTCAACAATGTATTAAATACAGTGGTGCATCTTTAGACGCACCACTGTATTTAATACATCCAATCCAATCCTATAGGATTTTTCTAAATAAGGACCAAGTGTTTGTGCAACATCCTTCCACATAATTGTTTGCTGTGTCAAGCATTAACCTGTTTAATTTTTTCCCCTGCAACGTTCACACCAGCATCATTCCACACTTTATTCTTCATATGGAATGTAATTGAGTGTTTGTGACTATTACTATTTGGGCATAAAATTGCACCAACAAAGAATAGACAAGTAATAGGAAGATAAGATAATATAATAAGTTTTCAGCTGGGCCCAACGCCTCAGCACCCCTGATGCATTAAATGCTGCCATTTTTCCAGGAATCCCTGACACCAGAATCCACTCAGTGTTTGCCATTGTGCAAGATAATGTATATAAAAAAGGACACATTTAAAGCTGTTGATTTTCCCCCTGAACCAATCAAGATTTTTTTTCGCCCTTGAACCAACCAAACAGAAAGTGAGAGCAAATGTGAAAAATTAATGAAGTCCCTTTGCAGTCACAAGTTAGTAAGACTGTGGTCCCAGAGTAAAAGTAGGGGGAACAGAACAGTCTATCACACTGTACTTTTTCACACATTTATAAAGACAGTGTTGTCCCCCTCTGTAGAGTCTGTGCACTTTGATACCAATGCCAAAGGACATGTACAACTCTCATGGCTATGACACAGTATTATTGCAGCTTTTCTGGTAAAAGAAAAAAATTGTGACCAAATGTGCGGAGGCCTTGCCTAATTTCTTTGATTTATTTATTTTGTTTTAAATTGCAAACATCCATTTTGCTTGGTTCTTTATTGACAAGAAAGTTCCACATTCAATTACATCTTCTGTTGTCTTAGAAAGCACAAGAGCTACATCTTGTTATACGATATTGATGCCAATGTGACACTAAATGTGTGAGAATTAGAATAGATAAAGTGTCGGTGCAGTGGCAATCGTAAACCACATCATTCCTCTTCTCAATGAGGCTTTGGTCTGGTATCGAAATGGGATAACGACCCCCTGCTGTTTGTTTGTATTTTAGAGCAGTTCCATATACCTAACAGAGTGTTTTCTCTCAACCTCCAGAATTAGATCAAAACAATATGAAACACACAATCCCAGAGCCACTGGTCCAGAAATGCAATAACATGTCTTTTCTCATTCCAGCATTAATGAAGTTCATTTGTAGCAGTTTAGTCTAATTCCTACAAATTGAAAGATGGTCTCTACATTAGCAGCAGTGAACAAGTACAATGACATCTTCATTACCATAAGTAGAACAGTGCGTCATAAAAATCATATTAAAAATTGCTCCCCAAATTGCCATATTAGATTCTTTATAGGGTAATTTCAACACTACATGTAGTAATAGAATATTTTCTTTACCCTCCAGTGCATATTAAACTCACTTATCTTCTCCTATAAATTCCATGCATTGTGAATTTAATGAAAAATGCGGAAAGTTTAATCTTTTCTTCTCAGGCAAATTTATTCATTAAAAAGAAATACCACCGTCAGATGCTTTTGGAAGGGAAATAACCATTTCAGATATTGTCAAAACATTTTGTTTCTTATTCAGGGGAGTGTTGTCTGTAGCGTGAACTAGTTTTCACACAGCAATAACCAATAAAAGGTTGAAAAAGAGGGTGTATATCAAATAGCTCCATGGCTTAAAGGATAGGTCACGTTTGGATGGATGAGGCTGGGAATCAAAGAAAGCCAATAAATGAGTGATAAATGATTAAACTCTGATTAGAAATTTTGCTATTTTTCAGCAATGTCAGTGGAATAAAACACATCAGCACAATGGACTAGTTACTGCCTTTTTCATAATTGAGACTGGACCTTCTAGCTGTGCCCCACAGCTTATCATTAATCAAGCTGAATGAAGTCAAGGCAGTGTGACAGCTTTGGACGACATTAGGTGGGAAAGGAGCTTTTCAAGGTAAGTAAGCATCTAGCGAGACAAACCTGTGAGTCCTTCATTTGCTATTTAAGCACTTTAGCTGTCTTTGAATAAATTTAGTTTTTGCTCCTCTATTGGACCAGATTGTGTTCGCTGCTGGCCGGTGCCATCTGCATCTGCCATACAATCCCTGCTGTTGCCAGCTTAGGACTGCTGAGCTCCCTCAAAACTTTGTTTCAGCTGAACATGTAGTGTCTGAAAAACCTTTTCCATAAAAAAAAAAAAAAAAAAAAAAAAAAAAAAAAAATCTATATTTTTATATATGTATAAAATAATAATAATCCAAATAATTAATGTTGGTTTACAGTGACAAGCTATCCTGGTTCCACACTATAAAATCAATAGGCTGTTGGAGTGGCAAAGTCCATTATTGCTGCAGACGTTTTTCATTAATTATGTAATTTAATTGGATTTAGGCAGGTGCACAATGAACACCTCAGTCAGGGTGGTCAGTGGTGGGAAAGGAGTATGCCTCCTCTTCCTTTTCTATTAGGAGCCAGCATGTCCCCTGTCTCCTAGAAATGCTCTGCCCTGTATTGATTAATGACCCTAATTTATTACCAAGAACAAGGCTTTAAGTTGCACTAAATGTACTATTAATCAACTTTTCAGCATCAAGTTATGAAGATCGTAGAACGTGAAACCAGGAATGCAAGAGATGGAGTGGTTGTTTTCCCTGAGCTCCTGCAGCCAGAGGTCTCTGGCGCTGATGTGAACAGGAGTTAAAAGTCTAACATTGCTGTAATACTTCCTATTCTGTATGACAAATGTCTGTGTGAGAAACTGAACATAATTCCTTTTGATGGAGTGACCAGCGTGCTCTCGCCACAATTCACAGTCAAGCCAACGAGAATAATGAAACACCCGTTCACACCCTTAAAGATCATCTATTCGTTTCAGAACAGGAGCAGAAAAAATGCCTGCAGCTTCAAATATATCACAGATAAATCAACAGTATTATATTAAGCTGAAAACAGATGAGAGGTTAAAGAACTGGAGGCAAGGCTACAATGAATTTCACCCCTCACAAGCTTGAACAAAGCTATTATTTCCCATTGAATGGAGACTTTATGACACTTTAAATCCAGCGTTATAAAAACTACAATTCATCATAATTTCTAAATGCACTGCCTAAACTCCCACAGCAGGTACTTACTCCCTTGAAACCTTTCAAAAAATATCTTTTTTTTTTGTAGCCTACATGTGATATTTATTCATTTTTTCCAGGGACAACACACATTATTCAGCGTCTGTGTAAACGTGTCAGTGTTATCCCACTAGAGCAGGATATAATTGGTTTGTTAAACAGACTGACATTTTCCAGAAAGTGCTACTTAAACTAACAATATAACTGTAAAAAAACTGTAAAGAAAAAAAACAAAAAAAAAACAACACAAAAACAATCATGCCATAGACTTTTCACTTATGCTATGTTTTCTAATGTGAATTTTACTTTCCCTTCACTACATGCTACATAAAAGGCCAGATTTAGCTTTGCACTGGTGATGATCTTCAGAAATATTTGAAATATAAATAAAATATTAATATACAGTCAAAACCCATTTGACTGTTGAAACTCAGTAGTTGAAATCAGTTACTCGCCATTTTAGGTTTTACATCTACTGTTTCCTTGAGAGCTGTTCAACTTGCATAAATATTCATTGGACATTCATGAACTCTTGAAGTAAAATTAATGAATTCTTCATGAGAAACCATTTCTACTTTGAATCAAGATGCTAATGATAGTCACAAGCTGATGAAAAAAAAGCATTTTATGGTAGAAAAACATGTTGCTTTGTTGCTAAGTGGTGATTTGTTTCTTTCTGATGGGTGTTTATATAGCAGTTCTTGTTTCTTTGGGCATTTTTTATTTATTTATTTTTTGCTCTCAATCTTCACCACAATTTGATGATTTCCTCCATCAGAGCCTAGTCTGGCCAGCCATAAATATACATCTCCATAATACCGATCTATCTAAATCAATCTTGTTACAAGGACTGGGCACAATACACTGTGGCATTTGGCCCTTTAGGGGAAGTTGCAACAAGTGAAAATGAGTACAAAAAAGCATGTTAAGCATAACCTCTGGGTCCCACTGGGTGCGTGAGCAGTGCAGTCCAGATGTGCCGCAACAACTGTTGAATGGCAGCCATTCTAGCCAGAGAGAGGTGCTGAGCAGCATCTCAGAAGCTTCCCAGAGAGGACAGACCATCAAGCACAAGCAAAGAAAAGCATAAAGAATCCCAGTCTATATTCCGATTTAAAAAAGAAAAATGGTCAAGCATATTGATATTATGTATATCGATGGAGGCCACGAGTAAACATATCACAGCATAAAAGGGCATCATTTTATTTGACACTGTATTTTTGGAAATCATAATAACAGAAAGGATGGGACATGGTAAGAATTGCATTTTTAAAACAAACACATTATTACCTGATTCCCGAAATGTTCAGGTCAGCTCATTATCTCATAAATACAAAAGAGCACTGAAATGCTCCCGATGGGACCTGAAGTTGCAAAAGTGTTGAGTCTGGCAGAGTGAAACCGTGGAAGAAAAGCAGCATAGTTGGGCGGAGGTGCTTCTGTACCCAGTGGGACCTGGTGGCAACAAACGCATCCCGTGTCTACATCCAGACTGGTATGTTGTTCAGCAGATATTATGGAACGATACTGGACAACCACATATACAGACCAGTAAATGATGCACGTCTAGTTTTGGATTTGAGCAAAAGATTTATAAATCTATATAAACCCTAACTTCTATTTCAAAGCTTCACCAAAATTCTAACATCATCTAAGTAAATAAAATAAAAATGAAATGAATTGAATTCCATCCATCCATCCATTATCTATACCCGCTATGTCCTGTGCAGGGTCACGGGGATGAATTGAATTGAAAAGGAAAATTAAAAGGAAATTTTAAATTTTCAAAAAACTCTCTCAGTTTTAGCAAAATAGGATATGAAGTTCAAAATTAAGATCATCTCTCATCAGGTGATTTATATTTTAACCCCAAGCTTGGCAGAAACCCTCTGGATACTCTTCTATAAAAATGCTTCATGCAACCACTGGGAGCTTCTTGAAGCCAAAGATGTTTTCCTTTTTTGGTGCTTACATGGTGCAACTGTGTGCTACAGAGATGCTTGGCTGACTCATCTCAACTTACAGCTACATCTATATTTAATATGTTTATTTTGATGTTATAATGAAATATCATTTTCGCATTTGACACTAAATATTTTTGTACTTTTGCAGTAAGCGTGGGACAAAGGATAGGAAGGTCACTTGTGAGAAGCGTTATCCCTCTTGTGCATTTTTATTGCACATTAATAATGTCTATAATCATTATTGCAATGGCCCAAATTGTTTTCAATAGAGGTATGACAATCAGCATCACAATTCACTTCAGCTTGCTGCTCTAATTAAATTTGTCTCCAGAGGTAAAAGCTGAAGGTCAAAGGTAACTGTCAACATGCTGGTATCTAGTAAAGATCAGGATGTATACTCCCTCAGGGTGAGCCCTGGTGTCACAGACAAAAATAAGGTCAGATGAACCGTGATAGCAGTCACAAGTCTCAGAGGAAATGTGACTGGATTTTCCAAAATTAGTCATCGGTGCAGTGTGACAGCGAAGAAGCCGGTGCCCAGCAAAGCATCCTTCAAATGACACGGAATTATCAGATTTACATGGTGGCGGTCACTTTTGAGCTCATTTTAAATTTCCCGTGCAGCCGTCACTGGCAGGTGTGCCTGACTCTGAGGCTGCCTGCCGCATGCATGGCTGAGCTGTGAAAAAGCAATGTCTCATGATGATAGAGCGCCAATCCTCTGGTTTGTCAAAACCTGGCAGAATCTCAGGCTCTAGCAATAGCACCTTGTTAGATTGAGGTGCTCAATCAGGGGGAGTGCTGGAGCGCCCGGCCAGGTTGAGAGCGGTGATTACCAGGGGCACTGCTGTCCAAAGCCAGTGAAATGCTCCACCTCACCGCAGGAGGCCCTCTGACATTCAAGCCTGCATTTTCTGAATCAGTCTTGAGTGATTAGGGCAGCGACAGGCAAAAGGACAGATCAAACAATTATTCCTCCTCACCCTCCTTCTATCCTTTTGACATGTGACAGAGCAGGAAAAGTGCTGCTCAGAATATCTGCCATGTTTAATCAGTTGTAATAGAAAAGCACACTCAGGTAGCTTTGTCTGTTTTATTTACTGTAAAAATGGTTGTTTTGTTTTCAAATGGAAAAAAATCCTGATCAAAGCAAAACAAACAAAAGAAAAAAAAATCTGCTAATTACCAAGGAGGCATCATGAAGTGTAAGCAGAGCTTTAATGATGTTATACAAATGAAGTATGCTACTAATCCCTTTTGTACGAGGGTGAAGTAAGCACATTCACAGACACACAGGATCAAAATCAAGAATGCATCTCACTAATGCTGATGTTATGTCTGTTTTTATAGCCTGCAGTTTCCAAAAGTGATACATATGACTTCCCTGATTAGAAAACAAAGAGGCACTCGTCACAAGTCAAGCTTCCCTCTGGATTTTGAGAGATATTTACATAATATTTAACTGCACCGTTGCCTCTTGGTGTTCGCTGCTGCGCCTTCTCAGCAGCAGGGACATACAGCAGTAAAAATTAGTCAGCGTGAACAGGGGAGAGAGGCAGTACAGTATGTGTCAGAGCACAAGAGGGCAGTGTAAAATCTCCCTGACACTCATCCATCGCACTAACTCACCTCCCACCTGAAACAACAGCAATAAAACCTGTTGAAGGCTGCCAATCTCTAGTGGCTGTTTTCCTCCACAAAGCACAGGCCTGAGATCTGATTACACAGAGGAAACTGGATGGCAGTCGGCTGCAAGAGACGGGGTGACAGTCTTGTGTAACTGTTCAGCAGGGACTCCACTTTGATCTCTGAGGAGAGGACTTTCCATCTGCATGAGTATGTTTTCAGACATAATAACAAACAGAAATGGCAAATTAATAGAAGAGAACGGGAACAAGACATCCTCATATCGTCTCTGCTATGGTGAGATTATTCGTTGAGAAGATTAGAAAGAAGAAGATTATGTGTAATGAGATGAAAAATTTAAATTTGAGAGAGGTTTCATTGCACAGCTTTCTGAGAATTATTATTTTTTTTGCTCTGTGTGGAGCATAGAGCTCACAAGAGTTGTGGGAGAGAACACAAAGAATGCATTAGTGAAAATAATTTCAGATAGAAATCTTTTCTTAGAATTTTTTTAACAGAAATTGCGTGAATAGTAACTCAGAATATTAATCCTGATTGTGAATTATGCACAGTATAACTGATTACAGGCACGCCTTCTGATGTGACAGCAGACGTTACTGTAAAATGGGTACAGTGGGATATTGGCAAAAACTGTACTGGTCAAATGTCATCACAGGTTTTTTTTTTTTTTTTTTCTTCTTAAATGCTTTAAAGCCTCTTTTTCCTCATACTTCAGTGCTATGTTGCAAAAGGGATGTAAGTAGCAGCACTGAGAAGCTGGTTGGAACACTTGAGGGGGTATGAGGGGGTTGCAGAGGTTTGCAGTTACTCAAACCTACCGCCATCAGTCCATGAGTAGCACCATGGTTGATCGTGGCTGCCAGCAGACTTCCACATGGAAAGGTCCTGAAATGATTTAGCTGACTCTCAATTAGCACAAACTGCCTGCTGCTTTGCCAGGCTTCATCCTCAGACCCTTCAGGCAAACCCTGAGCTCAGAGGCAATTTCTCACAGACTGCAAAGGAAGCTCAGCTTCCGCTAAAATGTCAAAAACTAAATAGTCAGTTGTGTTAACATTTCATTGACTACTGATGCATTAGAACACGTTCATCTCGAAGACGAGTTTGTTCAGAAGCGGCAGTGCCACAGATTTCCAGAAATCGTTTTCTTATATGGTCTATGATCATTGCATTTGCTTGTAGAAGCTGAGCGTCCATGTGCTTCAGTGGGACTGCATGAAACAGTTTATTTTCATTGCCTCGAAATTTGATGGTCATTCGATAAATGCCACGATTTTGTCCCGCCCCCGGATGCTCATCTTCTCTGGAGATGAATGGAGCTGTGGGCTGGCCTGGACACTGGGATTCCGCGTGACGATTGGAGGGTCAGTCGAAAGGCTGAATGTCACTTTGATTGACAGCTATTTTGAAATATAAACCATCATTGGGAGCTCAGGCAAGTCGCAGATTTTGTAAGTGAAGTCAAAAGATAAACTAACCCATTTCTTGGTATTTCCTTGGTGAAATTACTCAACCATTTCCATTGTTCATTTTTTACACTAAATAAAACACACACACATAGCATTTCCTTGTTTGAGTTTAATACCGTATCGTTAGTTTGTCCACAGACAATTTTCTTGAAAAGGATCAGAAGGCAGAATTTACAGACATCCCAAGTCTCCCAGAAGTTCTCCCGCATTCAGGTAGCGGCTCATTGATGCCCACAAGTCAGATAAAATGTCCCGGAATCGAAAGCAAGTGGCCAAGAGAGCACCTAAGCGTGCATGGAGGTGAGACAGACTTTTTTCCCCATTCGTATGTGGGAAGGAGAGCGAGGCCATACCACAGAACTCCAGAAAAACAGTAAAAGCCATGACTCTAACTTTACTGTCTGCAACTATCAAGCACCGCATCACAGAAGGAAAGAAGAGGAGAAAAAAACAACAACAAAACAATAATCTCCTGTTGTTCACATTCATGTCTGAATTTTTGTAATTTAGTGAGTTGATTTTATGACGTAAGCCGACAATGAGTTTCCCAGCTTCCCACTGCCTGAGCTGGTTATGGTGGTCTGTTAATACAACAGAGGCTGCCTAAGTAGTGCAGAACATGACTTGAAAGGTGGTGGGACTCAAACTAATCTGGGGCTTAGCAGACCTGTTCCTTTCCAGTGTTCCCCGCTGAAATAGCTCCCTCCAGTTATTCCAGGCAAAGTAAACAGGATCACCACTCATGTAGCCGTCACAGCTGATCTTTGCCATGTTGAAATGATGGGAACATATCCTGGAATCCCTTGTGAGGTTTTGCAACTCGACATTCTTCCCTATTTTTTTTTCTATATCTTCTCTGCACAGAGAGATCTTTTGGATTCTTTAGCCACCACACGTCAGCCATGCAGAGATAGATGTGTAGCTTCTTTGCTTTGGATCCATGTTATTTACCTTCTGCAGCATCACAGTAGTGCACCAAGATTATTTGAAGATTGAAAATGGCGTAGAATGAAGCATATGTTGCTTTCTTTACTGGAAGTGGTCGTGTCTGCAAAAAGACCTAAATGAAATGTGTTACTGCCACCTAGCGGATAAAAATAGCACCGTTTTCACAGCACACTGGGTAGCCTCTATTAACATTTTTAAAATGCCCAATGCCCTGTCACGTCAGCTCAGAAGATATATTCAATGTAGTCAATATAGCGCTAAACGTTAAAAGCAAAAACCGGATAATGAATACATTTATTTTATAGAATTTTACCAGATGTGATACAAAAAGATTTGGAGATCAAAACTACTTTTTGAACCACAGTGTTATTCTTTTTTTTTTTTTTTCTGATACAAAGTTTGGCATTTTGCCATGAGAGTCAGTGGAGATTGACTTATTTTTGGAGCCAGCACCCAGTGGTCAGTGGAGGAACTGCAACAACGCCTGCCAAATTGAATCAAGAAGTAGGTGGTTACCACTTGGTTGTAAATGCTGCATTTCCCCATCAGGTTGCATGCATAATTCACACAAGGCAACATGGGGACTTGGAATAAGATGGATAGGTTTAATCATGTTGATAATCTAAAGAGTTTGTTGCTATGAGATTCTAAATGATGATTACCATTCGCAAAAAGAGAATACAAACTCATAATTGTCCAAATTACTAAGGATCCATGCCAAAAAAATATAGTAACAAGCATGCATTTGCTATCTTTTATCTTTTATGTCAACTGTGTTCCATATGCCCGTGTGATTGTGGGTCTGTTCCAGAGTAGCCTTGTAAAGTAGCCTGGCACTTCAAAGGCTGAGGGATTAGACCTTTTCTCTTTTTTTTTTCCCTTATCCCATAATTAATGTGACTGAAGAGAGGGCGGCAGCACCTGAAAACCGGACGCAGCCGCCAGCATCCTGCTGTGGCCAGAAAGCACCCCGCTACCCACAATGCACCACAGGCCGACACCATGTACCATGTTCACCCTGTGTTTCTATTGAATAGGCTTAAGGCTATCTTTCTGTCCCTTTTGTCTGCTCATAGTGAATTGAGATTTGGGTTTAAAGACAAATGCAGAGAACAAATTTGATTTCTATCTATCTAAATGAAAGTAAAGATTCATCACGCTGCTGCTGTTTAAAAAAATATTCTTGACTTGTTTTTTGGCCTTTGACCCCTGTGGGTCATTTTAATTTCCTTCCAAGTGGCACACATGGGCTCTTTTGAAGCCTGATCGGTTGTTTTTGTACTTTCTTATAAAAAACAAAAACTCTCACTGAGCACAAGTCAGAACCAAATGTTTTCTTTTATCATTATGATGGATAAAATCCACTCCCGTAGACCATTTTGAATAAAAAACTGATTTTGATTTCAATTTATTGTTTAACCAATTGTCGCTCCTCTTTCTTTCACATGGTATTCCAAATTCAACATTTTCTTCTCCAGTTATCCCATGCCAAAATACAGGTGGAAGGTTACACTGCTATCAGAAGGAATGTTGATTTGAAATTGCCAGCAGTTGTTTGGGAGAATTCCCTAGTTGCTTTGAAGTTTGCACCCCACTGAGTGCCCTAACTTTGACACAGAGAACCATGGCTGCGGCTATTTATACATCTTGTGGGAGAATAGGTTTCCCCATGTAACAGACTTTTTTTTTCCTAGCCTGCCCACCCTCCTTTTTTTTTGCCGTGGATATGCCTCAAATTCAGTCATGCTGCAGAATCGCTGTTAGGAGTTAGGGTGTTAATTGAAACACATACAAAGCCCTCTCAGCCGATCATAAACGCTCTTGTTTCATGATATTTTTTTTCCCCCAGTTGTTGAGGATTGTAGCTGACTCCCATATAGCAAAGAACCAGGGTCACAGTCAGAGAGTCCAAACCAATGCATCTCTTACAATTCTCACACTCTATTGATTCTCCCTCTGAAATTTATGTTGCTTTTCATTGAGACCTCCTGCTGTGGCCCTCACTGCCTCCCCGACAGGAGGGTCACAGTGACACAAGAGTGTTGGGCCAGATGCCGAGCGATCCCCTCTGATGCAACTCCGCTTCCAAGAGCCACATCCATCGCCCGTACAGGACAATCAGCCACGATCTCAATGAAATCTCAATGAAAACCTGAATTACCAGCATCGCCTGCACTCCTGCTTGAAGCTTTTCTCTCCCTCTTCTTTTTTTTTTTTTTTCTTATTTCATCAACAACAGCAAGTGTAAATCTCCGGATCAAATGCTCTGATGAAGAAAAAAAAGAAAGAAAAAGACTGGAGATGAACTGAGAATGAAAGAAAGAGGGGGAAAAAAAAAAAAAAAAAAACACAAGTTGAGAACAAAACTACCACGCTGGTCCACCTTTGCCACTGAAGTCACCCTGTGTTTTTGTGAGGGTGCGTGTGAACAAAACGGCCTTTGAAGTTGGGCTACAGCACTGTACTGTGGCATCACTACGGCCACTACTAAGCCTCTGCAAAAATGTGCTGGGTGATTATAGAAAATGCTATAGAATCCAGTCATAAATCAACTAAATTTTCATGCAAATGGCCTCCTCCATGGGGCATTTATGTACTGTGTGTATAGCAGCATCAATGGTGTATAAAAGGCACATTTTGGCACTTAAAAGAGAAATCATTGAGACATCACAGCCCAAATCCACACAGAACCTTCAAGGTCAAAGACTGCGAAATAATAAAACACTGACACAGACACACACACACACACACACAAACACATGATTGGAGGGTATAACAAGACTAGAGAGTCGTTAAGGCTTTTATCTTCTGGATGAAGGAGAAAGATCCACCTGACATCCCAGAGGGTGCTGATCAATCATGGCCTGACTGGTTCAAACTGTTTGCGCTGGATTCCACATCCATCACCATCCGATGGAACTCTGTGTCCGACTACAGTGCTGAAAAAAAGAGCAGCTTCAATTAAGGCATGGTGAAATAAATTCACAACACTTGATTTATAGAGCACGTCTCATTGCGCAAGGCTTTTTTTTTTTTGCCTAATGCTATCAGAGCTGAGACTTAGCCTTGTACTTCAGAAGGTTATTGTTTTGTGTTAAATGGCAGGCAGTGACATCAGCGAGGCCTGCAAGTTCTCGCATCCCTCACAAAAGCTATTTATAATAACAAGGATTAGAGATGCTTTTATGCTTATTGAGAGAAGGCTTACTAATCTAAAACACAAGTTTAAAGCAACAGAACTTGAACAAACAATACTCAGGAAGACACGCCTCCTAGTCGCCAATCTAAGTGTACAAACAATTTCACAGGACTCCCCACAGTGTTTACATGATGGTGTTAATCAGACTCTAACTACGAGATGAAACTATCAAACATTCGTTATCACTGCATATGTCATAGCAGAGCCAGTGGTTCTCCTCTCGTCAGCTGGTCAACAAAAGCACCCGTTTTCGCTCCTATGGAGGCTAACACAGCCCAGGCAATTACGCTTTTCAACCAGAGAGGGGTGCTAAAGAGCACAATCTATGGGATCTTCGACAATTGCTCTCTCCATTTCTTTTACTTGTCTTTTCCAACATCCTCTTCACTTTCTTCCCTGGCTGACAACATATGGTAGATCACTTGATCTGGTAGTTAGCGTCTGGCTAACTCCACATAGCAAATAGCTACTGGGCAAGGAGGCGTGTCTTCCTGCATCGGTTTGGTGTTGCCATCTGAAATAGTGATAGTTCTGTGGGCTCACACATCTGCGGGCCGTGGCAGAGGTGGGATTTGTCTTGTTATGTGTTGAACGTAAGAATTTTAGAAACTCTTGGCGAGGATTTCAAGTTCAGTTGTGTTGCTTTAAAGCTTCATGAAGACGAGCAAACAAAACTTCCAACTCAGGGAAAGAATTGGATTTTATTCCTAAGATATTAGTTTTAAACATACTTAAAAAGCTTGAAAAATGTGAGCTTCCATTAGAGATCCCCACAGTTTACTAGCAGGTGATCAGAATCAGACGATTTTTATGTGATTGACACTGACCGTTATCAGTCTTTCATTGACTAAGTGTGAATAGTGAATTGGCAAAAAAAGAAATTTGTTAATGTATGCAGTTTAAGCTGATTTATGGTTTGAAGAAAGAATACTTCAATTCACCAAAATCGTTTCTGGCAGGTCTGAATGAAAATGAAAATCAGAAACTGCAAAGAAAATCGGGAACTGATGCGTCTCTAGTTTTTATGATGGGTTTTCTATCCATAAATATAGATTACGTAATTTCTTCAAATATTGCCGCTAGTAACTAACCTCGGGAGAAGAAAGGACAGCTTAACAATATGTACAAGCTGCAGGCAGAGCACCGGGGCACGCTGCACCTCATGAATATCATTAACTGGGAGCAGTATTTGTATTACTCTGGGATTACATCCAGCCCAGTAATGCGCCCTGATTGTGGTTGTGAACATGAAAACAGGTTATAACATAATCATATGTAAAGCAAATGTACAAATACAAATCATCTTGTAGCCTTTAACTAAGTTGGCTGGTTCACAGAGAGTAGGAGGGAATTTTTTTCCATTTCCTCACAGGGCCATTTATTTAAAGTTTAGTTCTGTGCTGAAATCAAGGTATGTACATCAAAGGAAATAAAGTAATAAAATGTCTTAAATGTCTTAGAATGGAAAAAATGAAAGCATTTAGTTATAGATCAGCTCTTTAATTTTGCTTTAAAACTTGAAACAAATTTTTATCAATGGTCGCGCCACCAACAATATTTCCTCCCTTTCATGTAAGACATTATCAATACCATACGGGCGAAGA
Organism: Arrhamphus sclerolepis; assembly: GCA_037176975.1. Taxonomy (NCBI): domain Eukaryota; kingdom Metazoa; phylum Chordata; class Actinopteri; order Beloniformes; family Hemiramphidae; genus Arrhamphus; species Arrhamphus sclerolepis. Next base: position 9,786,764 of record JBAMYA010000013.1, read on the forward strand.
GGGTCACATATTTTAGACAACCTGCATATAATAAACGGAAATGTGTCGTGATGAAGGCGTGCTTGTTTTCTTGCTGTGGCAGCTACAAGGAGGCCAGTAACCCAAAGACACTGGATCCCCCAGTAGCAGAGGTGCCAGAGGTTGGGTGTCAAGTTGGGAATTTAGACACGTTTTCCATCAGTGAGCCTAACAGGATTTCACACTCTCACTTAAGACGGTCCACACCTCCCATTAGGTGCAAGATCTAAGATGAGAGATGATGGCATGATGCTGGTTGAAAGACAAGATGGTCCCCAGTGACGGATAACGAGGATTTCCTTACTAGATTGCCAGCAGTTCTTAGATCTTAAGACGCTATGAAAACATGGAATATTTGTCACCAAATGCTCTTTATATCTTTAAAAGACAAAATTATCAGTCATATATCCCTGGAAAAAATAAGCATTTCCAGTAATTATAAGGATTGCTTACATTTATAAAGAAAAGAAATGTCAGGTGGATTAAAAAAAAAGAAAAATCTTGTGAGCAGTATGTATATCCAATACAACAAAAAAACAAATCTATGCCACCATATTTTACAACCAATAGCTGTCGTGTATTTAGATTTTTAGACAAATTATTTTTTGCCTCACAGAGAAGTAAAAGTAGCTTTAGGTACCAAAGTAGTTGTCTATAAATGACATGAGTAGGCCTCTATTAAGAAGCCATTCTTTTTTTTTGTTTTTTGCAGATTTGTGTCTTTAACTCTTCGCTTGTTACTCCTGATTTCAGATTTAAGTTTGGAATGGTAACACTAAGAGATGAAGTTCCTGTGAAAAGGTTTGGATTTTCTTCTTTTTTTTTTAAAAAAAAAAAAAGAAAGAAAAAAAAAACCTGCTTTGACACCGACACGAGGTTCAACTCTGATTGAATTTGAGAGCTGCTGATCAACCCCCAGTTAAGGCCACCCGATCAGGGCGGAGGTGTCGGTGCAGAGCTTAGCTGGAGGCGTAAATGCCACATTCCTCCTTAAGCAAGATGAAAGAATGTTCCGCTTGATGCGTACACCTCCTAAACACTTTGACGGAGGTGATAGACCAACCCCCAAAGACGTGCAGTGACAGATGATCTTCTCAGGTAAGCACCATCTTGCTTTTTCAAAGTGCTTTACATTGCAACTCATCATAAGAGGTTGATTTCAAAGTCACTGCTAGTCTGCAGCTCGACAGATTTCCTGCCCATGTGGATATGTGGTGAAGTCACGGATGTCTCGAAGGCACAGGTGATAATAGGGCCTTAATCACCCCACTGGTTCTGCTTGTCCCTCTCAATGTCACATATCCGGATGAATGTGGTAAATATCAGCCCATAGTTGCAATAATGCTACTTTATCTGCTTTTGTCAGACCAAGGTCTTGGTCACATTAATAGGGTGAAAGATGAAAGCTGCACATAATATGTATAATTTTTAAAGCCAGTGTACTGTATAATCACCAGGTTAATACTATTTGGATGGTGCAAGTTTGAAACTCTTGGATTAAAAAATAAAGCTGAAATGCATATTTTTGCATGCAAGATGTAAAAGCTTTCAGAAAGGAAGCAGAGCTGCTGCTGGAGGATGATAGCATTTCTGACAAATACAGGTGATCAGAGCTTAGAGATTCAACCTCTGGTCACTGGGAGCTTTGTTAAGCAATAATACTAAGTGATTTGAGATATGAGACTGTAGATTAAGAGGTGTTTATATGTTATTATAAATCATATATGTATTTATTTATTTTTACAATATTTTTGTGCAATGGGTTTTATGAAATGAGTATCAGTGAAAACAGTCGGCCAGCACAATGGTTTTGCAAAGAGGGCTCTTAGCAGAAACATGGCGCCAGCGTCTCTCCTCTTAACGCCTGACTCTGCAGCCTGTGCCTCATCCAGCCATGCCATCCCAGCACCCCTGCTGTTCAATACAATTTCATTTGTTGTGTATCAAATGCAAACTTCAATGCACTGCCCTCGCATATGCCGTGGAAGAAGGAGTCTGATGCTCTGGCTGCTGTCCAATCCTCAGCTGAATAAACACAAGGGCCATTTGCAGGTTGGCAGACTCTCTGATGTTTGTCTTTCAAGGCAATCTACCTCCCTCCCTTCTCGCCAGTTTCACCCCGTCTCTCTCAAACACAAAGGTGAAGAGTCGGCAAGAGCTTACCGCTGAACAAATCACTGTGATCCCCACGCACTGGAGATGTCAGCTGTTGCGATTGGCAGAGAAATATGAAATGTACTGTGGTGAGATGACCGATGATGCAAGGAGAAACTTTAATGGACTCCATATCAAAAGGGACTAAATCAAAAAGAAGGAAATCAGAATGGTTAATTAGAGTTATAACAGATCTAATCTGCATGCTGACACACAGATTAAAATCAAACATGAATGTTTGAGTTAATTGACCAATTACACATCTTTAAAAGAAAGCTGATGTTTAATCACAATCACATCAGAAAAAGCTGTGGTGGCTTTAACACTGTCCCCTGAAAATTATGTGCATATAATACTAATCTGCTCTCCCACGATTGTTATGAGAGAAATGCAGTTGTTATTTAGATTAATAGTGATGTAAATTATTTTTTAAAATGCTGTCCATTTACCCCACAAAACAAAAGAACTTCAACACAAAAGATAAAGATTTGCCGTACGAGTAAAGTGGCGAACTTTCCTCTTCAACATTAGTGAAGTAAATGTCCTCGTTGTACCGGCAAATTGTAAGTTTTTCTTCCAGTTCTGTATCTTTTTAAACAGCCCACATAGCTTCAGCAACTTAATTCTGCTCATGATAAAAAAAAAAAAAAAAAATACATAAATAAAAAAGAAATAATTTAAATCTCCCAACATGTTAATAGGAAAGGCTGGGAATGAGTACAATGTATAAAATACAAAATAATGATATAATTCAGCTTGATCTAACCGTCTAAACAAGCCATCTACCGGTTTCCAGGGCTACGTGCACTCATTTCAAGCTCATTTTAAGAATAGGCTATTTACACGATTTAAGAAGATTTCCAACCTGGAGATTTTCATCAATCATAAACTTAATTATGATAATAATGATAATACATTTCCTTGTCATGTGTCAAATTGCTCCCCTTTTATATGAGAGATTAATGTTGCACCATCTTCTGCACTGAGGGCAGACTGATGTCCTCACTTTGCCCAAAAGTGTGACAAATGAAGTGTCCTGACAAGATGGTGACCACTGGGTGAGTGAAATGTCCCTCATTCCACACAATTTTTTTTCTCTTTTCTTTTTGGACCATCCACATGTGCACATACGCCCTTATAATCATAAGGATGAGTGCATAAGTACACGACTTGGAACATAATCAGTTTCCTTGTTTTATTAGAATGAGTATGATCGGTTGTGAAGGACAAACAAACAAAGCAAATAACTTACAGCATAAAAAACAGCAAAATTAATCAATTAAATTAAAAACAAATCGGTCATTTGTAGTATATATATTGTTTGTACAGTTTAGTTTTTGACAGATCACAGCGCTCAAGGTTGCAGGTAATGGAGGCTTCCAGGTTACACTGGTCCCACGTCAGAGTTTTAGTGAGAATTCTGTTATTTAAAGTTGACAAAGAAAATGTTTGTTTTCTGTTTCAGAACAAGATAAAAAAAAAAATAAATAAAAAAATCATTTACATTTTCTTTAAGTGGTCAGAGTTACCATTATCACTGACTATTGCAGCAGACGTATTACCCTCTTTTAGATTTATCTGTAGATTTGGTTTCTTTTTTTTTTTCCTTTGATCTTTTATTTTTCTCACAGTTCTAATAAATTCTCTTTTTACTATGTTTAAGTAAAATACTGCTTTATTAAATTTTTTTTAATATGTATAAAAAAAACTTTTAAAGAGCATTTAAACACACAATTTTGAATTCTTTTGTATAAAATTATGAAATTTTGAGAGGCTGCACCAGGAGACAAGTAAGTGTATTTTCCATGATGTCCCAGCTGCATCTTTTATTGATTTCTGATATTTGTGCACATTGGTTGAAATAGTTAATCTGGCCTGTGGCACTTGGTGTTATAACCAGTTCTCCAGCTTTTGGATGCTTCTGTATTGGTCAATGCATGAAGCACACCCCATACCAAACCATAACTGCTTTGGTACATTTTGTACCGATGGAAAGGGCTGTGAAAGGAAAATGTTTGTTTGTTGAATGGGTATGGATGGCCGGGCTAGGTATTAAAAAAAAAAACCCTATTATTTCAACAAGCAGATGGAAACATTTTGCCAATATTTTGATTGAACAAAGTCAAG
>JBAMYA010000013.1:9804196-9817698 GCA_037176975.1 Arrhamphus sclerolepis
GTACATGTTTATGCGTGTCACCCAACACTAATGTGAAAGAGCGGTAGAGAGCATGCAAAGATGAATGAATGTTAAGATTGACAATCAGGGTTATTCCGCCAAATATTGTTTTCAGAACTCTTCCTAAGTTAAAACATCATAGTTAACTTGATTTAAAATTATTAACTTAACTTTCCTTTGCATTATTTGAGGTCAGTGAAGACAATGTCTTCTGTTATCTTTACCATTTATCATTTTCTGCCAATAAAATATTTAAATGACTTTTTTTTTTTAAGGTGCGTGTGGGGGAGGGGGGGGGGGTTGTCGGTATATAATGTTTATTGAATTCACAGTTATTTCAGCTATATTTGACAGAGCCAGGGTGCTGTATTTTCTCAACAGAGACTGGAAAATGAATATGGATTTCATCAAAACTTTGATCGGCTAAAACAACAAGTGTTGTGGCGTCTTTTACACCGTACTGCAGTTGTTTGGCTATTTAGGCCAACTCTGTTTTTTTTTAATAAACTTTAAAAAAAAAAAAAACGATATGTAGGCTACATAAAGGTATTAAAAAAATGTTTATTTTTCAAAAGTGGGAAACTTGTTACGTCAGCGAGAATTTCCAACCGGAAGTTGTTTGGTTCAATTTCCTGGTTTTAAGTGCCACAAAGCTGCCTGCGGGCGCCATTAAAACGGCAACATTTACAATGCAAATATTGTCTTAAGCTGCGCACGAGTAAGTCAAAGGTTTTTACAGAATAAACAGAGAAGATAGGGAGTGTTTGTTTTCCGGGGGAGCACCAGAGGTGTGCGGCCTCGTCACCCCGCCACGGAGCGCTAATTGGAGCGGTCTCATTTAGCACCACGTCAAAGGGGGACGCGACAGCGCCGCGTCAGCGCCTCCACAGATCTCCGCTCCAAACCTAATAGCGTGTCAGACATCACAACTGATGCGATGGGGGTCACCGGCGAGCCTATGTTTCACTATAACGAACCCTGTCCCACCCCAACTGCAGAGGCGCGGAGATGAATGTCCCAATCAGAGATGTAGTTAAAGTGAGGACGACAAGAGGATCCGCTCTGGATTATGACGAGGCTCGCGAACGCAACATAGTATAAAGAGACAAGGGAACAATCATGTTTGCCTGGGAAGAACGGAAAAATAATTCTTTGTAACTAATAGTTACTATTTATAAACAAAACAAGCAAGTTGGCACAACCAGACGCAGCTTTGATCCCAATGTGGAAGTCCAACTCAAAGCATATGCAAACATAAGTGATGCGACGAAGTTAGGATGAGAAAGCATAAATCAGCAAGTTTGTGACAGATTAAATTAAAACTGTTGACAGGTATACATTTTAATTTCACATCCAGTCTGCTAAGAGACGTATGGGCCGATAAATTCTTACATTTAAAATTATGAATTCGCATAAATGTGACTTTTCTTTTTGCTGCCATTGCTGTACATTGTGAGGATCTTAACATTAATAAAATAAATAAGTACATTTAATTAAAAAATAAAAATGCATGATTACAAATTATTCTTCTGTAAATTCCACCTCTGGATAATTGTATGCAAATATGTTCACTGCGGGAATGATTTCTCCATTACAGTTGCACTAAAATGATTTTATTGGTACACGGCAGTAAAGTAAAGTGGCCTTGACTTGATTGTGACCCTTTCTGTGCATTAGGACTGTGCATTTTCCCTTTTCTTTCTTTCTTTCTTTCTTTTTTTTTTACTCAATTATTATTTATTTTATTTAAGTTCAATATACAAGTTATCTCATGACCTGATACTCGAGGAATTTCCTCTTAGGTTTTATTTAGGCTATTTATTATTGTTATTATTCTATATGTTATGTTCTTTTCCAGGAACCAAACAGTTAAATCCAGTTGCAAATGTCTAACTTATCGATTTAGTTCAAAGTGAATATCTACAAATATTCTACTTTGGACTCCATTTGTTAGTGCTTGCAGATGCAGAGAAAGGTCCAACCACAAGTTGCATTCTCCGACACATTTATCAGTTTTTTTTTTTTTTTGGTGTGTATGTGTGCGTGTGTGTGTGTGTGGTGGGGGGGTGGGGGTTGGGTGGGGGGGGACGACTAAATGAATAAAAAGTTCAATTCTTAAATCCAGTAAGGCCCAGAATGCATCCACAACAGCACGAGAAACAAATCCTCTCACCATCCGGACGTTGTTTATGACCAAATCGACAGCTGTGAATTTTAAAACGTGTGAGTATAAAAGACTGATATTTGCTGGGCAGATAAGCTGCAGAGTACCTACACCTCAGTAACACAAACGTCAGACTCGGTTTACCGGCCACAAGTGCTGCTGATAAATATTCATGACGGCGCCTGCGCTTTTGTCGCTATCTGCGGCTGTCATTTCCAGACCTCTGCGTAAATACACTTGAAGTGGATGTTTTTCCTGCGCTCCTATTTGATCTGGAATCACCGACAGCTTCGTGTAGCTGCAGCCTGTCCTCAGCTCATCTTTTAGGAGCATCATATTTTCTTCCAGTGTATAGGGCTCAATGTAAAACCGCAGGACGTACAGAACCAGTGCCATAAATTCTGTCACCTTGGAGCAGCAGAATCCAAAATAATTCAATCAAGTCAAACAAGCATGAATCCAAAAGAAATCTCTCAATGATTTTCCAGAAAATGATTTTTTTTCTCCCATCAGTATTACACAGTAAAACGCATTCCTTGAGTTGAATTCAAACGACAAATAAAGTGATTAGGGGAGGATTTGACGTAGCTATTTGAAAGAAAAACGCGTGGACACGAGCTAGTTTTAACACATCCACTTCAAACTATTTGTGTTTCCAGTTGCATGTGATTTTCTTTCTTTTGTTTTTGTTTTCTTTATAAAGCTGCACGGTGACTCTGAAAGGAATTGGCGCTGCGTGGAAGCGCCTCTTTTTCTCCTCGCGGTGCATCAGTGGAGCATCTGCACTGGGACCAGATAGATAGTGTTAAATAGAGTCGAAAAAGTCATTTTATCGCCATCCTTCATTTATCTCCACATTTAATAGTCCGTGAAAAGGAAATATGAATACATTTCAATACATTTTCGACAAAATCATCTGAGATGCAGGGAGTTGTTTTTGATTTCCCTTTCTCTTTTTTTTTTCTGATTCAAAGACGCATCCTCTGCAATATGTTTTGAGGGTATAACATTTTGGTGGGTGGTTGTTTCCAGGTGCGCGCAGCGGCTCTGACAGCTCGTGGATCCGTGCGCCCTGGCTGCGTTAACCGTGATCAGTGGCGGCTGCTGATGTGATCTCTGCCTAATGGGGCGGTCAAGCAAGCTGCAGCCAGGAACAATGAGGGAGGGGAGGGCGGGGGAGGGCGTGAGGGGGGGTAGAGAGGCAAGCTCAACTCCCTGGCTCTCCCTTTGACTCTATGAAATCCGGGCGAAACGCGGGGACGCAAAATAAATTAGATTTGGAAAATTAGATTCCCGAACAATTAGGCTAAGTAACGCAGAATAGCTCGGTCCGGTTTATACACCGAGGAACAACCGGCGTGATTAATCGATTTAATTTGCGCATTACTGGAGGGCAGAGTGTTTGATGTTAATTTTGGATAAACAGAAGATGCAGAAAGGGGGGGGGGCGTTTTTTATTTTCGAGTGTCAGGAAAGTTGTGGCAGTGCGTTTAAAATTAAAAACCACACACACAATTGCAACGAGCATGCACACACACACACGTACACACGCAGCAAAAAAGGTGCCTTAATTCTGTAAACTGGAAGCTAGATTTCTATGGGTGGAAATGGTCACTTTTGACACCCTGTGAACCCAATAACCTCCACTGCATTGTATCAGTGTGTTTTTAATCCTTTAATATAGTACGAAATGTATCCAAACAATTCTTTTTGTAAACTAAATTTTACATACGAGCGCATTTCTCCATAAATACCGATCATTTCTAACATGTTGCCGGTCCTTTACATGCGGATAAATATGGAAAATTGAGCTACTTACATGGAATAATACTTCCTTCCAGACAAAGCAATTGACAGATATTTATATTTATCACGTACATAAACAGATTGACACGGATTTTTCAGGCTTGCACTACACGATTTTTTTTTCTCGACATGACATTAAATAACAACAATGATACTGTGTGCTACTCAAAACTTGGACCTTGGACGAAAATGTTGCACTGGATAGGCTACAAAAGCACATTAATACTAAGAGTCGGTTAGGTCGACGTGTAGACTGTAGTAATACTGAATAATTCACATTTGGTACACAACTATAACATTCTCTTCAATCATGTCTCTCCATCGCAATATTCTTAAAACCATCTCGTTCCTCCATATATCTAGAGAGCACATTTCCCACAAATTCCCTTAAACTGTCATAGAATTATTTACAAAATAGAATATTACATTTTTCCCCCAACTTGGTGAAATCCTTATGTACAAAAGAATTCAGGCCTCGACCCGGACATAGCATGCTTTTTTGTTTGGAGATCTCCTCTTTTTTTCCTTTTTTTTTTTTTTTTTAAAGCAGTCTCTCAGTAAAAATAAGGAGTCAAAGAAATATTGAAGGAGTGAGGGGAGTTAACATGGTGGCTGTCCGTGCGTCCTTTTTGTCCATGCATTTAAAAACGGTCTGATCGTTTGGGCCTCCCGGGTTTTTCCAGTCCACTGGCTGACTTTGGAAAGTTCAAGCAGTTTTTTTTTCTTTTTAAAATTCTGCAGTCTTTTTTCTTTGCTTTCCTTTCTTTCTTTCTTTTTTTTTTCAAAAATATTTACACGTACCATTCATTGAAATTTGAAGACAGCGTGCCGTGGCTGGCTGTGTGGTGGACTGCGGAGGCTGCTGGTGATATGGAGCTGCTGCTCTGGTTCTCTGTGGACGGGGACACTATGGTGGGGGGCGTGGAGGACTCGTACCCTGAACTCGCTGCTGGAGAAGGCTGCGATCCCGGATTGGTGGATTCGTGGACCTGCCAAGGACGAAGGAAAAAAAAGTATATATGATTTCCTTTGTAAACAAAGTGCAAAACATCAGGGTTGTAGTCAAAATAAATTAAAATAGCTAATGCGAGTGTTTTGGGCATGTGCAAAAAAAAAAAAAAAAAAAATCTAAGACCCAAAACATAATTATTCTCATTAAGATCTTAATCTGATTTATCGCTTGAGAGAGAGAGGAAAAAAGAAGTGTCAAAGCAAATTAACTTTACAAATATCTGTTGGAAGAAAAAGAAAAAAAAACACACAACACACAATAGGAATCGCTTCATTCCATTTTGAAATTGCAAAGGGGTTAAAAAAAAGAAAAGAAAAGGAGTTTACCTTCATGTGTTTTCGGAGGGAGCTGGGGTGTGTGTATGACTTGTCACACATTTTGCACAGATAGGGCTTGTCCGACGTGTGGACGTGCATGTGTTTCTTGCGATCACTGCTGTTTGCAAATCGCCTGTCGCAGCCATCAAACTCACACTTAAAAGGCTTCTCACCTAAATCATGCAAGAAAAGAAAACAAGATTTAACACTCCTATCATTCTTTTTCTCTCTTTTTAAATTTCACACAAGAAATATTATTTAGCTTTCTTTAAATGGAGTAAATTCAGCGGATTAAAATGAGTTCATTTAGACATAAAAGCACTTTTCATTTAGGAAGCAAACCCTCAGATATTTTCTGTTGACAACTGCACTGAATCAGATGACACTGAGGAGCCTGCAGCTGCTCTCCGTAGTATATCGCGATGAGATATTGTCAGCATTTGTTTGTTGAGAAAAATAAATAAATAATATATATATGCAAACAAAAAATTGTCATTTTTTTCGGTTCTTACCCGTGTGAGTCCTTTTGTGAATTTTTAGATTTTCCGATCGTGCAAATACTTTGCCACAACCAGGGAACGGACACGGAAAGGGTTTTTCTCCGGTGTGTACTCTGATATGATTCACAAGTTTGTATTTGGCTTTGAAGGGCTTCCCTTCTCTGGAGCAGTCCTCCCAGAAGCAGACGTGGTTGGTCTGCTCCGGTCCCCCCACATGCTCCACAGTCAGGTGGGTCACCAGCTCGTGCATCGTGCTGAAAGTTTTGTTGCACGACTTTTTGGGGTTCGTCAGCTGCTCCGGCTCGATCCACTTGCAGATGAGCTCTTGTTTGATGGGCTGCCTCATGTATCTGAAGAAGGCCCCCGCTCCGTGGTGCGCGGCCATATTCATGTTCATGGGGCCGTAGCCGTGCAGCTGAGTGGAGGCGTAGTGGTCGGATCGTGGGCTCGTAACGTGGCCGTACTGCTCGGCCCGTCCGTACATGTCCCCCGAGAAGCCCAGCCTCATCTGGCCGTTGACCACGTTGGAAGACGCGTGGCTGGCCGCTTGCTCGTGCAGCCCCGGGAAGAGCAGGTGCCCCGCTGCATCTGAGTGTCCATGTGGCCCTGCGAAACTTCCGGAGGCGAACAGGCTGTGCTGCGCCCCGGCGGCATCTCCGAAGCCCCTGTTTCTGAAAAGAAAGTCCCTGGTGGAGTTGAACGCCGCCGTGGAGTAGGAGCCAACGTGGGTCGGGTGGTGGTGGTGTCCCAGGGCAGCCGCCGCGTAGCCGGGCGCCTGGGAGGAGAACGCCGTCTGTCCGGAGCCGATGTCGTGGGAACTGTGGTTTATTTTGAAGGCGCCCATCCCATCCGCGAACGGGTTTATCCCCAGCGCCACTTCTCTCTCTGTGACTTCGCCTGTTGAGTGATGCCGCGAGGAGCCGAAAGTAGTGACTCCTATGGTGGGATACTGCGGTCCCGCGTCCAGGAGCATCTTCAGTCTAGACTCGCCGAGACGACTGAGAGCAGAAATCAAAAAACCACGACCAGATAATCTTCCTCCCCCTCTCTGTGGCTATCTCTGAGACCTCACTGGACTGAGCAAACTCGAATCCACCGATTTTCTGTTTACTTTTTTTTTTTTTTTACGACGCGCGGAATTCCCCTACAACGCTCATCCGATGCACACGCAAAATCATGTATATGCACGCAATATTGTCTTTTGCGGTTTATCTTCCTGTGGCGCAACTTTCACCTCCTCAGCCAGGCGGTGAGCTCTAGACTGATAGTCGCAATCATTCCTGCAGATAAATGAATTGAAAAGACAACACAGTCCAGCCCTGATGAATGGGAGAGGAGGGGGGCGATCACGTGGTGCAGAAGCCGCGCATTCATTGGCAGAACCCCCTTTTTCCCCCCTCAGAAAACACGCACTCACCAAATAACAATCCACTGCGCGGGGCCCACGCTTCTATTGGCCTCTTTGCATCATCAGTCCAAGATATTGTGAGATTGCTGACTGAGAATTTGGTTAAAAGGCTGAATGATACCAAAACAAAAGTTGGGGCGCGTAAAAGAGTGTTGGGTTGTTGTAGAAAATAAACCACAGTCTGCAGAGTTCATAACAGAAAGTGTTACAGTGGCTTTGTAAATCTACATGGGTACATTTGCAGGCTTTCTCTTTTGTTACGTAATTGCTTTTTGGACAATTACGCACTCTGACTGTCAGACTCACTTGAACTGTCTGCTTGTCTGTCTTTCTGTCTGTTTACATTAGCCAAAAGAGAAATGATATGACACTGATCTGATTTACCACGCGTGGGACGCACTGGCAGCAGCCAGACCTGCAAAGAAACCACAAAGCCTTCTCACGTGGTGCACCCTCCTCACCTGTGTCAATCACAGGTATGGTGTAACACAGGTACTTTTTTCCCCTTCAAATTTACAACGACAATCCCGCAGTTTGACTCCAAAGTCCTACTACTGTCATCACTCTCTAAAACAAGTCTGTTATTATCAAACTATCCATTTCACCTCAAAATGAATCCACGTGTAGTGGTGTTGTTGTCTGCCTCTCGCGCGATCTCTTATTTTGTATTCACAGTCGAGCACGCTGGAGCTCACATCTGCATTTTAGATTTCCACGCCACGCTCGTCTGCAGCCCAACATTCTTCAGGCTTCCCCTGGAACACGCAGGCCGCTGTTTGACGTGGATCTGCCACAATGCCTAATGTGTCCATCACGGTTTGGCTGCGTGCGCTCGTGCAGCTCACTCCTACTTTGCAGGCCAGTGGTGCATGTAGCCCGTGTGCAAAAAAACGTTGTGGGTTGTCGGAGTTATCAAGTGGGATTTGCGGCTCTCTCTGCAGGACCCTCCGACTGCTTGGAGTTCAAAGCCCCATGCACAGTCGTGCAATGCGATCCATTAAAACAAAAAAAGAAAAATCTTCTTGGCTACTAGTTTCTGCATGCCCCAAGTCGGAAAAAGAGGGGTAGTTTTGTTGTTTTCAACACGTACAGCTTGGTCAGATTTCCCCCCTTTTCTCCTGCTCTGTAAAATGTGCAGGAATCTCTCAACAGGTGGAAAAACTGAAAAAAAAAGTCAGGAAGTCAGAAGGAGAGGTCACACATTCATATGTGCAACAAGTGAGGCTATAATGCCAAGAAAATAGGAATTGCACATAACGTTGGAAGGACATGCAAACCCCCTCCAAAGCACATGTATAATTTAAGGCATAAAAAAATACAACCGAATTAAAAGTGTCATACTCCTGCACAATTTAACCCTCAAAGTACAGACACCAAAGCGGCAAAGAGTGACTTTTTTATGGCGCCTCGCTGCGATATTCTACCTTTTTGTCCATGAGCTATGCCTAGACATCTACAGGAGGGAGTGAGTGCACAACTCGGACCAGAAATAGCACCTCAGAGTTTCTACATTACGATGGCGCTGCAGCTGTGAGTGTCGCAAGCGTCGAGCGCAAAGGCCTTTTAATAAACATCTACGGGATCCGTCACGTCTCCAAATATTGTCTCAGTTTCTAACGGGTTGGATATGACGCTGTCAGCGGAGATCTTTGACAAGTCAATTCTCAGAAAACACCAACAAGGATAAAGTTCCAACTAGTTTTCAAACACGGTAATATGACAAATGACTTTACAAATATTCTGTTTAATTAATTAAATGTGAAAACAAGCATTTATTAATTATAAAAAAAAACATCTAGTGTCCAGTTGTTTTTTGTTTTTTTTTATTTCAAACACTTGGACGTGAGTTTGTTTGGGCTTCATACTTTTAGGGAATGAAAATATTCAGAATTGCACTATTAAAATAATAATAAAAGGGTAATAGTAGCGATTCAGTCGTGCAGGATTTTTGCATAAGAAAAAGTGTAATGCGTCTTGAGTCCCTTTATCCACTTATTACGTCGTTTTTATTTCTTTTTATTTTTAATGGCATATTTGCATTGTACATATGTATATATCTGTGTGTGTGTGTGTGTGTGTGTGTGTGTTAATGTGAACATTTTTAATGACCCAGTTTCTGACAGAATTTGTGTAAAACGTCAACATATTTTAAAAATACAGTAGACTTCTCGAGACGGCGTCTTTCAGTTTAACATTAAAACCAAAGTAGATTATAAACATTATCAGATATTTATCCTTTACAGAAGAAGTTTGTAGTAAGTGATACTTACATTACAAGACCGTTTTATTTTAAACTTTAGTCTGCGACGGCACCACCTCCTGTGACCCTCATCTGCCGCCATCCTCGATCTAAAGCAAAATTACCCCGGATCATAACAACAGGTCCCGTCCGTGACATTTTTCTCCTCGGGACAATGGCCGCGGCTCGCCTCATTCACACACACAGCTCACACGGATCCCACCGGGCAGGGCACGAACTCAGCTCAGTAGTGTGCACGGAGGGGCAAACGGTTGCATGCGCGAATGTGGACATAGACCTATATAAAAGCGCGTATTAATGGTATGTACTCCGGACTATATTAAACTCCCACTCCGGAGTTTTCCTTCGTGCAACTCTTGCTCCGCTATGCCGATCTTCAAGTGCGTAAAGTGGTGCGTAATTCGAGCGTAAAGTTACCCCGCATACGTTGTGGTGCAAAATGAAGATATCATTACATTATTTATGATCCATACAACTTTTTTTTTTTTTGTATTGAGAATATGCGCTCGTTTGTGTGTTTTGTAATCGCATAATCAGAGTGGGTGTAGGATTGTGCCGCGCCTTTGCTGCGCGGCATTTGTTCACTTCCTCAAAAGGAGTCGGCGCCCGTTTATCTGGATCAACTTTTTAAGGACTTTTATTCTACAATAACCTTTGCATAACAACTATTTTTCTCAAGCGTTGCCTCAGGCACTGCGCATGCGCGCTGGCCGCTCGCTGTCACCAAGACATTTTTCATCACGTTGGAAACTGTCACCGGTGACGTCAATCACGGAGCGCTGACCAATTAGAGCACTGGGTGATTGTTTAGCTCCACGGGCTGCAGCGCCTACCATGAATCTCTATTCAGTATCAGAGCGTCCTGCTGCTGCCTCTCAACCGAATGGGATTCCATGTTGTCTGCAGATAGACTTAACTTTATAAAGTTTTTTTCCCCTTTATTTTTCATTGCGATTAAAATATATTTGTCATCATCATTATTATTTTGCCTGCTGTCAAGTTATTCTAAAATTAGGAAGTAATGAGCGTGGATGCATTGGGAAGCCCCGTGATGGACCCTGCGTTTTCCAAACGGAACACGGCGCTGAGATTAGTTGACTTGGCAGGGGCTCACCACCATCACCATCATCACCACCATACCCCTCAGAGCGTGACAGGCTTCCCGGGGTTCAGCAGCCATCCACACTCAATGGCTCACTCGCACCCTGGGGAGATTACTGCGGAACCCCGCCTGGGGCCGAGTCCATTCGGGCCAGAACACATGGGGCACTCCGCGGCCCTCAAAATCAGCCCAGCCCATCATTATCCCCACCACCATCACCACCACCACAATCATCATATGGCAGGCCACAGTGAAGTGGTCTCCAGTCAAACGGGAGCTTTTGGCCCGGTTCAGGCGACATCCGTGCCCTATTCTATGACTCACACGGCCCAGGCTTTATCCGCAGGTAGGGATTTCCTCATCCGGAGAGATCTTACAGCTCAAGCCATGCCAGTACTGACTGACCAGACTGCTGGTTCAGCCTCTCATCACGGAATGTTTGTCTCAACAACAGGTAGCTATCCCGGACACTATGCTCATCACCCTGACGCCGGGAACCATACCACCCTCTTCTCCGGACTGCATCACGAACAAGCTTCTAGCGGATCACCGGGTGGCCAAGCGCTGAATGGACAAATAAGGTTAGGACTACCTGGAGAAATGTACGTTAGGTCTGATCACTTGAGTCAAGTGGCAAGCTCCAGGGCTGATCCGTTCTCCGCCTCGCCTCTGCATGGCTACAGCGGTCTGAATCTGAACATGAATCTCAGCGCTCACCACCACCACCACCACCACCACCACGGAGCCGCTGGTGCCTTTTTCCGCTACATGAGGCAGCCGATAAAGCAAGAGCTGATCTGCAAGTGGCTGGAGCCGGAGCACTCGCCGAAGAAACTTTGCTCCAAAACTTACAGCACCATGCACGAACTCGTCACGCATGTGACCGTTGAGCACGTCGGAGGACCGGAGCAGGCGAACCACATTTGCTTTTGGGAAGAGTGTCCGAGGGAAGGCAAGCCGTTCAAGGCAAAGTACAAACTTGTAAATCACATCCGAGTGCACACCGGGGAGAAACCGTTTCCGTGCCCGTTCCCTGGCTGCGGGAAGGTGTTTGCGAGATCCGAAAATCTCAAGATCCACAAAAGGACGCACACAGGTCAGTGGTGATATTTACACGTCAAATGGCGCATAAATGTTGAAGCGGGTATTATTATTATTATTATTTCTTTTTATCAAGTTGCATGATAAAATCTAACTACATTCGTCACATATTTTCCTCTAATTTTCCAGATGTTTTTTCTTTAATTAGCTGTAATCAGTTTTATCCATTAGCGCCCATTCAAATATACTCTAATGACTGAATGATCTAAAAGCGATCAATCAGTCTGCGCTGTGCACGAGGGCGCAACAGCTACCAGCCACCTGTTTGTTAGGAGCTGCATCTGCGCTCCCAACTTTCTCAAAGGTTTGGGGATTGTGGTACAGCTCACTCAGGCGTTTGACGGTTCAACCTCTTGTTTACTCCACAGCACAAAGACTGAGGCCCACGTCATGTCTTGTCCAAGTAGCTTTTAGTGCGTGCCAAACATGACTGCGCGGCCAAAGTTGGAGATGTGCATCTTCAAGTATAGTAACCGATATGATGATGTTTTTCAATTTCATAATTTTTAAGATGCTTCTGCTTTTATTCTCTTTTTAAAACATTTCATCATTTAAAATGATGATATTAAGTATACAAGGCTATTGTATGCACAATCAACCACTAAAGTAATATGTCACAGTTATGTGGTTGCAGCTTTTTATTCATTTAACTCCTCTCTGAATGCTATGAGTGTGTTGTGCACCGTGAGTCATATTTTTAAGATTATTTCTTGGTCAAAGCAACAAGTTCAGACGGCCAAAACCACTTCCAAACATGTAAACAATGCTGGTTGCTTGCACAATGATTGACGTGCTTGCAATGCCGTTAAAGGCCGTTCTGATTTAACTCTTTAAAAAACACATAACTGTTCAATATGGCTGCCTGGCTGCCTCTGTGAGCAGTGACGTGCCGCAGATATGGGAGGGAGGGAGGGAAAAAAAGGCCTCGAAATGTCGAGTCAGACTTGTAAATGAATACAGTGACAGCAACATTCCTTTTTTTATCACTGGCTGCGTGGCGCTCCCCTTCTGCTCCATTTCTGCGCCCCTATGTATTATTCATATAATTTGCTCACATTACCTAAGTACAAATCTGTTAAATTATTTCTGCGTGCCGACTCCCGAGGGGCCTGGTTTTTTGGTATCATGTTTAAAACCTAACCGAAAGTGTGGTTATGACTGGGGCTGCCCCTGGGGTCTGTTCCTCGATGGTTTCTTGTACTACACTAATATCCTTGATTGGCCCTCTCAACCCAACAGCTGAAGGTCAAATTGATATTCAACCCGCAAGTGTAATTAGACAGAGCCAATTACAGATTCTCAAAAGCTTTAATAGGAGGAGAAAAATCAGCAGCGAATGATTTCCATGTAATTTATTCAGATTGTCTTTTTTAATCTTTCTTTTTGGTTCCTTTTTTTCCGCCTTCCTCTATTATCAGGTAGCAATCCTTAGTTATTAAAATACACAACTGGATTCAGTCCATATTTGCAGAAGGCTGCTTTTCCATTCACTTGGATGGAGGCTGTCTGTTGAAATACTTTCATTTATGACTCTTTTCAGCTGTTTCTCTTTTAGTGCTTCCTGCGCCTTTTCCCGTATAGCTCGTTTGTTTTGATGCATGTAGACGCCAGGTTGCCAAGTACAGACCCCCGCCACCCCACGTTTACTCTTCCAGAACTCCAAAAAAAGGACACTGGTGGCGGATCTGTCCAAGTAGACAAACTTTTGGTACTGCAAAGTAGGAGAGGGTGTGCGTAAAAAGAAATGTATACATATATGTAAATAGATAGATAGATAGATAGATAGATAGATAGATAGATAGATAGATAGATAGATAGATAGATAGATAGAT
>JBAMYA010000013.1:9817798-9837674 GCA_037176975.1 Arrhamphus sclerolepis
ATAGATAGATAGATAGATAGATAGATAGATAGATAGATAGATAGATAGATAGATAGATAGATAGATAGATAGATGTGCCTGCTTAAAAAAATTAACACAAAAACTATAAAACAAAAACCTATTGCACACGTTTTCACCATGTTATTTTGCATTGAATTTGATGAATAATGTTGGATAAGATAAGTTTCTTTCAAATGCTGCCAAATATCAATACGAACATGCATTATCTATTAGAAGGGCTATCTAACTGGCGTTGTGCATCACGGTGAAGAACCTCTTAAAAAGTCTCTCATGTGTGTTATTTCGTGTTTCCATGGCTGCCAACAGGTGAGAAACCCTTCAAATGTGAATTTGACGGCTGCGACAGACGCTTCGCCAACAGCAGCGACAGGAAGAAGCACTCCCACGTCCACACCAGCGACAAGCCCTACAACTGCAAAGTGAGAGGCTGCGATAAGTCCTACACGCACCCCAGCTCCCTGAGGAAACACATGAAGGTGCACTGCAAGTCTCCACCGCCCAGCTCGGGCTACGAGTCGTCGACCCCTTCCCTGGTGTCCCCCTCATCGGACTTGGGCCGGGAGCCAGGTGGTTCCTCTGTACTCTCGGAGCCGCTGGGAGCGTCCCAGTCCGCCAATTTAAGCGAATGGTACGTGTGCCAAAGCTCAGGTGCCAGCGGCGCCCAAACACCGCCCAGCGGCCACTCCACACCGCATCCCGCAGACGAGCCGCCTTACAGAAACCCGGAGCCGAGGGACGCATTTTAGCCCACTTACGTTCTGTACACATTTTTTTCTTTTCTTTCTTTCTTTTTTGTTTTTTTTAATCTGAGTATTTGGTGAAAACAGTTTGGCTTTACCTGTGAGGGCACACTGACCCCTGTTTTGTATTTTTGGATGAGCCACCAAATAGACAAGAGCCAAGAAACACACTCAACCACATTGGAAGCTAAACGCGCACTTCTTAAAGAACTTAAATGCACCAAAACAGAACTTTTTTTCTCTTTTTTTTCAAACCTCACTTGTCCAAAACTCTTGGATCGGTGCCCTCGATCCACCGTGACTGGTCCAGTCGTGGGGAGAGAGACTTGTACAATTCTGCTTTACAGTGTGGTGCATAAATTTAGGGTAGGCATGTCGGTGTAAGATGATTTTGTATCTTCGACTTTCGACTTCAACATGTTTTTATTTATTTTTTCAAACCTAAATTGAATAATTTTTTGTATTATCGAACCAAAGTGCATGTTTCCATACGACAAAAGAGAAAACAATTGTACATTTGTAAATTTTGTAAGATTCGATGTGTTGATGTCCATAGTTTTGTAAGGATCTGTCTCAAGAGCAGTTTCTTACCAAATACTGCAGCTCTTTGTACAAACATTTTATGTTTACACACTTTCCCTGTATATGTGCAACGAGTCATGAGCCTGCAGTATTTGGTACACGACCGTGGAATTATACGTGTTTTATCAAAGTGGGCATTTTGTGATTTTGTATCATTGTCGTCGTTGTTTTTTTTTTTTCTTATTTTTTTAAAACTATCATTATTTTATCTGAAAACGACAAGCACTCTAAATGCGTACCGAATTGCCTTGTAATTTGTGAGTATTTTGAATAAATATAAGATATCATGATGATGGCATATTTTGGATATGTCACTAAGCATATCTTTAAATTAATTCTTTTCTTTTTTTTCTTTTAAACATCTTGTTCCTGCTTTACGCACGACTCCCAGAAACATCTTCTCTTCTGGGCTATATTTTAAAATAAGTTATTTTCTCCCTCTCTCTCATGTGAATGGGACTGTCTACACTGGGGCTCCACTCGTGTTAAATCTCACTCACTCAGCTGAGCTCTGGT
This sequence comes from Arrhamphus sclerolepis, assembly GCA_037176975.1. NCBI lineage: Eukaryota > Metazoa > Chordata > Actinopteri > Beloniformes > Hemiramphidae > Arrhamphus > Arrhamphus sclerolepis. The sequence goes on from JBAMYA010000013.1 coordinate 9,819,658, forward strand.
TTGATGCAGACGTGGGCAGAGTCTGATGAAAGGCTACAATATTCGGATCCAGACTTCAAAGAGCATTTCGCACAAAGAGCCATTTTTTTTCACGACGGTGAATCCTCACGGTGAATTAAGATTTCTATAGCAATAGCCAAGTCAAACTCAAATGATATGGGGCCAAGTCCGAGGACTCAAAAGCCCGCTCTAAAGAATGTAATATTTGCTTCCCATGGGGTAGGAAACGGTAATCTATGTCCTTTATGCTGCAAACCAGAGCAGTATAAAGAAGGAAAAATATATTCTTTTGCTCAAGGCCTACTTTACGACAATCAAAGGAGAAGCCGCTATGGCGCAGTGGTCCCACACCATAATAGACTTGCTTTGCAAGGAACCTGAGCTGCTCAATGGAAACGTTTAACCATAATCATAATTTAGACTCTACACATGAAATACATAAAAAAAATGGCTCGCCTTTAATGATAATTGCACTTTTCGGCAACGCAGGGGCAAATTAATTAATGAATCATTGAAATGCATTTGTAAAATAAAAAAAGAAAAGAAATTAAAGTATTTGGAAGAGGAGAAACATGCAAAGCCTTTAAAAAAATAAGAAAAAAAGAATCTTCTGGTGGTGCAGGAGCAAGTCTGACTCTGGCCTGACTGAAACAGAAGGGGGAGGAAGCAACGCAGCCACAACTCTCTGATACGTTTATAGAGTTTGGTTAAGTTCATGACAGTTTGAACTGGGGAAGAGGCCCAACTCAAAGCAAAGAAAGAGAAACTCACACACACACGGTCGAGGACGGAGATGATGATCATAAGAAGGAGCGGGCCTCTTTTGGCACTGTGCGTAATGTGCGCGCAAGACGAGGAGAAAAAAAAGCAACAAAACAAAACAAAACAAAAACCAACAAAACAAGATAGCTGGATATCAATTGAAAGACGAGAGTCTTTGAAGTGGGAGTTCATATCAGAGGGAATTCTTTCGGGTCGTCTGAACGACGTTGATGACACAGAAAGCCTTTTGTCGCGGATTTACTGGGCTCCTCTCTAGCGGGGCTCTTGAAGTTTTAGTTCCAGCCGTCAAAACAGACAAGAACCGCGGCAACCGAGCCGTGAAAAAACAAAACAAAAGATGTGCAACATTTACAATGCCGTTTGATTAGAAAACGTGGCTTATAAGAGACAGTTGGACATGAAAACTACCAGTGCGCTTTCTGGATGCGATCTTTTACTACAGGACGAACAAAACAAAACAAAAAAATACAATAGTGGTTTCATTTGGAAGCCACAAAGAAAAATGAGGTGCTCTGCAACAGATTAGTGACCTTTACGCCCAGTAATTTATGAGCAAGTATTAAATCCCGCCCTTGGTCAGCGAAGTCAGGTTTGGTGTAGGGGAGTTCAAATCCAAACACTCTGCATTCGCAGACGCTGCCTGCGCGAACAAAGCACAGATGAAATATGAGGACTGTTAACTTTTACTGTAGAAGTTAGATTCCCGACGTACAGACACTGGCTTTATCAGAGGGGCTCTTTTACTGCTGACCCCGATGGGTTCACTCCCACCTTCAGATGAGTGACAACCTCTGGTCTGGTACCAGCTTCAGGGTCAAGAATCAAGAACAGGTGTGTGTGTGTGTGTGTGTGTGTCTGAGAGCCTTCATTTGAGCAGCAGCTCTGCCAGTCCACTCAAGGAGAAAAAACAGGAAACTGGTGGCCCCTATACAGTTTCACAATAAATACATATTCACACAGAAAGAAAGGGGAAGAGGAGAAAGAAAGGAGGTGACTTAAAAAGTGCTCAAAAAGAAAAAAAATCTATTTCTGGCCCCTCCGCTGCATCATAGGACTCATTTGGGTGTGAAATATCATTTCTTTGGAAAATAATGGAGGCGGTAATCCGACTTCCGGAAACTGTCCGGCATTATTGAACAAAGCCCCTTTAATAGGGGGATTAGCAGTCTTGGAGTAAAAAGCTCGCTGCTCCCCCTCCCTCCTCCCTCCCGCGTCCATCCCGCCCACCCCACGCTCCAACTCCAACCATCAGCACCTCAGACACCAACCAGGTCACAATTATCAGGGGACAAGTGGCCGAAATTGACCCGAAAATGAATAAAATAAAATAAAATAAGAGAGAGAGACAGGAAGACAGGTGCAGCAGAGGCGGAGTTGACATTGTAAGACTGACTTCAGGAACACATTTGACAAAAAAAAAAAAGAGAGAGAGGAGGATGTACCAATTACTGTATTTAAAAATGTAAACACGCCAGGCTAAAAATATATAAAAATGTATTTAAAGGTGCATTCAGAGTTGTGCTGGAGTTACTAAAGTGGCACGTTTGTGACTCTCAATGTCCCAACATTTCATGCTGTATAGTGAAATACTATGTACCCATTTAGATGCCAGATAAATAAATGTAAAGGTTTCAAGTAAATCTGTCTATGAAAAAGAACTAACAGAGTTAGTTTTTTTTTTTTAAAGGTGACACTCTGGTATATAGCTGAGAAAAATGCACATAAGAGTTCAGGAAACGAACTTACACCCCCCAACCTCCCCCCCAATGGGCCCGAACACGGGCTGCTAACAACCTCCACATTATTTGGCAGAATGTGCCACATACTTCACACCTGCACTCTGAATAGCAGCTCCTTTTCAGCGTACGATACGCCTGTTGGCCCTGCTCTCAATGCAGCTGCATGAGGGAATCAGCGAGCCGCTCACTCGGCCTCTTTTGATGTGAGATGTCTCATTTGATGTGGCAATCTGAAGGGAACACTATCCAGATAAGCAGGAAACTCTGATCACTTCTATTTATGACCGGGGACTTGTTGCTGCAACTTCAGTGAATGTTTGTAGAGGAAGGAAAGAAAAATGTGGGGGAATTACAACGTGCATTATTATTATTATTATTATTATTGTTATTTTATTTAAGAAGAGCAGTCTCAGTAGTAACAGTTATCTCATGGCGCATGGATTACTTCCTGCTCCTTTCTGCAGCTTCCTGACAGGCCTGCATGACTTACTCTGTTGAACATTTGGTTTTTATTTTACGCAAAAGGAAATTGTACATTTGTAGATTAAAAGAAAATAATTTAAATACAATTAGGTGCTTTAAAGTGTCATATAAAAGGTTTTCAAACATAAAGATTCATAAAGGAAGGCCATGCATCACGCTGCAAAAACGATTATGAATTGAGAACGTGCCCTTTGGCGAATAAATCGATCACGTGCAGTAATTCATCATATCACGCCAATTTATCATAATGTGTTGGGCTTTATGCGATTTTAGTGTTTCGCGACACTAAAATCTGGCAACATTAATGTTAGATTGAAATTAAAAAAGAAAAACAAAAAGAAATCAGACCTCGAAAGAAGGACATTTTTAGGCCTTTTTCCTCAAGTCTCACAAAGCGGCTTCAACTCGAGAAGACCAGCTAGAGCTGATGAAATGAAAATGAAATAAAAATGTGCTTCACGAACAGGGAAATGGACCGTTTTAGGACAGAAACCCTCCCACTGACTTAGCCAGAGCCATGAAGGCAAAAGTGCGCTCATACACTCGATAAAAGAGACACTATATCATCATAGATCAAAATAACTCAGAGTATTAAGAGATGCAAATGCTGCAAACATTATGAATCATTGGTTTATCTGCACTATTTCACCCGTCAGATGGGAAATATGTTGCAAACACACAAGCAAATGCACTGTCTGAGGAGAAACATAATGCATGTGATCACTCTCAGTATCGAAGACTTTGGGTCATTTCGCCATCTCCCGCAGGAAACACATTACGCATCTCCTATTTACATACTCCTTAATATTTGTCAAACATTCATAAATTACACACTAATGAAATGTTCGACGGTCCTTGGAGATGGAGCTAATGAAGACGTAGACTTTTTTTGCTTTTTGACACATCTTTGTTAGGTTCTAATACCAGTCTCTCTATCACGCTCTATTAACTATTATTATACTTATGTCAGGCCACCGCTGGCACGTTGAGACATCAGGATCACCTTCTGGAGGTGGGCGCGCCAGGGGATGCAAAGGACCTCCATCTATAACGCCAATGGCCTGAAAAGTGTTAAATGCACATGAGGCTTGCGGAAAAACATCTACAAATATATGATTTGCTTTCAATATATAGGCATTGCTAAGTTGTTGAAGTTTTTTAAGTAAATGTGGGAAAGTAAAAATGGTCACACGATGTTTTTAAGTGTATGATTTGTTGAAAATTCTTTATTTTATTTTCATTTTTCTTAAATTAGGCTATTTATTTGATTTTTGTAGTGGCACCTGGAGTACTGAACCTGCGAAACCAAGAGCAGAGGAAAAGAAGCAGAGGAAGAGGAGGTGCAAAAGAAGGGGGATGTAGTGGGGTGGGGGGAGCAGATATTAATTATGGAAAAGTGTCACCAGTGTGGAGTCCATTTCTGCTTACAGGCCGAGTATTTATTCATTGATTTCTGTTACTCAAACAAGCAAACAAACAAACAAACAAAAAAAAAAATGCAACTCTTGCGGCCCGAAAACGACGCGCACGAACAGGAAATATTCGGGTGAATGGGGAGGTTGTCACCGCAACAAAATAGATCCTTGGAGACGTGTTTATTTGACAGAGCAAATCCCCACCGTGTCAAGCTTGTCATATTCCCCTCAGTGTCCGATGCAAATGCCGTGGCATAATCAGATGCAGCAGCATGACGCGTTTATTACTTTGTCAATCATTTGGAGACGATAGGATGGAAACAAAGCGCGTCCACGTCCGACGACAGGAAGACTGAAAATTCTCATAATAATAATAATAATAATAATAATAATAATAATAATAATAATAATAATAATAATAATAATGATTTACAACATTTGGGGAATGGAAGTATCAAAGTGACGCAAAACAGGACTTTTTCTTCTAGTTTGGCGCAGAAGCTTATCCTCCGTCTCCTTGAGTCACTTCATCAAAGAAAGAGTTTCAATAAGATCTTTTTTTTCCTTTCTTGGTTTCAATAATAAGCCCACCACTGCGACATTCTTTGAGCTTAAGCTATCTTCATATACTGATTTGTGTAGCCTAGGAAACTCAGAGCAGCGCAGAAGCAAACCCCAGAGGATTATTGTCCACATATTCCACGAGAAAAATCACCCAGAAGACTGGATATACGTTTTAAAAAAATAGTGATCACACGTAGAATAGAAGCTTTGTTTGTTTGTTGCTGTTTTTTTTTTCTTTTTCTCCATTTTTAAGGAACCAAAAGGTCCCCCCCAAAAAAACAGAGCAGAGGCAGAGAAGGTAAGTGTCGCTCTCCCCCTCCTCCTCCTCTTCCTCCTCACCATCACATCACTGCAATGCATGACTGATAAGATACGTGAGAGTGTGTGAAGAGTTGTCAGGAAATCAACCTCTCGGTACTCACCCGACGTAAAGGCTGTCTAATTTCTGGGCATAATTAACTTTATGCTCAAAATCAATTGTTTCCTGTACACAGCCAGAGTCCAGGACTGCAAGCAGGGAGCAGCCTATTTGAGCATGTGAAAAAGCAGGAAGCAGCCCTACCTGCCACTCATTAAGCCCACAAAAACTCAATACAAAGAAGGGGGGAAGAGGGATTAGACCTGCTCATTATTCCTGCCGCGCAATTAACACTACTTATTCTGATAATCCCTCTCTTCTGCAAATTATTGAACTGACAATAACACAAAAACACACACGCAAAATGCAAAAAAGGTAGACAATAGCCCCCTCCTCTTTTTAAAGACAAAATAATATTAATAATGATATTCATAAAAATAATGTTTAGTATCGAGTTTGTGAGATGAATCGTTGTTCTATTAGTTTTATAGTCAAAGTTATACGCCCTAACAATATTCATATTTAAACCAGACCATGTGTTTTTTTTATCCCTTCCCCTATAAGCATGTGGACCTATCTTGTAGGTCAAATCCAAACCAGCCGTGATTGACAGCTAGAAAGTGAAAATACACTAATAATATAATATTGGATCTGGATGGAGCTCGAAACCAGTACTTGCGCGCAGAAACACAAAACCATTCATAAGCGATTTGAGATATGTTGGTTTCAAGTGATAAAGCATTTTTTTTTCAAAAGGTTTTATTGTGAAAATGGCAAGTTTTGCGCTGTGGATCAACATTAGGCTACATATTCCAATGCTTGAATCTGCTGCTGATTTGTGCACATTTCCTCATCTAATTTTCATCTGAATCAGGCAAAGAATCAGCATTATCCTTCCCCTCATCCCTTCATCTGCAGCGGGCAGGCTGACTCGCCCCCCACACTTTTTTCTTTCTTTCTTTTTCTTTTTTCCTACAGAGGTAGCTTCAAGTCTTTGTCCCCGTTGTGTTGTAGGTGAATCGGAGCACACTTGAACTGAAAGAGGACTTGACCTTCGCCTTTATGTTTCCCCCGCTGTTTGCCTAAATCACAATTGTCTTTTGTGTGGGGACATGCGCGCCCGCGACACGTCCCATTCAGCGGATGGATGTTTGCGCTCCGACAAAGCGCAGAGGAGGACTGTATCTCATACATGCTTGGAAACTTTTTTCCTCTCTGTTTATTAAAGATGCATTTACAACAATATTACACCAAATTAAGGGTGGGGGGGTGGGGTGTCTTGAATGGAAAGAAAACCCCTGTGCAGGAACAGTTCAGAGACCTGCTGGTAAAACACCTGGCGAAATGTACAGCAGATGTATGAACAGGCCAACATTCATAGGTGATTAATTTCTCGCTCCTGTTTGCTGGTTAGAACGCGTTTGAGGACCCCTGGGGGGCGTCTAGGCACACGTGCTTCTTATTGCAAGAGGGATAAACTTTTTACCATTCATGTCACCAAATAGGTACATCCCTGCTGGGCCGGTGGAGCCGTGAGAGGTGGGACTCATCCACGTTTCTGCCAATAAAAACCAGCACAGACCGACGAACGGTTTAACTAAGGGAGCTTAACTTACATATGGAGGCAATTTGAAAACAATAAAAGTAGCCCGCATGTATAAAAAAAAAAAATGAAAAAAGGTAAATGCAATATTGATACGGTTGCATTGCGCACATGTGTCAGACACGTTCCAAATATAGATCTAAGGGTTTGGCATTTACAGCTTAAAAAGGGCAGGTTATAAAGAGAAGTTGTAGGAATCTATATAAAAATAAATTGTGTTGAATGAGGCCAACACAATACTTTAGCAAAGAAACGTATGCAGGCAGAAATGTGTAGCATAACCAAAGGAGTTATTTGGACACATACACCACCCACCCACCAACAGCAGAGCGGTTCTGACCCGCCTCCCAACAGGCTCTTGACACGTCGTAACACTCTACTTGTCACTTTTCACAGTATCTTTATTCGTGCGTGCAGCCTTGCTGCAGTTACTCTCCACACTCTGGAAACTGCGGGACAGTTGATGGCAAAACTAACGGAGTCAGTAAAGCGCTGCTGCTCATGACAGAAGGGACATGATGGCGTTGCTCTGAGCCTATAGGGGAGCATGAGCGCGTTCATTTATCAAGGGTGGCAGCGTGTGAGACGACAGAGACAGCAGAGCCTGCTTTTTTCCCCTTTTTATATTTTCTTTATCAGGAAGAGCCATCAAATGACGCTATGATGATTACATATCTCGTGCTGTGGCTTTTTAGTCTTTTTACGTGGGGGAGGGAAGTGGGGGGTCTCCCCATATATGAGCTGCCCATAGGCTGATGTGCAAAGCTCCTGGGCATCCATTTTATTGTCTTATTAAAGTATATCTGGGCATCTATATATGTTTTCAGCATCATTCTTGAGACATGAACAAAAAATTACAGTTGTAGCTATTAGACTGATTAATGGTTCAGTTGGACAGTTATTCTTTTTTTCCCTTTAAAGTAGACATAGGAATGAAGCCCAGATTTTCAGCTTATAAACACAAAATAAAAATGACTCACCTGGAAAAATAGTCTGTATTTAGCATTTGGGCTGACATCCCTTAGAATCAATCACAGATTTTACTCTTTTTTTTAAAAAAGATATCTGCAATGAGTTTCAGTTTTATTCAGTTTTAAGAGATATATGCTCCCGAATTTTCTGTTTGTGTCTTAAAAGAACTGGAAAGCAGTGCATTAAAACTTTGACAAGAGGGCCAGAATCTTTTACATACTTGTGTTACACTTGATGAATAATTTGTTTGGTAGTAAGGAGCACCTGGCTCCAAAACAGGAATGAAGCTTTTGATGGAACTGAAACCTCAAAGTGCATGTTTTCTCACCTCATTCTGCACAAATATGACAATGTATAATCACAGTCAGTCCTAAGGAGCATATGAGAACGCATCTATCTAACTTGTGTTGGCGTTCCCTATGTCATTCTAATTATATCTAAGCTTATGGCCTGATAGAAGGTGTGTGCTGCACATCAGACAGTTGTGGAGCACCACAGCATCCGTCGATAACACACTTCAATACTACAAGTGTTAGCCAAAGAAAGGAGCACCCTTCCGCAGTGCTCACCTCTGTACTTTCCTCCACAGAGGTGAAGTTTAGAGAGTGATAACAAGGAGTTTGACTGTGAAATCTCTATGCCCTCACGCAGCTTACAGGAAGTCATAATTAATGTTTCCAGGACAGATCTGGAGACTGTCGGCCTTCAGGGCTTCGAAGAAATGTGCTGAACTTCATGACTGCAATTAAGCCTCTGGAAAGATCTGCAAATTGAGTTACTTTATCAGTGAAAATTTCACTCCGTTATCACCCTGAACAATAATTAAAGAACTGCAGTCTAAACCAGTTAAAAAGATAGTGATTGGGTTCAGTGTGATTACAGTGGGGCTTTGTTCAGTATTGATTTACTTAAAACAACAAGAAGAAAGAAACATAAAAAAACTGCACTTCTGCAGGACTTGGTGACACTTTTCTCATGCTTCAAATTAGACTTCAGATTTAAAAAAAAAAACATACTATTTAATACTATTAGCTTTGTGAAACTGGAACTTGGAAGAAGAAGAAGAAAAAAAGAGGAAAACACCAAGTCCTCCTCTATCATCTTCTCCTCACCATAACTTTGTTCCTTTTCGCTCTTAGGATCAAAGGCCTCTAAAATTGGTGTCCCGAAGATGTACATTGTTGAAATGACAGGGCCACAATGCGGGGAGAAAGCGTGGTCTATCAGACATGTCAGCCCGCAGAAAGGAGAGGGAGGAGAGGCTGAGAAAGGCCCGGGTGTCGATTTAATACCCCGACTGGAGGAATTTGAAGCTTTTAGCTGTGGCCAAGTCGCTCTCTCCTCAGGATTCTTCCAATGAGCATCTGTGATCCATGTCTAGAGGGAAATACTTGCAAGACTTGGCGACATCAGGGTGCAGATGTGCATAAGTGAGTCAAGTTATTTACATCTCTTATGATTTGAGGCGGGGGGAGAGTGGACATTTGTGAGATGATTTGGACTGCTTAAAGGGTGTGTCAAAGGAAACAAAAATCTGACCGTGAATGTGAGGAGCACAAAAGACAGAGACCTGCCTCACACACAGGAGCGTCTTGGCGTGGCAACCTGCTGCTCCGACAAAGACTCTGATAGTTGAAAAGTATCCGAAGTGACTGCGGAGCAGACATTCTCAGAATAAATATTTGTATTCATTTGAGAAATGAGGATTTGAACAAGGAGGCAAAGGCCGACAAAAGCCAGGGGGAAAAAAAAGAAAAACAAAAAAAACAAGCATGAATGCAGGTATTGTTCCCCGCTTTCAAATTCTGATTCACCATATCATAACCCCCGCGAGGAAAAAAACATCAATATCCCCGCGGAATGGACGCGTTTCTATGGGAAACTGAAGAACTTTTGCGCACAACAGATCTGGCGCAGGAAAGGGGGGGCAAATCAAAAGGATCAAAGGCTTCAGTGAGCAGGCTTTTTTTTTTCTTCTTTTTTTTGCGTGAAGAAGAAGAGAGGGACGGTGTTTGACTTCTTACTGCTAGTAAGATTCTGGAGGCACGTTTTCAGCAGATGAAAAGCACTTGCATCCAATTGTTTTCAATCTTTCTGTATCACACACACACACACACACACACATACACACATATACATTATATATATATATATACATATATATTACAATGGTTTTTTTCTGCTTTTGTTATTCATGATGATTCAGTAAATGAGAAATTGGGAATTGTAAATGATTTCATTTAAAATAATTCGATACTTCTTTCTACTTAAATGTACTGGGGTGAAAACAGACACAACACAACAGGGATATAAATAAAGTAATGATTAACTTTCTACAGTTGGATTTTTTTTTCTTCTCTCCAGTCTATAAGACCCGACAGCAGCACCGCGCTGATGGCAGAAACGTCTCAATTGTTAGGCCTATACGCACATTTGATCCATACACTCTTTCAGGTACTCTGACACGCAGGCGGCACAGGGAAAAAAAAAATCCCCAAAACACACTAAAATCAACAGGACTAACCGGAGACTAGTCCCTTTGTTGTGCCAAAGGCAGCTGGCCGGCCCTCCATTATCGCGGAACATACTGACCGCATCCTTCCCACTGCCCCCTCACCAACCCACTGCACAAAAAGAGAGGGATGTTCTGCTTGCATGGGTAACACTGTCGTTCCAGCCCTTAGCAGTCCTCTTACACTCTATTGAAAGGAGTGGGAGTAGAGGACACAGCCTGATCTGCGGAGTACAAAGGCCCTCCGTAGAGTCCCATTGGAGTGAAAGGAATGAAGGGGCTGGAAATTTCTGAAAGTGGGTCGGAAGATTTAGAGAAAGAGCGGAAGTTTTGTTGTTGTGCTTGATTTCTCCTACTAACTAGGGCTGGAGTGGACGGAAAAATCCACTTATAGTCAGTTTAGCCACCTTTTGATAAGCTAAAAAACAGTTCACTGTTCGAAAAGATACAATTCAGTAATCAATCAGTTGTCTGAGGGACAGAAGAGGATATTTTTCTAATAAATAAATGTCAACACTACTAAATCATTTTTTCCTTCTTAATTTCTTTCACACACCACGTGTCATAAACATGACTCAATGAAAGAAGCAAAACATCAATTAGATTAAAGGTCAGCAATGAAGTGTTACAGGATACAATCAGAAGAAAATAGATATTAAATTTGTTGGCCAGCTGAGGATGGAATGGGAGGCCAGTGTGCCCTCGGGGGAATCCCATGCTGGCAGGGTTTATGTGGACACACACACACTTTCAGCAAGGATTGAATATGACCCTGTTGTTTCAAAATGGCCCCTTGATTTATATCCATCAAGGTTTAAGGGGCCGGTCATGTCTGCTGAAATAGAGGTGTTGACAGCCACACTTGACAGCTTCTGGCTCATACTGTTTTAATGCTGGCATGGCATTGCTGTCTCACAAACTGTACTGCATGCTCTCCATGTCCAGGCCCTTCCGACTGAGGAGCAAAGTAGTTCATGTGTTGGTTAAGTTGTTCTGACTTATATCTGGGTCATTATGCATAATCTGTGTGAATGCTTCCAAAGAAATACTTGAAATGACTTTCTTTGCAGGCCTCGGGGCGACATCACTGGTAGCTGTGACAAACTGAGAGGATGTCTGGGACCCACAATAACAAGCAGGATCTGCAGTCTTGTGCAAGACTTGGAGTTCCCTCCTTTAACCCTTTTTAACATGTAAAATACAAAAAAAAAAAAAGAAGAAAAGAAAAGAAAATAAAGGAAAAGGAAAGAAAAGAAAAGAAAAAGAAAAAAAATCTTTAAGAGTTTTGGTATTAAGCAAATACAACCTTAGATAAACAACACACAACAATTAACATTTTATTTTATTTTAACTCTATCATTATGTATGTCACAAAAAATATTATTAATTATGCAGGCCTCTATGACAGCAGATGTTTTTGCAGTTTGCTGGTCTGGAGCATTCAGGTGTATGTCAGCAGAGTGCAAAAGGGGAAAGAAATAAGCAATTGCAACAAATAATTGTTGCTGCACATCGGTCTGGAAAGGATTATGAAACCATTTCCAAATAAGTTGGATTTCAGCCCTCTACAGTGAAAAAGATTAGTCACAAGTGGAAAGTATTCAAGGCAGTTCCTGATCAGCCCACATTTAGATGTTCCAGCAAATCTACCACGAGGTCAGCCTGTGTAGAAAAAATACTAAATCCTCCCCACCCTCCAAGAACTACATCTCATTCGGGCTCACTGAGCATGTCAAATGCTAAAGGCCAGGAAAACATACCCTGTTTAACTCTTTGGATGCAATAAGGGGGTACTTAGTGTTACCTGCAAGGTTTTTTTTCCTCCTTTGTGGTTTCATTGTTGTTAAATTAATAATGGCACAGTAGAAATAAATTTGTATGTTAAAGTTTGTCTGAGGTTGTATTTGTTTTATAATAAGACCCACTATGGTGAAAAAAAAAGAAAAAAGAGACATGGTGCTCCATATTGCATATTCCACATCAGCTTCCATGATAAAATACGGACAGAAACACAGATAAATGGTGTAGCGCAGTGCCAGAGGACTGATATCTTTGGAGAAAATCATACAGCCCAAGAATCCTCTTTAAAGGCACATTCCATAGGTCACAGTGCAGACACTGCACAGTCAGGCCATTTCATCCTCATCAACATTTGTGTGGGCCGTGCAGCCACCCTGAGGCCAAAAGAAACGCACTCGGGATTTCTCAGTCTATAGTTAGTAAAAGGCCAGCTCCTCTGGCTCCACTGAGCATGAGCACAACTGACACCAGTGCAGCCAGATCCCTGATGACCTCAGCCAGTGAATAAGGAAGAAGATGACTACTGATTTTGTTTAAACTTATAATATGAACTCTAGCTAAACTGTAACTGAGATCCATTGATATTAAGTGCACACCGCAGGTTTCCCACACATCACATAAATAAAAGAAAGCCTGTATTTTGCTACCAGGTTAATCCAGGCTCAAACATATGCTATTTTAAGTCTGTATGCAGCCTGTTGTGTTATAATTACTTCATCTTGAGCCTTGTCATTCAGACACTGGCATGTGAAGCATGTAAACCCCATCGCTGGTCATATATCAGCCTGCTTTGTTTGACATTTACACACAGCAATGGTCATGTGTAATTATGAGCTTACTGTTCTGTCAAATATTAAATACCTTGTAAAACAGTCAGCAATTTATAATGTACAGTGAATGGAGGGATGCTATCTGTGTGGTGGAGAAGGCTGACATGTGCGTAGTAAACATGATTAGAGACATAGCATTAGACACCAGTAAGTCATCAGGCTTCAGTTTGGGCTCAAAAGAACAGCCCTCATGTCAGGGTAAATGTCAGCCACAACAAGGCTCTACTTCAAAGCAGAAAATATTTAAATTTTACAAGTATGGAATAAAAAAAAAAGAAGAAGAATACTACAGTTACACAGTACGTTTACACAGTACATCCTCCTACTCTCTTTTTCTTTAAGTCATAAAAAGCACACAGTTTAATTAGTCATGTTTTTTTTCTTCTTTTTCTTCTTTTCTTTATTACAAAAAACTGTGTTTTAGTGTTATTATTTGAAGTTCCAGCATGTTGTAAAGAGGCAATAGCAGTGAAGAACAAAATGCTTTTTTTTTCACAAAAATAAAAATAATACAAATTTAAGGTAGGGCTATTTATCAAAAAATATACAAAACTGGCATTCAGACCATGCAACTTATCTTAATAATCTTCTCCACATCAATTATTTAAAATTGTTTTATCAATTCTGTTATTACTTTGCCCAGTGTTTGCGTGTTCATGTATTGTTCAATTAAAAACATACAACATGTATAGTTACATCCACAATGATATCTAATAGCTGAGCATACAGCAAAAGCATTGGAGGTGATATATTGAGAGGGAGAGAGAGAGAGAGAAGTTTATTAATCCTAATCAAAGTAAAATGTTCAACTAATGACCTGAAATCAATATCACAATATCACCTAGTTCTAATTTGAATCACTTGTAGAGTACTTGAGTTTTTCCTTTTTTATCATCATTGTGCATTTATACTTCAGATCATAAGGACACAGTTTTTACTCCACTTTTTTTTACTCTAAAAATATATAAATAAATAAAATTAGAGATTTCTGAGAAAAAAAAAATCAATATAGCAGAAAATCATTAAAATATGAAGCAACACCAGCAGCAACTGCAAAATGTTTCTGATGAATGAAGATGGCAGCAGCGTTTTTTTGTGCAATGCATCAGTAAATAAGATGAAGACACTCTCAGCAGGATTTTTTTGTTTGACACATAGACTACATAAAAAGATAACATGCCTTTATTTTAAGAAACAATTTCAGCTCAAAACTATTACTTTTAATGGTGATATTTCCTTACTGCGTGGTGGTGCTACCCGCTCTGTCTCTGTTAAATATTGGCTAAAGATATGATTCATGCAAGAAAATAAACAATTTGCACCATCTTTCCAGAATAAATTGGTCCACAGTGTAAAATGTAAAAAACAAATGCAATGATTCAAACATATTTCAAAACAACTATTACATTTAAATTATACATCTCTTTTTGAACATGTTGAATGTGACACCAGCAACACAGTTTAAGAAAAACTGTTTCCTGAGGATTCAAACTACTCGAAATTTGATTTTTTTTAATGATGTGGCAAATGTTTTCAGAACTGTGACAGGTGTTGACTGCTGGCAAGTCAGTGCAGCCCCTGGCCTCGGTCACGTCAGAACCATTGTGTAGTTAAGTGTACAAATTGTGGTTTGTCCTTGTTTTGCTGAAATAGTCAAGTCTTCCTGTGTAAAAGATGTGGTCTGGGTGACAGCATGCTGCAGAATCCCTGTATATGATGTTGTGATGATGAGGGCAGCATTTTCAGATCCAACTTGTGCTGTTTTTTTTTTTCCTTTTTTCTTTGCATGGTCAAGTTTGAAGTTGCTTCTATGGGTATAGTAACCAATCAACTAACACTCATTTGCAGTTTTGAAGTTATTGTCAGAAGCAATTCTCCAGCTCATACAGTGCAATCCACTGCAGAATATTGTCTGTTTTCAATGTAGTTGTGACAGTGAGGTATACTGAAGTAAATGCATGTAGCTAGCTGCTCAGTAATTCTGAATAAGCAATATAATATCAAAAGCATGAGATCCAACTGTTGCATTTATCTGGCATCTATCTAGACTGGGGCCTAATGAATGTACAAAGGAGCAGAGAAAGTGGTTAGAAGTAATGCTGAACACATGGTGGCTGAATGTGTTAGCTCAAAGTGGTGTCCGCTTCAACTTGTCTGTTTATCACCATGGGGAGCCTGACGTGTGGGAATAGAGGCTCCATGCATGGTTGCCATGCATTGGCCCTTACGCTTCGCACATGTAGGTAAACAATTCTGCCTTGTCTACTGAGAGGCCTGCGTTTATACATTGGTGCAAAACATGTGTTGCAGCCAAAGTCGCATCAAAGGTCACTAAGCTATGCTTTGAACACTTCAAAGCTGGGGGATGAGACTGTAGCTTTTAAGTTTTATGGCAGGTGTAAGCAGGGGTTGCTGACCAGCCCAGGGTGGTCTGCTCCCTGGTCTGCATGAAGCTGCTGGTGGTTAGCATGGTAAAGGTGGTGGTGGTGTGTAGAGGTGTCGGGGGCAGGGATGTACCCCACTGACCAGGCTGTGTCCAAAATGTCTTCATGCAGCAAGACACATTTGGAGTCCTTGGATCTGAAAGGGTTTCTGGGAGCAGACGTCCACTTCAAGGGTCTCTGGTTTCAGAGGACCTCAGCAGGGTACATCTAGGGTCTGTCTCAGTCCCATTTGGAAACAGATACAGTGGCAGAGAGCAGTACGGGGGCAAAAGCCTGATGACCAAACCACAGAGTGACCACAATGCTGCACCCTCCCCTGACAGACCAGAAACAGACCCTATTGCAAGTTCAAAGGATCCAGAGGGGTCTTGCCAAAGTTAATTTGTTGGGGTTCATTCATCTCAGAACCTGATGTGGTTCACTGCATTCGTTTAAATGTGAGACTTCAAAAGCTGGCAAGATTATTAAGAGTTCTTATTCTTAATGAGTCATTTGGTTGCCGTACATGCAGTTTGATTTTATTCAAGTGCTGTATGAGCTATGAGGCTCATTAAATTTAATTTTAATTAGGAACAACAATATATTTTCAGATATTGCACCTTTCTTTTCATTGAAAATTGAGTCATCTTCCCTTTATCTTTTAAAACCCACATTTGATGAGCAGAATAAAAAAGGTTAATATTTTGTGATGTCATATGGCAGCCTCGCAATTTTCTGAACTGCTGTTGATTTTGGTCCAAACACTATGGATATTGCTGTATTTGATAAAATATTGTTGCTAACAAATATTTTTTTTATGCCTCTTCAATGAAGATGTGCAAATCCATGTTCAGGAACATAGCTGTAAAGTCTCACAGTTGGGAGCACTTTAATAGTCTACATTATGAACATTGAAATCAACACAAAGTGGCTTAATAACTCCTCTGGTGACAGAGCCAGCTAAATTGATCATTTTGAATGCTTTACAATATTCATAATTATGCAAGTGGAATACAAGGTGCTGCGCGTCTGGCTGATGATCCTGGTTTGACAGGTCTATAACAGCCTACGCTCCTTGAGATAGTTGGAGACCCAAATGCACATTGAGAAAAGCCATTACAAGCCCGGGGTGAAGCAGGTGTGTTTGCGGCACTTCACAGATGGCTGGGAGCGTTGTTAATGAGAGAATAGTAAACAGCAGAAAACTTTTATCTTTGATGTGCGATTGTTTAAACAAGTGCACGGCACTAACTTGTCTTTGGTCTTTAGCAGTGGAATGTGAGGTCAGTTCACACATATGATTTGATTGACCTCTGGTAATAAGGTCCTGCTTTAGTCTACAGTTTATGGGCTCAATCAGCGTGTTTATATGGTGTTGGAAAATTTGTTTTTGAAATACTTGCAAGGGCGACTGCAACATCCCGAATCAAGTGTTTCTGACTGCTTTCTTAATTTCACAAATAACTAATCAAATTCCTTTTCACTCACTTGACAAGTGTTCTTCACCCCATGTGCGATTCTATTGGTTAGCGCTAGCTGTGTCGCTGCAGTTTGATTGGTTGACGTTCATCTTGAGGAGTGAAAAGCTGAACATTCGCAGACTTTCCACAGAAGCAACGCTAACATTGTGATTTGTGAAACCCACAACTCATTTTGGGAATACTCAATTCACCAATTCAAACTCAAAGGACAGAATTGCTGAGGATGCTGCCAACATGTACAAGTGTCAAATAGCAAACTTCTCATAGTTGGACTAACAGCCCCAGATAATGAAGATGAACTTAGTTAATCCCTGCGTGTAAACATCCAACTGGACTGAGGCGTGCCTATACTCCTTGTCCATGCTTCACAGTTCCTGTCCTGGATTTTGAGAAAAAAAAATAAGACAAAAAAACTGTACAGAATGTATGAAATAAACAGAACAGTAAGTCTGCCCAGTTCACCATTCACCTTTGTTTCATTCCACTTCCACCAACTCAACCAAAGATTTAATCGTTGTTTTGGTGTTTGGCTTACTTGGTCAACAACAAAATCCCAACATTAACATGCTGAACTGGGTGCCATCGCCACCTATCATGGCATACTCTCACTTACTGTAGTTCGTAAATAGATTTCCTTCATGTGCATGTATGTGCCACAAAGAAAGAAATCCAATTAAGTGTTTTAGTTGAGCTATATCCACAACTAAACTAAACTGGGTAGTACTGAATGACACACCTAGTTATTAGAAGTGTTCACATACTATTTTTAGCTGCTCCACACACAGTGTGAGAGTTGCAAGTACACTCAAAAGATGATGAACCTCTTACCTCTTATTAATTGTTTCCTATTTAAAAAGGAACACTTTGCAACACCCAGAGAAAGATTATCCTCTCCGAGTGTGAGACTTATTCCTATTTTATTGTTGCCCTGAGATGCTGTTGTGAGATGATTAAAAGTACATTACCTGGTGCTTCCTTGGATGTTAATGATCAATTGATGGATGGATAGATGGATGGATGGATGATGGATGGATGGATGGAAGGATGTTAATGG
>JBAMYA010000013.1:9852875-9870724 GCA_037176975.1 Arrhamphus sclerolepis
TATATAAGCCGATTTTGCTGCAACATCTACCATCTACTAGTAGTTAATTATTAAGCATATGTACAAGCTTTTGAAGCCGAGCAAACCTTCATCAGATGGTGAATTTTAGAAAAAATGGATGGAGAAAACTGAGTCCATATTTTAATTAAACCATCACGTGTGGTCCTTCACCTACTTTAACTGTGGAAATATGTGCCCACCCTGACATGAGGACATGTTTGACAATAAAATACTTTTGGAATGAGGAAAAACATATAACTAGTATAAATAATATAATATAAATAAACATATAAATGGGATTATAGGTCACTTTTAATAATTCAGAATACTCAAAGGTAACAGTCGGTGAAACTTCGCATGAACAGAAATTTGCAAGAAAAACATTGATTTTCAAAAGTATACAATCAAAATTCTCAGCTTCTTTCTTCTAAGGATGGTCAAAAACCATCCTTACCGCTACATTGCATACCATGCTAGTATGCAATAACTATAAGCCAGGGATGAACAGGGGTTTCTTTGTATTTCGGCCAAATGACAAGGCATCAAACCACCTGAACTATATCTCACGATGGTATTGTTACTGTTAGATAATGGCTGCTCCGCCTCTCTGTGCTTGACTACAACATCAGTTACACACATTGAGAATGCATGAGAGGAGTGCATGAAACTGCCATGGAAACATGCAGAAGGCCTGGCTGAATTGCAGAAAGGGTGACAAATCATTTTTCTTGGCCCAAGGAAAATAGTTGGGTGCTTTCTATAGTGCCCAAGCCTCAACAGATGCCACATGTTTTTCATGTGAATATTTGAGCCCTTCATGATAATTTATATATAATTTATGAGCACAATATTCAGTTTAGGAAACTGCCATCGTTCCCTGCTTCAGCACACCTGATTCACACAAATGGTTCATTAACAGAGCTTGATAACAATCTGATAGAAGAATTAAATAAAACTAAATTGCACTGAAATGTTTATAAATGAGCAAAGCTCAAAGTCTCTCCGCCTCAGTGTTTGATTTGCTGCCACCAGATAAATCAAATATTCATCTGTCGTTGTTTGGTGAGTGGCATAAAAGGTCAACTAGAAAAGCCCAATGCTACAAAGCTGAAAGTGTTTCCATCTATCAGAGAGGACTGCCACATACTTTGGTTGGTAGATCAATTCTTTTGGTATCTATACTGGGACAAAGAAAGGAGTCCAATTAACTGGGCTCGTTCAGCTATAGCTGTAGCTCAACAAAACTGTGCTTATAAACATACTGAGTGATATGCATCTACTGCATATATACAGACTGCTTTGCGTATCTTTCTGAAGTGAATGGCGTCTCTCCTGGCTCCCAAACCTATAAGAAAACATCTGTGTGCCTTTATGTCTCACAGTGAAAGTGATTACAGAGGATATTTTGGTCTTGATGAAAGATTTTCTTTAATTTATCAAGCTGATACCTGCCAACAAAGAAGGCACAGAAATGGGCCATTGTCATGGTGATGATGGGGTTTTGAGTGACAGCTGGTCCCTTGATTGTCAGCTCAGCATTTCCATGACCTCCCATGAGTATTTTTGTAAGCCAAACATGCAGTGACATGGTCTCCTGCCAAAGAAAGATTTCACAAAATAAAAACAACTGACTCACTTCATAAATGGAGGCGACAAATCACAATCATCTTTTGTCCAAGTTTCCAACACATATAAGTACTTTTCCATGCAGTTTGATTGACTAAAATGACATGAAAAGCATCCTTACAAATGGCTTCTCTTGTCTAAACTATTATCCCTGACAATAGCAGATGGACTCAAATTTTCTCATTTTCATCTTATAATTTGAATAAACTAAACAGTGAGCCCTCCATGAATCAGGCTGGTCAGAATATTTCAGAGAATAAATCCCACAATGCCCCAATGGCATACCTTTGTGTCAACGAAGCACATTCATTATACCTGCTTCTTTTATACAAGGCATCAATTTGAAGCCGCAAAATTTCACAATGTGCAAAATGACACATCTTCTCTGTCAATTGAGGCCGTGTTTTATTTTCAGTGCCTGGATAAAAAAGAAGTAGCCTCGGCATGCATCTCTGCCATCCCTCTATATCCCACGGAGAAATGAGAGTGCGAGATGAGCCTCTCTCCATGCTGTATACACACAGCAAAAACAGAATTGGTGCAGCTGCGTACAGACTCAGGACGCATGGCAAGTTTTTCCAAACCAATAAGCACAAAGCAAAATTGAGCAAAATTATTTAATCCACAACATCTGCCACACTTCAATAATTCAATGCATTTGAATGTTTTATAAGTAAACTGTGTACTCTTTAGAGGGACGAAAGTGGTGCTTTTACTTCTGTGGATTTTCATATAACCTTTTTCCTGCTAAACTACTTTTTATTTGAACACAGTCTAGATGTTATTTCATACTTGTCACCATTTGATATTTTAGCTTTAGATGCTAGAATTGAATAATTTCAGCTTTGCTGAAGCTGAATTATTTCAATACTGCTGCGTATCATAGCTGTTGTCATTACAGCCTGAAGACGATTGCCTAATAGGATCAACAATAACCCAACAATGATTTCAGTCATGCAGCCCTGCTTTATTAACACATCTTTATCTCTGATATCCTCAAACGGCCATCATCAACAAGAAGTTAACAGCATAAACCCTGAGCTTCTCTATCTCCTGAATGCGATGCACCATCATTTGCTGCTCTTTTTTTCCTGCCCCTGTGACTGATTATCATTACCTTTTCTTGCAAATACCATGCTCATTACGTAGTGTACAGCCAAAACATTAGTAGAGGGAGCCTCTCTCTCTCCCGTGAAGGGAGAGGAGAGGAGAAGAGCTATGGAGGCAGATTTTCCCCTAGCCTCAGCAGCCAGCCCTGGCGCGCTTGGCTATTAACCACAATGAACATGGGCTTTGTTATTAACATCTGTTCATCAGGGATCGGGCCCAGGCCTAATCATCCCTCACACCTTCTGTTTCTGCACAAGAAGAGAGGCAATCAAGGGCATCATTTGGCAGCTGGCTGGAACTACTAATGCTTTTTCTCCTGCTCTACTCTGCACTCCCCCTCCCCTTTTCCCTTCATCGCCTTTTCTCTCTTCGCTGCCATCATTTTCCCCCTCTCTCTTTCCTCCCCTTATCCTCAAAAAATGTCTTTCCCTCTCTCCTCTCTTATGGGATTATGTTACTTTAGAAGAAGACACACACATACAGACAAGCAAACACACACACACACACACACACACACACACACACACACACACACACACCTTTGATGGAAGTCCTTATTCGTTAGTCACAACAACAGTATTCCTCTCATGGTTCCAATAGAAATGGTTTATTCTATTTAGAAGAATAAAATTGCATCGACTGCATGTTTCAACCTTAACTTGAGGCTTTTATCAGACTTTTTTTTTTTTTCTTGAACAGTTCTGTAGCAGCGTACAAGTAAAACCTGGTTTATCTACATTGAACCAAATCCTGGCATTCCTTCTGGCATCCTACACACTCTTATTGTGAAAACAGTGGTTACCTTGGTAACAAGCACACCACAATAAGGGCATCTTAGAAGACAAACACTGTGTCGTGGAGGCTGGGGCCGTGCGATAGATTTATGTAATCAAGGACACACACTGTACAGCCACTATTGCTGTGATCTTGAACATCTCCATAGCAACATTTCTGGTTGTTCAGTTATATTGAGACTTCCCCTTTCTCTTTTCCCATCTACCTTGTAAGCATTTAAATCTCCCTGACCAGAACAATTATTCTCCCCTGGAGATATTGCTTCCATGGACTGTCACAACCTGTACTGTGAAAGTGATATTAGTGGCTTAGATGGTGAAAACGTCGATGCTTGGATCTGCAGATCCGGAAACTGTTCTTGTTCCACATTCTGCTTATTAAACTCTAGCTCCAGGACTGCTGTGTGGCTGGTTTCACTACATGATGGGCCTTTACAGACTTAAGTGAGTGTGTTGCAGCAACATGGGAGCAATGGTTTCTCGTTACAGGAACAGCCTTGTAAATGTCGACAGCCTACAAACTAAATGCCTGCAACAGAAGAGGGAAAGTTTAACAGAAAAAAAAAAAAAAACAATTACAGTACATCTACCTCTGTGCAGTTAGCACTTTAGTTTGACATATGCAAGGTAGCAAATGAATGAATGATATGTAGGAATTTTTATATTTTGAATATTCTAAAAAAACTGTGAGGTTAACAAAGTAAGTGCAGTAAATCCTGGTGATCACACCTTCAAATGCATAAAAACTGCATACAATTTTCTTTCATTTCAATTGTGCTTCTTGATGGAGACAGAACTGTCTTACACGGGAGAACTTTAAAATCCCACCACACACACAGGGAGTCAAGACTTATGGTTTTAACCCGCATGATATTGTCACTCACACTTCTATCTTCCACAGAAAGCATAAAAGTTAATTATCAATGGACTTTCTTTTTTTGAATGATCCATAAAGGTTTTCTTTCCGACCATGGTGGACAAAACATGACTGTGATTTCTTTCTTTACACATGAATAAACCTGAATCTTGCCAGTTACATAAGGACAATTGATAAATTATGAAAAGTGTTTAGAAATTATTCAAAAGGTCCTTGTTATTATGTTTGTTTGTTTCTTTGGTAGCTTGATCATAGACAGGAGGAACTGGACAGAGCTCCTGTGATGTGACCCATAAACTTCCTGAATACTCAGTTTGACACCTTTTTTGGGACCACTGGACAGGAAATGACTTCACCCAGCTCCAGTTCACCCAAAAATGGGAAAATTGGTGGAAACAAGTCCTTAGGCTACTTGGAACATGCGCAACTTAGCTCAGTTATCACAGGTTAGCCGTCTTAGCTTGGATTAGCTTGTGTTAACCGGTGACACTAACTTCTGTTGTCGCCACCGACACAATCAGAAAAAACAGCCTGCTGCCAGAGCTGAAATGGGAGCAGAACTATTGGCCACCATTAACTGGCATGACATGACTGACATGGCCTTGGGGTCCATACGTCAATGCCATGTGATGCTAACTAGTGTTAACTTGCATTAAGTCTGATCAAATTTGGTTAAACAAGATTAAGCTCCAGAGGGACCCTTGATGAGCCGACACTTGGCTGACCATGGCCTTCAGGTCCTCGGGGCTTTGTCAGAGCTTGACAGGGTTCAAGCCTGGAGGACTGGGCTGTTCCTGCTGCTCCAGCGGGCTAGAGGCTGTTTACTGGCTTGCCAATGTAGCAATGAAGTTCTTTAAGATAAGACTGACTATGCAGTGAAAACACCATGGCTCTAATGTGTATGAATTTATGGTTGATAATTTAGTTGATAATGAATGACCAAAGTAAACTCATAGAGTTTTTGCTGTTATAATATGAATGAATGGGGCAACTTCATTCCCAATCCAGACAGCAAGGGGATAATGTAAGCATTAAAGAATCATGAGCTTTAATTGATCAAGTCTTGAACTGAATATGAGATTTTCAGTGGACCATCATGTTCCTGCTAAGTTGCAACAGTGTCTGTGGTCATATTTCTGCATTATTTTGTCTCCGCTTGTATGAAATCTCGATCTTTGTGCCCCTTTGAATCTAACTGGGAACTTCCCTAACTCTAGTTGTTTGTCATATTTGCTGTCACTTCAGCTTTGGCTGTCTTTTTTCATTCAATGATATGTGACGTATTTTATTTCTGTATTTTTTTGTGATACATTGTGTTTATGAAGAATAATCTGATCTGATTTCAAGAAATTGCATCCTCACCGAGTCTCTGGTTATTGCAAACTTTTTTGAGTCATATGTCTGACTTTTTTTTTTACCACACTTCCTGTGGAGAAAGGTTGCTTTTTGTCCATGATACATTTAATCATCCATCCACCAATGTCATCCATCAAAAGATGTACTTTTTTGTTGCAAATACTGTCATTTAACTGGATTTATATCAATGCCTGTAAATACAGGGTAAACTATCTGGTCATGTGACCCCTTGATTTGAATAGAGCGCCTTTGAATTCCGTTTTTCCTCAAACTGTGTGGCACCATGTTGAAAAGAGGTGAGACAAAACTACCAAAGCCAACAGCAGAGCCAATGGCTAGCTGTCAGTCAAGCACGTCAAATGACTTCATGGCATCTGATTGGTCAGCTTTATTGCTTTATATTAATTTATCTGACACACACACACACACACACACACACACACACCCACACACACACACACACACACACACACACACACAAATTCAACCCCTGTACAGCTGTCATGTATGTAACCATATGTAACCACAGATGATTTAAAACAATTTTGAACCAGGAGGTAAATATGACTAATTCTGCTCCAAATGTGCCACTTCTAACATGAAGGTCAATGGGAATTTCCACTGTTTTGGAGCCAGCACCTAGTGGTCAATGGAGGAACTGCAATAAAACAACTTCCTGGATAACCCTCAACCTGGAAGTGGGATGGTTGCTGCTTGATTTATTTATATGCAAGGTCTGGTAACATCATCGGCTTTTTTGTTTATTTCTTTTCTTTTCTTTTCTTTTCTTTTCTTTTCTTTTCTTTTCTTTTCTTTTCTTTTCTTTTCTTTTCTTTTTTGTTCGTAGACATCCTGTAATATTACACAGTGTCCGTTTAACTGGTGAGTTTAGAGGATGTTTTTCTACCTTTATTCTAACTGACTGAATTTCGCATGCAGATAGCGCTGTTTGAATGGTTTATTTTGATTGGATCATGAGTAAATTGGTTCCCACGTGGGGTGCGTTCTTATGATTGGCTGAAACAACGAAGATATGTGATTGGTTGCACATCATTTGCGTTAGAAAAAAATGCATCTATGAGTTGGAGGCACAGCAAGGGAGTCTCAAAATTCACTCACAGATGCAGCCAAGTCCACAGACCAGAAGCCGTTTGTAAATCAAGTTATATTTGTGTGTGCATAAGGAATACATTTGTGAATCTTCTCCTTTGCATTTGCAAATCGTGCTGCGCATTTGTGGCTGTTGAGACTGTTCTAACTCCATACACCTGTGGATCAATGAAGAGACACGTTGGATTAGCATCTTCATCAAGCCAGTGCCATATTATTTTTGATTTGTGCAAAGTTGAGAAGAAACTGCTCAGCCTGATCTACAGGAGCACGCAAGCACCATCTATTGCTTTGGTGGAGTTGATCCACTATGCATTCAAGTCACTCAGTTAGAGTAGTTCTGTACAGTAGTATCTCAAAAAAAATGAAAAGGGGTGTTTGTTTTCTTAATACCTCTACATCAACCTATTACATTCACATGGTGATTCGTTCAACACAGCGTGTCACTCTGTGAAGAGCTTTCCTTTCCATGGCAGTGTTGTACCAGACGGCGATGCTCCTGGTGAGCATAGACTCAAGTGATACCATGTAAAACGTTCTCTGCAGTGCTGTGGAGATCTTGAATTCCCTCAGCTGTCTGAGGTGCTGCAGATGCTATCTTGCCCTCTTCACCAGGGTGGAGATTATACAGGTCCATGTCAGGTCCTCTGAGATGTGGATGCTAATTTTACCAGCAGTTTTGTATTCTCTCCACTGGGGTCCCATAGATCCTGAAGGGTGTGATGGCTCCTCTGCTTTTCCCTCCTGAAACCCACAATCATCTCCCTGGTCTTGGAGATGTTCAAGTCCAGGTTGTTTTGCTGATATCATGACAACAGTACATCTACCTCCTCCAGATAGGCCGTCTCCCTTCTGTTGGTGATCGGGCCTACCAGCACAGTGTTGTCCATGAGGACAACACTGTGCTGCTTTGCAGTAATGAGCATAATAGAGGGAGTACAGAAGAGGACTCAGGATGCAGTCGATGTTGAAATTACATGGGGTGGAGGTGGGCTTTTCATCCTCACCCCCTGTGGTCTGTTGGTCAAAAAGCTCTGTACCCATGAGCAGAGTACGGAATTCAGTCCCAGGTCCCTGAGCTGAAACAGTCTGTGGGGAGCTATGGTGTTGAATGAGGTGCTGTAGTCGAAGGCGCTCTTTGTTCCCTTTTCCCCTGTCCAGGTGGGTGTAATGATGTGTAACCCATGCAGCAAATGGCACGTGACCAATGAACCCTTCCCGGTTTGGCCGTCTCTTTATAAATTAGTCAGCTGACAAAAAGCGGGGATTGGCATTCTTGTTTGGTGTCTGCTGGGCTCTTGCTGTGGTTGCGGGGATGAAGACTGACATTATAAGTCACCGATTGCTGACCATCTATTGCTGCTATTGATAGATATATAACCGTACCTTTGACTCAGTGGTAAGCTTTGTATAGTTTTTGTTTATAGCAGTTTTTGATTACCCCATTAGGAGAATGGTTGTTTTTAGATTTGAAGTTTAGTTTGAACCTTATGATCCAAGTGCTGGACCACATGCACTTTGATCAATTTGGAAGGATGTTCTCTTATATTCTGCTATTTGGGGTTCTATTTCTGTATTTTTACTTAGTTTGTGATGGAAATGCCAACCGGAAGTAGCGTTTTTGTTTTGGTTTTGTTTTTTAGTATAACTGAGCAGTTAAATTAGTGAGTTTTCCTATGGAATACTGCATTGAAAGCCCTATATGTTTATTGAACTGCTTGTCTAGTCATGTAAAGGGTATATTGTATTGTTTACCAATAAACTGATTTGTTTGAATTTGACTTGATGTTTATTATTGTTCTGACCCTATACAGGTCAGGTTGTTTTTTTTTCTCCCTCCAAATGAAAACCAAACTGAATGGAACCAAAACTTGATGGCGAGCTGGTAGGACCTTTTTCCTTTTTCTTCCCTCTTGGCCCTGTTCAGATTGGAGGACAAAACTGAACTTTTGAAAAGAAAGAAAACCACAAGGAACTTTGAAGTACATTATAACCACAAAGACCTCTGAAATAACAGGCTTTTGAACTGAACTTATGGACAGCAAAAAGAGTGCTCTGAACACTCATTCTCTTGAATTATTGACTTGCATAACAAATGCTTTGGTCAGTTGTTTAACTGCTGGACTTACGTGACAAATGTTAATATATATATTTTATATATATATTTTTGGGTATATGTTTTTTTTTTTTTTAGTTTCCTCTCCCTTTTGAAATTATTGCACTCCTCAGTTTTCCTATCTTTATTGTATATGGTTTATCATTCATTTTCATCAGGCTCCATAAAGAACTATTCTTCTGCATTCCAGTCAGTTGTGTTTGTTTTGTATTGTGTTGTACATTAGCCCAACTACATCCACTATTATTGATAATATTAAATAACGGTTAACAGGTTACACATTCAAGGTACATTCAGGTCATTCATTAACGATTCGTTCAATCTGAACTAATCTTTCATATGATTCAAAATATTGAGTCACCTCAGTAAGTGATTCATTTTCATGCAGCACCTTCCTTTCCCATAGCAGGACAAGAAAGAGAAATGATAGTTCACGAGCATTTGTCATGTGACAACTGTAGCTCATCTATGGGGCTGTTGATTGAGAAACGAACAAGGAAATGAATGACGTCTGATTGGCTTCTTCGGTTCTTGTAGATGTGTATAGTGTTATTGTGTATATAATGTAAAGTGTGTTTGTAAATAAATATTTTTGAAAATTACATCAGCGTGTTCATTTTGTGTTATACTCTGCCATAAAATAAAAAAAATATAATATTAATAACAAAAACAAATGTAACAATGATAACAATATTAATAATCATTATTATAATATAAAGACACAATAAATGCACAATGTAACATTTTAAGGAATTTATCAATTGTTGCTTTTTGTCTTACTAAATTGTGTTATGTCAAAATGAGTGTGAGTTTTACATTCACTTGTCCTCTACTAGCTGTCACGTGACAAGCAGCACAACCTGAACGGTTTGTTCTCGTTCTGTATTTCATTCGGATTGTTCATTTGTCACTTGACAGCTACCTCGTCACTCACCGTTTTCCAATATCCATACTTTCTGTACTTACTATACTTAGTTTGAGGATCCAAAGGTGTTCCCAGGGCAGCTGAGAGATAGTGCCTCCAGCATGTCTCCCTGGTGTCTCCTTCTGGTGGGACGTGCCCAGAACACCTCATCGTGGAGGCGTCCAGGAACAATCCTGACCAGATGCCCGAGCCACTTCATCTGACTCCTCTTGATGCGGAGGAGCAACGGTTCTAATCCGAGCCCCTACCGACTGAGCTTCTCACACTATTTCTAAGGGAGAGCCCGCTTGCACTCGCAAGCTCATCCTTTCAGTCAGCACCCACAGTGACCATAGGTGAGGGCATTCACGTAAATCGACGGGAAACCGAGAGACTCAACTCCTTCTTCACCACGTTGGATCGGTGCATCAGTAGATTCAATGAGAGCTGGAGAGCCTGGCTCGATGAAGCCAACACAACCACGTCATCTGCAAAAACCAGAAACCAGGTCCTGAGGGCACCAAGTGGATCCCCTCAACACCTCGGCTGTGCCTGGAAATTCTATCCATAAAAGTAATGAACAGAATCGACGGCAAAGGGCGGGAAATGAATCCGACTTACTGCCAGCAATGCAGACCAAGCTCTTGCACCGGTCATACAGAGACCGGACAGCCTTTACAAGGAAATCAGGTACCCCATACGTCCCCCATGCATCATCCACAGGAGTGCCCAGGGGACATGGTCAAATGCCTTTTCCAAGTCCACAAAACATATGTAGACTGCTTGGGTGAACTCCCATGCCCTCTCCAAGACCCCAAAGAGGGTGTAGAGCTGGTCCACTGTTCCATAACCGGGACGAAAACCACATTGCTCTTCCTCAATCTGAGATTTAACTAAGATTTAACTACCCCTGAATAGACCTTCCCAGGGAGGCTGAGGTGTGATCCCCCTATAATTTGAACACACCCTGGGGTTCCCCTTTTTGAAGAGGGGGACAACCACCCCAGTCTGCCAGTCCAGGGGTGATGTCCCTGATGTCCACATGATGCTACAGAGGCATGTCAACAATGACAGCCCCACATCATCCAGAGCCTTGAGGTACTCCAGGCAGTTCTCATCCACTCCTGGGGCTCTGCCACCGTGCAGCGTCTTAACTGCCTCTGCGACTTAAGCCACAGAAATAGGAGAGCCCCCCAAGACCCCACACTCTGCTAACCCTTACCCACCCCCACTGCACACAGTGTTGACAGAGCACTGATTCCTCCTCCTGAGACGTCGGACCAGAATTTTTTCAAAGCCTTTCAGAAGTCGTTTTCCATAGACTCTCCAAACTCCTCCCATGCTCAAGTTTTTGCCTGAGCGACCGCCGAAGCCATGACCCACGTTGCCTGCTGATACCCGTCAGCTGCGTCTGAAGTCCCACAGGCCAAAAAGGCCCATAGGACCCCTTATTCCCTGGACAGGGGACTCTACCAGAAGTTCCCAACAGACCCTCACAGCACGTTTAGTCGATCATTGAACTGCAGCCTAGAGTGTCCTGGTGCCAGGTGTACATGTGGACACTTATACTTGAACATGGTGTTAGTTAGTTTGTTATGGATAATCGATGACGAGCACAGAAGTCCAACAACTTGGGTTCAGAACAGGGGCTGTTCCACCCAGTCACACCCTTTGAGGTCCCACTTGATTTGCCCATGTGAGCACTGAAATCGCCCAGCACGATGAGGGAGTCCCCAGGTTGGGGATGAGGTCCTTCCCCAAGTGGAGGTGTTCAAGTGTCTCGGGATCTTGAGGGAAGGATGGAGCAGGAGGTTGACGGATGGAACGGTGCACCATCTGCAGTGATGCGGATGCTGTACTGATCCGTCATGGTGAAGAAGAAGCTGAGTCTGAAGGCGAAGCTCTCGATTTACCGATCAATCTACTTTCCTACTCTCACCTACGGTCAGTTTCATTTGCAGGGTGGCTCTGTTCATGGGGGGAACAAAAACCCTTTAAATTGTTTTTAAATCTTTAAATAATCTTGCCCTGCCCTATCTTTCTGAGCTGCTGTGCTTGCACACTCCTTCCTTGTCACTCGAATCAGCTTAACTCAACTCAGTTTTATTTATAAAACACTTTAAAATCACCACAGTTGGCCAAAATGCCAAACACCAAAATAATTAAAACAGATAAAAATAGTAAGAAAAATAAAAAGCTACATCTAAAAAGTCAGTTAAAAAGTAAGGCATAAAAGGTGTGGTATTTAGCTTAAAAGAATGTAAAAGAATAGAAATGTAAACAAACAGGAGTGGGCCAGTCTGCCTGGAAATAAACAAAACTAAAAATAACTGGGCTGATGCACTCATATTTTTTCAATCCAGTTAAGAGATGAGCTGCAGCATTTTGAACCAGCTGCAGTCGATCAGCTGACCAGCTGCTCCTGGATGTATTGAGGGCACAGCAGAGGCTCAGGGGTGATAGGGCGTTTGCTGTTGCAACTCCCAAATAATGAAATTCATTGTCATTACACATCAGACAGGTTCTTCTTTGGCCATTTTTAAATCATCTCTTAAGGCCCACTTCTTCCTCTTGTCTTTCAACCCAGTATGAGATTTTGATTTTCTTCTCTTTTGATTTAATTTTAATTCATTTTATTTTTCTATCCATTTTTACTGAAATTTCATGGTCTTTATTTTATGTTTCTAAATTTTGTCTCTTACTTATATTCATTCTACGTGTATTTTCTACATATGTTCAGAGCTTTGGTCAGTGGTTGCTGTTTTTAAAGTGCTTTATGAATAAAGTTGGCTTGACGTTGTAAATCTGTCCATCCATACTCATGTCTTATGACACTGGAAATGATTATTTGCACAGTTGATTCACTGACTTATGGGTCCCCAGGGTTTTGTCAGGCCTGAGTCTTGGTGGATGTCTGTGCAACGATAGTCAAGTCAGGATGGCTTGGTTGGAGGAGCCAGTTGTTCCATCTGCTGCCTGAGAAAGTGTCCAACGAGCTACAGGCTGTTCACCAGTTAGCCCAGGTAGTAGTCTGTCAGTGCTCAAAGGTAGCTGCTATCTGCTGCTCAGCAAAGCTTCACCATCTGACCCTTTTGGGCCAACTGAGGACAGGTGCAATAATTTTATTTTAAATATTTTAGAAGTTCATTTTCTTCCAATTATTTTAATATACGCTTCTCGCGTTTATTCCTGTGTGTGATGTCATGCAGGGAACAATAAATGTTCCTCATCCGTACAGTTTTTTAAAACAGTAGATATTGTTTGTGAGTGATTTCCAGTATGTTCCCAGTGATCTTAAACTGAATGAAATGATTTGGTTGCGTGAACGCTAAGATCTGAAGAAGCAAACTAACCAATGACATACTTTCTAATCTGATTATTTAAATGTGCTTCATGTAACCAGTGACGTTGCTTTTGTTCTAACTTTGTTTTAGGTGCACCTCATAAAAGCTAACGATCAGTCAGTTTGTGTGTTCCATGTAGAGGATGAATGAAGACGTTAGTCCTCCCTTGTTTAATTATGAAAATAATAATTTATCTTTGAAGGACAATTTTTGCATCTTTGACCTTCTTGGTCTTATTGTCCCTCTTTCTTCCAAATGAATCGTATTTTCTTTTTTTCTACTTTCTACTTTAATGTAATGGAGCTAAGTGTAATTTGTGATTCAAGGGGATCTCTCATCTTCTTGGTCATGTCATCTCCTCCATTTAAGGCTTTTTCCGCTGCTTTTTCGTAAGACTACTCACTTCAAAAAAGCCTCTGAACAAAAGATTGTTTGTTTTCCAGGTTTTCCTGATGAACAGATGATCTGGCCTTTGAGCCAGGAGTGAGTGAGTGGGACACTAGCAGTGGAGTAGAGGCTTGACGATAATCTGTTACTCATGCTTTTCTTCATTCTGTGAGTAGACATTCATTCATCTTCATGCAGGTCTGCTTTTCAGCTGAAAGACATGCAGGAGTTTCACTAACTTGATCTCTCCTAGTTGGATGTTTGATTACATCATCTTGAAGTCTGGTATTAGTTGTGTCTGATATCCTGATTCTCTTACAACCTTCAGTGTGATGATGAGTATGTTGCTGTATGTCATTCTCTGTCTTGCAGTTTCGCAGGACTCAGAGCACGAATTATTTCAAGAACAGCATGAGGAACTTCAGCTTTCAGTGGACTTTTCTACTGCAATTTTATATGAGGAATGTCAGTTTCTTATTTAAGAGTAAGACCATCATTTCCTTTTTGCTGTAGGATTTTCTATTTTGCATTGATGGATATTTGACAGAAAAAACTTTCTTACCTTTTTGCAGTTTTTGGAAGCTTTTTTCTAAACAGATAAATGGCAAATAACAGCTCTCCTCTCAGTGGCTTCTCACCACGACAGATAAGTAATGAGGTTATTATTGTACAATTCTTGGTGGCCATTTTTCTTTGCATTAACATGTTTCTCTTCATGACCTTTCTTAAAAAGGAGTCTTTCTACACAAGGGCACGATATATCTTCTTTGCACTAACATTGTTGTCTGACAGTCTTTTGTTAATCTTCACTGATATTCTACTCATCTTAACCTATTTTAAATTTCCCATTCAAGTCTGGTTGTGTTTAATCATCTCTTTAGTTTTGTTTGTGTACGTTAAAGTAACACCAGCTCAATGTGTGAAAATGTCTCATGAGTTGAACACCCTCTTGTGGAAGATGCATCATGACTTAATAGTTAAGGTCTACATACAGAAGAAATTCTATAAAATAGCAGATCTGTGATTAAATGTGTGTTTAAATGATCAACATGGACTTGATAATCACATTACAATTTGTAACATAGTAGGAAATTATTTCATTTTTCAGGATAAGAGGAATCTTGGGAAACTGCAGTTATGTGCATATATATTGGTTTGTTTTTTTGTTGTATTTACTGTCTTACCTCATTGATCCAATTTCAGTGTATTTTATGTAGAAGTGTTAAAGAATAATAATACAATTTTATTGTAATTTTTTTGTAGTCCCTTTAGTTTAATTTATATACATGACACAATTCATGATACAATATTCTCTGACACAATATGTTCATTTTTGGTTAACAGACAATATGTGTATTTATTACACCAAATATGTTTTCTAAATATATCACAAGATTATTTATGAAGTTTAGAAATTTCATGACTTAAAATTAATCTTATACCAGTTGTCTGGTAGCTACAATCTGTATTTGTCTGCCCAGATGTGCAGAGAGAGAGAGGGATGAACTCAAACTTACAAACACGGTATTGATCGGTGGGAACAGCGAGGCCCCCAGCTTGCTCGCCACACCCCGGATCAAAAAACTTTCCTGCACAGCTCTTGCTGTCACTTTTTCTTAACTCACTCTCTTTTTTCTCTTCTTCTTTTTTTCTTATCTTCTCACTTACTCCTTTTTCTTTTTGCCATCTTTTCTGTTTTACTTTGTCTTGGCGTCCTTGTATTCTTTTTTGTTGATGAAGATTCTCAGTCATCCAGGTCATATTTATCCAAAGGCTTGAAACAAGGCAACTGGACTTGTAGAATTTTCTTGAAGATTTTTCGCCGCTCATCCAAGCAGCTTCCTCAGTTCTAACTGTTTGGTGGGGAACCAGGTTTATATGAGGTGGACAACCTCAGTGTTGGTGAGTCTAACGACCGGCTAATGACTATGGGACTACTGGGGGGGCTGTGGTGGTGAGACAGTTGGACAGTACTTTGTTCTTGCTAAGTACCTGTGAGTTGGAGTGAAACTTCCTGGGAATGGATGGGAGCACTGCATTGTATGTGGCCGAAAGACAATGTCTAAGACCCCCACCTCTGTTAAGGGAAGGTTTTTCCAGCTTAACATAGATGGCTTCCTTGACTCCTCTTTCAAACCACCTGTCTTCTCTGTCCAAAATGTGGACATTGCTGTCCTCAAAAGAGTGCCCCTTCTCCTTGAGATGGAGATGGACTGCAGAGTCTTGTCCTGTGGAGGTGGTTCTCCTGTGTTGAGCCATTCTTCTGTGGAGAGGTTGTTTAGTTTCTCCAATGTACAGGTTGGAGCTTTCCTCTCTGCACTGGACTGCATATACGGTGTTACCGTGTTTCTCCCTGGGGTTTTGTCTTTCGGGTGAACCAGTTTCTGTCTTAATGTTGTCATGGGTTTGAAATGGACCGGGATGTGGTTGTTGAAAATCCTGCTCTGATACTCCAGCCACGTATGGGATGACAATGTTTTTCCTCAGCCGGCTGTTTCCATTTTCCTGTTGTTGGTGGGTCTTTGTGGCTTTGACAAGGGCCCAGTTGGGATAGCCAAAATGTTTTCACAGCCTTCTGCGCTGGTTGGTATGGATTGCGCTCTGTGTTGTAAGGTCCTGATGACTCCCAGTTTATGTTCCAGTGGATGGTGTCAACCAAACAGCAAGTACTGGTCAGTTTGTGTGGGTTTCCTGTACACTTCTACATTAAGGCTTCTGTCCTCCTCAATGTGGACTGTGCAGTCCAAAAAGGCCAAATTGTCGACCTTGGCATCCTCTTGAGTGAACTTGATGTTGTTGTCCACTGTGTTTACGTGGTCTGTGAACCTTTCTACTTCATGGGTCTTGATTTTAACCCAGGTGTCGTTTTTGTTTTTCATTTTTGCTTTTTTGCAATGATGTCTAATACCTTGTTATTCGTTCGCCAAGTTAGTTCTTGTAATATTTTTGTCCTGCAAAAGCCACACAGAGCCGACAAGTTTTCCTCTTTTCTTCACAAGTAAAGAGTAAAGTGAACTGTCACCTTACGCTAAGGCAGAGACCTGAATTTTTGTGGGTGACCACGTTGAAGATGCTCAGAGGTCCCGCCACAGCAATCCTGCTTGCTTGCTTGCTACCACTCCTGCAGACTACACCAGCTGTACCAAAAGCCACTAGACGAGATCCATGGACCTGTGCCAAAGGCCAAGCCAGACTGGGGAAAGTCAACCACCGTACCGGCCCATGATTGCCATGATTGGTCTTCATCACAACCTCTGAGTGGTAGGACAGTCACAATTTCTGATAGTTGGTTGGTGCAGCAGTTTAAAGGAGACAAAACCTCCCTCTTTATTACACTTCAAGTTAATTTTTATTAATACACTCAGCTTTGTTACAATCAGGAAACCTCAACATGTAATCACGAGTTCCTCCTCTTTACTTCTTTTTCTTGTTTTTTTAAAAAGATTTTATTATTATCATCATTATTATTGTTGTTGCCATTCCCAAATCCCCTCCCATTCATTTGTACTTCTTTCTCTCTTTATTATCAATCTTCTGTTTAGAACTGAGTCCTCTTTACTTGTTTTTCACTTTGTCTACATAATCACACTATCTCACTGTTTATCTTTGAGCACGTTTTTTCCTTTTTAGTAAATATTCATTATCTAATTGGTCGTGGTCTGTCTTCCATAGTATTCAGGTCTCTTCAAATGGGTTAGAATTACAATTCAGGTGAGAGATTGACAAATAATTTTACATATTTCTTTCCCTTTTCTTAAGAAAAAGGGTGGTGCCCCAACAAGTTTAATTTAGTTCATTGATTATGACCCAGTTTACACTATAAGGCAAGGCAAGGTAAGTTGATTTCTAGAGCACAATTCATACACAAGGTAATTCAAAGTGCTTTACATCTATATAAAAAATCACAAGAGGCAAATAAAATAATTCCATAAAACATATAAATAATCAATAATTAATTAAGTTAAAAATGAAGAGTGCAGAATAAAAGTCTAATTTAAAAATTAAAAGTTAAGTAGAAGAGAAAGAGGAAAAAGACGAAAACAGCAGTTAAAACTATTTTGCTTTTGGTTCTAAGATTCAGGCTCAAAATAACTGAATTTGAAACTTTATTCAAATGCAGATGAGAACAGGTGGGTCTTTAACCTGGGTTTAAATAAACTGAGTGTTTCAGCTGATCTGAGGCTTTCTGGGAGTTTGTTCCAGATATGCGGAGCATAGAAGCTGA
>JBAMYA010000013.1:9870824-9882506 GCA_037176975.1 Arrhamphus sclerolepis
ACACACACACACACACACACACACACACACACACACACACACACACACACACACACACACACACACACACACAGAGGCAGAGAGTGAACATCTGATGGTGGTGAGATGGTGGATTTACCAACGGCCATAGCAGTCCAGCACCATGGGTGGTTCACATGAGCCCAACCTCATCCCAGCCCCTCTGGTCCACTCCTCCCACTGTATCGCAGATGTCCACAGGTTCATATCAGCCCTGAAACTACACTCAGACCGGGTGTGAAAGAAAACACACACACAGAAAGATGGAGAGACAGATGTGAAAACCAACAACTGTGAGAAAGCAAGAGATAATAGCAAGATTGACAGAATACCAGTAGGGGATACTATAAATCAATGAAGTAGATTAATTCTCACTGAATGACACTAAGGCATCTAGAGGTGAAATTTAAAGTTGCCCTCGTGAGTTTTTTATTATTCTTATTTTGTTGCACGTTTCTGTCTATCGACATGTTCTTCTGTGGCAGAGCTGTTGTGACCATGTGATATATATTTTTCTGCTGCGACTAATGCCAAAGATTGCAGCATTTGTTGTCATCGGATTAATCCCATTGTCAGCTCAAGCCTCTCGAACACATTGTGTCTCCGTCTGTTACCCACAGGAAGGAAGGACTGGGGCATCTGTGTTTGGGTTGGCTACGTCTAAATCAGCATTCCTTGCCCTGTCGCAGAACAGATACGCACATGTACACACATTTACGCGCTCCCTTTCTATCTTCCAGATTGCTTCTGATCGAGAACAACATGTCCTTTTCTGTCTCAGTAGAGGGGCTTCTCAGCACAAAGCTTTTTTCACGTGTGGGTCTGTGATGGCTGTCCTGCGATGGATACGTTTTCCTGTCAGCTTGAGATAATGTTTGCCAGAATGTTGTTGTCAGGAAAGTAGCTTTTCCCGACAGCGCCGTGCCGACAGTTCTTCCTGTCAAAGTGTTCTGTTTACAAAATCCAACAAAAACTCAGAGGAATGGCTGAAAAAAATTGAAGCATATTATAACATCATTCTTTAAAAAATAAAAAATCAGCTAAAATGGACACGGCTTGCTTTTTCATGTCTCATGCGTTCTTCACCTTCTAAGTCTTGTGAACTTTGCAGAGGTGGGGATGTGGGGGGATTACTTTGAATTTCCAAGTCTACCACAGACTCAGGGTTCACGAAAAGAAGACTTTGCACCTCGATGTCACCAACCGGACCAATGGGAAACTTAAATATAGCCATTATAATGTTAAGATATGTACACAGTGTTCATTTTAAAAGTTTCTAAAAGGGCACCATGAAAGGAGTGACCAGTGTCTGCATCGTACAAACTGTTCTGTCCTGTAATGTCTTGGAAGGAGTGTTGTGAGAACACACTGAACACTTTCCAACTTTACCTGGATTGCTTTTCCCGTCGACAGGAACTGAGATGTCAGTGTTTATTAGTTGCTGTTACGTTTCCTCCGGTTGATCAACTTTCACACGCTCTTGGATATGTACAGCTGGATTTCAGGACTTGTCGTTGTTGAAAATGTAGAGCTGTGTGTTTTTGACTGGCAACAGGGACTGTGTGCACTCATGAGGCAATAGTTACAGTGAACTTTATTGTGCACTTAGATCGTTTAAACTTACTGAAAACTCACTGAAAATCCTTGATCTAAAGAGCTAACACTTTAAGCAAGAATTTTACTTTGCTTGGCCCAAATGCATGATGGTCCTCGAGGGTCTGTATGATGGAAATGTCATCATCAGAGGGTGAATGCGCGACTCTTTGCAGTCCACATACAGTACCTATCAATGCCATTTGACAGGACTGTGGAACAGATGAGTCAACAAGAAAAACCTGCTCACACGTTGGACGCATCTTCAGATGCTGTACCTTCACTTTGAATGAGATGAGGTCAAAGGTTGCTCCACTGGATACAGGCTCCCTGAGTACCACAGAACTTTGCAGATACATGTCTTTCTTTTCGTCATTCCTTCCCTGATGGCTTTATCCAGTTATTCCAGGCAAAGCAGGCAGGATCACAACTCAAGTAGA
Organism: Arrhamphus sclerolepis; assembly: GCA_037176975.1. Classification (NCBI taxonomy): domain Eukaryota; kingdom Metazoa; phylum Chordata; class Actinopteri; order Beloniformes; family Hemiramphidae; genus Arrhamphus; species Arrhamphus sclerolepis. The sequence continues at coordinate 9,872,876 of JBAMYA010000013.1, forward strand.
GAGGAACATAGTCTGGAATTTCTTGTGAGGTTCAGTATGTCAACAGTCTTCCCTTTTTTTTCCCTTCCTCTCATCCCAAATCGGTGCCTTCCATCTTTGCTTCCTACTTTACCCATATCACTTCAACCATGAAAGGATGGATGTGTAGCTTCTATGCTTTGGTTCTATGTGCACTGCAGTAATACACCGTGGTTGTTGTAAGGGGGAAAAAAATATGTAAAATCAATAACCTGTATTGCTTGTTTCGGCTTGCTGCTTTCTTCACAGGAAGTGGTCGTGTCTTCAAAAAGCCCCAAGTGTTTCAAAGCATGCAACTCATTTTTGTAGATAGCTAGAAGAAATTTGATTTATTTTTTTGATTTGACAAATGCACGTCAGATACGTCCCCACACCGGTGTGTAAGTCCAAAGTAAGGTCAGGATTAGACTCGTAGTTTGACCAACTGTTTACATTCATTCCTGTGACACCTGAGGTCAGCGCTTGGAAACAGGATGCAACCGTGTTCAACATGACAACTCTGTTGGATGAAGTCATTTTTCTGCTTTTGATACGGTCACAGCTGAGAAAATGAAAATGGTATGTTAGGCTCTCAAGTCAGTGCCATGGAGACAGGAGTTTGCTTCTCTCGTTTTGCTGAAGCAGGAAATTGATGACAGGAAACACAGACAGTAATTCTATACATCTTCTGGGACACTGGATGACTTTTCACGTTGAATTGCTCAACTTATTCAACATAACACCACATAAAACGAGCCCGTAACTGCAGCAGAGCTCCATGACTGGTCACCTTTGTTCACTTTTATAACAGTATCTACATTAATGTTCTGTATGAACTTACTGTTAACTGGCACAATTGACCGGATATTTTTTACTTAGACTGCAAACTAGACTGTTTTCTCTTTTTTTCCCCTTTCCTTTCACAACATATAAATGGCACACAAACACAATATGATCTGTCTCACCCCCCACCATGTGCACTACTGCTAAGTGTGAGCAGGATATGTCTAATTAGTCTGTTTGCAGGCTTGTAGCATCACTTCTAATGAAGTATCAGGTCCTCAAGGTCATTTCCGTTTTTCCAGATTGTGTGTACATCTTTGTGCGCATTTGTGAGTGTGTGTTTAGGCTTCCCATCCTTTTGTTTTTATTCTCTCTTTTTTTTTTAATTGAAAATGTTGACTCAGGTTGCCTCCATTTGAGGAGCAGCATGACTGCAAATAATTATGACCTCTCCAGTCTGTCTTCTCCCGAACTGCCATGTTTTCATCGAGAGCACTGCTCATAAAGAAAAAGAAACACTATTGAACTTTCTTTGTGAATACAAATATATTACCTGAGAATGTTTATACTGTGCTATCATTTAGAGAATTGGCTGAGGATGACTCATTTCTTTTCTTTCCATTGCCATACCACCACATGTCTGTCTGTAATTCATATTTGCTTCCTCCATTCACCCTCTTTTTCCATTTCAAGCCACAGGGGTCAAAGATAAAGCAAACGGTTGACGTTAGTCAACAATAGCTTTTTGGGCATGGCTCACAACCTCCACACTTTGCTTCTAAAGACAAGGGTCGTCAATTTTATTGTTTAAAAGTCATTCTGCCTAACCTCTATGACTCCATTTTCTTTCATTTCTTGACCTAACTACCCGTTCAGTTCTCGTCTCCCTCTTGCACGATGGCTTCAGTGAGTATGTATTCACCACGCAAGAGCTCTTTCATTTCCACTGTTCCCTTCATTGTCATCTCATTCCTCACGGACAGTTCTTTTTCTGTAATGGTGCATGGTCAGCCATTATCTCTCTATCACACAATTGTCTGTCTAAGACATTTGCCCATATCCAGATTGAGAATTTCACCTTGGTGTCACCAAGGTCTACCAAGCAACATTTTTATATATCCAAGACATTTATTTATTTATTTTTACCAAGCCCAGGCTTTTAGAGGTTGCACGGCCAGCTGCTGTACTACCACCCACATAAATACCGGTGATTCAATGGGTGGAAGCATGCCCACAGTGGGAATGATAACAGAGGAACTGGTTCAGGCCCGTATAGCCAGGGGAGCGCTGGAGTCCCTCCTTTGTCAAAGTAAAAACAGTGAGGTGCTAAACACCTTCCATCCCAACAGTGGCGGGGGGCTCACAATGCTATTAGAAAAAGTGTGGAGACACACTTGGAGTGTCAATTCCTCAGGCTGGTTTTACTGCAAGAATCTGTGCAACCAGGGATGCTGCAGTCATGCCAGGAGGACAGACTTACAGGGTGGGTGCTCTAGAAATTACACATGGAGGATTATGGGGGGTGGGGGGTGTAGAGGTGGGATGAGAAGGATGTACTGTGGTACTGTGCATGTCACAGGCATATACTACAAATGACTGTGTTGGAATTATCATACACAAAGACACAACCACATGAAATGGACTGACATATGCAGTTACTAGCACACACACGCACAGTTGCAATGTGATTGAAAAGGAAAGTAGACTGGGCTCTGATGGGTTAAATGGCCATGTCCCCCCTGTGTTGAGGGGGAATGTGCTCCTGTGCTGTGAGCGATCACTTCCTCTCTCAGGGCTCCAGCATGGGGCCAGACTGGTGGCTGTTAGCTAGAGATGGATGACTCCTTGTCCTGCCTCTTCCAACTAGTAGAGTGCACAAGCGGAAAACAACACAGAAGACCCAAATATTCAGCCACAAGTCGCACTATTGTCTATGCACAGCAGACACGACACTCAGCTAGATGAGTTTAATGGAGGGAGGAAAAATACTAAGATAAAGTAATGTATGTGCAGTCTATGGTTGCATATTATAATATTTACTTTTGTGATTTGTGATGAAACTCAAATGCAGCTGATATTGAACTCTATCACGAGTAATGATAGACAACATATGTCTGAACTACTACTAGTCGTGATTTTCATGTCTTTATTGAGCTCACTAAATAATTCTGAACATTGCAATCTTATGAAGAAAATTTGCCTTGCATGAGTCATGTCTAAAGTAAAATAACTTTTATAGGACCCCAGGATAAGCATCATGGAGAATCAAGAACCTGGAAAGCCAATGAAAGCATTTTCTAGGACCTGCTTAGTCATCCATTTATTCGAGACAAATTATTCTACAAATGGAGGAAAATCAGGATTGCTAATACTCTCCAAGGAGTGGGCATCCTGCAGAGATCACACCGAGTGCACAGCATGCAATGCTGGAAGGGGTGAAAAGAGCCCAAGGGTAATAGCAAAACACAGACAGAAATATCTTCAACTTGTTAAAATCTTTGTTAATGTATACGCTATAAAAATAAAACAGAATGGGAATAGTTGTAATGAAAGCTCAAGTTCGCAAGAGATTATTTGGGTGTTTAATAGCACCTCTGGGATAGTTTCCTGAGAACGGATTGGATAAACATAAAACTTTTTAGCAAAATACACAAAACTACATTAGCAGCCAAAACCTTCCTTGAAATGTGAATCAGAGTGGAGAAACTACCGCGGTTTGAAGCTGATCTGTGATCTTCCTGGGCCTTTTCAAAATAAATGTCAGGACCTGAATCTTAGTGGAGGATAAATAATGTTTCTATTTATAATGTTTTCTTTCTATACCTGCTTCATCCCATTCAGGGTCACAGCGAGATGAAACAAAGGGAACACCTGAGGCTGGAATAACTGAAACTGAAGCACCTAAAGGCTGAGTTGAAGACCTGACATTAACCCATGGACATGATGTTGATAAGAGATTGTTCACAGAAACAGTCCCAGAGCTTACTGATAAACTACAGTGCTTTATTTGGTAGAAAACATCCAAAATGTTTCCAGTTATTAAGCAGGCCTCATTGGCAGGAAATAGAAAATGTCTGATCAAGGTTTACGAATTTCTAATTTCAAATATTCACTCAAGTCCAGGCGAGCAGTCCATCCAACCTGCTTCAAACATATTCACAGTCAGGGTCAATGTGAACAACAAAGATATAAAATATACAAATGTTTGTGACAGGGTAATGACAGTTTTCAACTTTTTAATAGTTTTTATTTTCATTTTTCAGTTTGTTTTGATTATTTCAGTTTAGTTTTAGTTTGTTTAAGAAATGTGTCTGTAGTTTCAGTTTTCCTTTTGGTTTTGAAAATTGGTTCATTTTAGTCTCAGTTTTTGAAATGTCAACTTACGGATATTGAGAAAAAAAATCTTGGATGAAAGAATGTTACCAATAAACACTACCATCAACAGTACAAAAATCCTGTACTCTTTACTTTGAATAATTTGAAAAACGTAGTGTCAAAGGCGAAAAGATACTGGTAGCCAGAATGCTGGATGTCATAAGCTATCAAAAAAATGAATAAATAAAACAAGGCAACATTTCTATTTGATTTATAGGACAACATTCTTTGCTTGAAGAGGTAGCCTGTTTAAGAACAAATATTCAAAAGAAATTAAAGTCAAAGTTTTGTAGGAGTTGAGGGTAGATCAATGTGAGTCTCTATCATGGATATAACAAACACATGAACACTGATCTCACATAAGCACCTGTGTCACTCCATCAGCGTATCCTCAGTCAAGTATTTTCTCATTAATCTTAAAGAAAACACGTTGTATCCTGATTTCTTAGGCCAGATGACAGCAGGGCACAGAGAAAAAAAACACTCCACAAAAGCCGAGAAGGCAGGTGCACTGACTAAATCTAAGGATAAATATCTTTCCTTACTTCCAGAAATCCAGTACGTCATTGCTGGAGAATTCATGGCATTATGTCCTGACCTGCTCGCCTCCAGGAAGGACGCAAAAAAGTTCATTTTACTTGTAATTCTATTTCATTTCACTTTGTTTTGCATTGTTAATTTTAACTTTTATTTAGTTTTTTTTTCATAAAAAGAATTTAGCGTTTACTTTTATGTCAGTTAACAAAATCATTTTTTCACTGTTTCAGTTTTAGTCTTAGTTTTGGTTTACTCTAATAACTCTGGTTTGTGCAAAACTACATTATCCATGTTGTGTTGTAATTGCACCTTGGAAATCATACCCTGCTTTATTCAGGAAAGCTGGCACTGGCAAATAATTTGAAGAATATTTTCTTCCAGGTGTACATTTGCATATGAATACATAGTTCTGCAGAAACATTCTGAAGCATGTTATCTGTCCTGAAACTGGAAAAAGTTTTCAAAGCCAAAGTTGGATTCAGTACCCACTTGAGAATCCGCTGATGGATCAAACACACAGATGCTAACATTCCTAACCTTTGAGGGATGCTCACAACTGATACCAAACCTTCTAAACAATGTTGCATTAGAGATCACAGATGGAAAAATTAAATCTGAGGATGCTGACGTTCGTCTAAGAGTTTGTGGAGGGACCAATAATCCTCACCACCTGCACAGCTTACTGCAGAATTTGTTGATGTTCAAACTAGTTTAACCTATTTACCCAACAGTCGTTTGAAAAAGTTACAGACCTTTCACACCCAAAGATATAATGGTATAATACAGCGCCAATTTAGAGTTTAATTTAAAAGAAAGCCAGTCTCCTCAGTCAGTGTTTGTTGGTCACATATATACCACAGCACTTCATATTTCCTCAACATGGTCCAAGAATGGAGGTCACCCTCAAAGCCCAGCATAAAGAGTTGACTGATCCTGTGGTGTTGACTTTAACATAAAGTCCTCCCTCCCCTCCGCAGTGTTCAGAGAGTCCTGAGCAATGTATCTGAAATGAAGTTCTCCCAGCAGGTGGAGGTTCAAACGGGTCCCAAACTAGAGGCACCTCGGGAGGGATCAGATGGCTGCTGCCTTGAGGCCTGGCCATGGTATGACCCACACCAAAAAAAAACAAAAAAAACAACAACCCAGGCCTGTTCCAGACCATTGCTACCCCCCCCCCCCACCCCCCCTCCCCAGACCCCTGCTAAAAGAACACTAGGGAAAGTGTGTGGTATGGGTTTGAGGGTTAATGGTGTGAATGTGTGTCTGTAAATAGTGAAAAAAAACGGGGGCATGTAAAGGTGTAAATGCACCTGAAAACACTGACCCGAACTAAGGTAAACACACAGATGACATCCTTATGGGTTTCTGTCTTTGAACTCGTGTGATCTGCAGCTGAATGTGTCAGTGCCCGAACATATGAGCCGTGTGTGTGAAGCAGTCTTCATGTGTGGTCAAATATCTGTATAGTTACGCAGGGCTACATCAAAGTGCAACATTCAAGCTGTTTTTAACTATTTTACTGAGTACTTCATAAACTCTTTAGAGCTTTACATACAACAAAGACACTCGGTTATCTGAACTTTGTTGACGATTTTATAAAGATTCATTGTTTATCAAATAGCCATCCTTAAACACCACGAAACACACAAAAGTAGAATAGAGCCTTGAATATTCTTTTTAAGTAAGTTATACCTTCTGATTATTTTCAGGTATAATGTGTGAATTGCATTTTACATTTATAGAATTTAAAAAAAGCAAAAAACAAAATAGGGATAGAGCTGAGTCCTCCAAACACCTTAAGAGTCGTTGATGACCACCAGCTGCTCGACTCTGCCCTTTGTTTGGTTACCGATGGGCCAAACTTGACCTTCTCGCTGAGCAGCAAGCGGCATGGAGCTGTGAGACTGAAAACATCCTCTCAGAATGATAGCTGTTTCAGGAGCTGGAGACACAGGAAACACAGCCTGCCAGTCAGACGCTCCCTGTGGCATCAAAAAGAGCCAGCAGTGGCATGCCAGACATGTCACCCATGCGCCAGGCAGACTTTGCAGGCCAAGCTGAGCCAGCAGGATGCCACTGGTCACTCACTTTACCAACCACAGAGAAGTTATATTTGGTAGTGTTAATGTGAGGTCCGTCTTAACTTCTCAATTAGAAGCTTATAGTATATAGCAGCGCTGCATGCACTTCAGCTGATCTGCTGCAGAGAAGACTTATCCTTACTGACTTTTTAAAATTTTTATCAAGTATTCTTAAAAGGTTCTGATATATTTGTAGAAATATCCTAAGTTTGATCATTTCACTGTGTTTTACCTTTTGGTTGATGAGTAAGAACCTTCCTTAAAAATAATTGGTTAGAAACACACAAAAAAATCAAATTTTATGTATCCAGCCAATTAGACGATGGCTAAAATTAGCAAAATATCTGGTTGGTTAAACCTGGAGAAAGTCTGCTCACTGGGACAAAGGTTAATGGTCTGGTTGTGTTGTTAGATACAAGAAGACCATATTCTTTGAGATTTCAGGCCAGAGAAGTAGATGAAGCCCCTTGGCCGTGCCTTTTCCACCAAAACAGTTCCAGTGCCGGTCCAGACCCAGTAGAACCAGTAAGAAAACCTGTGCTACTCTGGCATCAAAACTGGGCTAAATGTAGGAACTGGTTACTGAACATTGGTTGGAGGCTTCAGAATGACCTGCTGGTGTTTATGGATCCCACTCAAACACTGTCCGTACATCCAGATTGGAAATATTGAGACAAAACAAGACAAATGCTGTGATTCGTTTCTCTTGTGTACGATGGTCCTCAGAAATTCAGAGGGCCATAAAGGGAGATTCAAATGGCATTGGAAGAGAGATAATGATTAAATGACCTCACTGTCTATGAGAAAAAGTAAACCAGTTCTTCCAAGTTTCTTAAGTTCAACCAGCTCTGAACTGGCATCGGCCCAACACCAGCACCTGGTTCAAGTTGATCGAAAAGCAGTATATTAGAGAGGTCATGTACTTTTTCCACAGCAGGAATTTTGACTCCTCACAGCAGGAAAAGCACAAGTGAGGCCAATTTCATTAACAGTGGCTCAGTTTCCCCAAGTGTCACCTTAAATCATGACAGTGAGCCTTTTTTTAAAAAAAAAAAAACAAAAAACAATGAACAAAAAAACTTCAAATTTTTAAACTAAGCATCTAAAATGGTCGACTGTCTCTGTATATAGAAATTGGACTGTGTGTGACAAGGAAGCCCAGGGCATAATTGGTCCTAGATTTCATTAACTACATCATTATGGGACAGGTATTGTCAAACACACACACACATACACACACACACCGTTCTGTAATTTTTGGAACTACAAAAAAAAAAAAAAGAGGCAGAGAGAAAGGTGCAGAAAACAGTGGGTGCATTTGATTGTAATTGACAAAGAACAGTACGGTATTTTTGATTCGCTGCTGATTTGAAGTGTCCCGCAATTTTAATCAGCAACATGAACTCTATCTGGGTGTGATTGAGCTTTTTTTTTATTATTATTATTTTCTGGCAGCGTGTGGCTGGGACAGTAAGCAGACATTTAAACATTTATATTAAGGAATTATCATTTATATGGGAATGGGAATTTTTCTCCCTCATGTTACCAGGTAGCTACTTGCTCAGAGAGGTTCTATGTATGCATTATGTAAGTACTGCCTGAATTGTATGAGCAGGCCATTAAAGATTACAGCCTAATGCTGCCTGTGATATCCAGCAGTCAGTCTGGCTTGTCCCTTTAGTTTTCAGGAATTAATGTGGAGCTCAGCTGAGGGAACAACACCTATGCTTAGTGGGGAGCTAACAGGTAATGTGACGTGTAAACCTGCCAAAGAGCTCTGAGGTCTCACCTTAGAAACAGGTAGCACAGTGGGAGCTGTTCAGTCCAGCCGAATTAAGAAAGCTGTATATGACTAGAGTTGAAGTAGCCACATATAATGTTAAAGGGGACATCTCCTGATAGTCATGCTTGAGAGGCAGCATGAGAAAATGATGGGCACCCAGGTGGTCAAATGCTCTTTTTTGTCTCCCAGCAGACAACCAGCGCTGCTTTTGTTTCCGTTCATCACTTTGAAGGAGGACCCATGGTGGGTGTTTACGGTTCCTTGCTTCCTCTTGGATCCACATGCATCCAGTCTCCTCTCGCCAAACAAGCACAAGCTTTTGTTGTGGGAGGAAGAGTAAAATCTAGCAGAGACCTTATTTTATGTCTATAAAATAAATATATATGTATGTTTAAATATATGTGGTGTGTGGGTAATAGCCCATAATATATAAAATGATCTACTTAGTGACCACATCCACAATCTGCATGAACACTGCATGTCAGCATCTATTTAATATAAAGATTTTTACATTAATCTAAGGATTATCAAAAAAGATGACTTAAATTAATTTCATGTCATATTATAAAGACTGTGGTAGTCCTACTGGGCACTCAAGGTGGAACATACTGATACTGATTCATTAGAACCAGATTAATACTTAAATAGATACACATAAAACCAGATAGAATGATATTGCCCTGAGTTGACATCCATAAATTCTGGAGACACAGTGTCACCAGATAGAAGGCATATGGGCATGATAGGACACTGCTCCTTGAAACTGAGCGGCAGAGCAAGCAGTCCATAAAGATGCCAAGACATAGTTAAATATTTATGCAGATGAATGGAGCAATAAATAAATGGTTAAATGAATAATGGCTTGACTAACGTGATTGCAGTAGATAAGTCATGTTTTATTCAGGACCTCTAACCCATTTACTCTAATGAGCAGTTTGTTTAAATTACCTCTCAGTAAAAGTAAGAAGGTGGTACTTTGATATAGGAGTTCACAAGTTCACACACACACACACACACACACACACACACACACACACACACACACACACACACACATATATATATATATATATAT
>JBAMYA010000013.1:9886620-9913638 GCA_037176975.1 Arrhamphus sclerolepis
GTTCCTCACAGTAGAGGTAGAGGCTAAAGTAATGTGATCCAGACTAACTGTACAGCTCAAGAGTGCCTCCTGGAGGTTCTTGGGACCAATTACAATAACTTCAGTTTTGTCTGAATTAAGAAGCAGGAAATTTCCATCATCCAGGCCTGAACATCTTTAATTCAAGCATCTAATAAGGCTAATTGATTAGCTACATGTGGTTGCAAGGACAAATACAGCTGAGTATCATCTGCATAGCAGGGAACAGGGTGTAAAGTTCTCCGTCCTGGGGACGGATTTCTGTTCTGGGGACTTTATCCGGATAATTTTTATGAGATCAGCAGAGATCCCACAAAAAAAAAAAAAAAACTAACACGGAGGGTCTCTGTAGCGCTGCGGTGAATTGACGACTGGCGCCCACTGCATTGCTAGTCAATCAGCCGGCAGATTGACTAGCTGAGCTGGACCTGACTAGCTGGTCGGCCCGGTCCCGGGTTCAGGCTGGATATTGGGCTGTGATGTCCTACCACTTTCGTCAGGTCGGTTTGGGCTCGATATACTGGCATATAAATTTTTTTTTAAATAATATTTTTATTTAATATAACGCTATGGCGTAATGATCAAAACATAGCAAATAGAATTTGAATTCTCTGCCCAAGCCCGACTCGATAGCCAACCCAAACTTGGGTCGGGTCAGGTTTGGACAGAACGTACAAGAGCTTGGGTCAGTTCGGGACCTTATTTGTTTTTTGGACCTAAACTAAACTCTTAATTCTGTGCACTGGCCATAGCTGTAGAAAGTTGCTCTGTCCATTTCTGAAGCCGGCAAAGTCTCTTTTGAGTGGCAGCAAAGGCAGCCAATCAGCATCAAGTGCTTGCACGTCATATTGAGGTTGCCAGTTAACCCCAAAAGAACACCAAGTAGGTGCAAAACTACATGTTTAAAATCCCCCATCTAACAGAGCTTTCTGAGAGGTTTTTTAGGAAACTTTTGAGACATTACAGTCAAAAGCTGCATTTAGTTGTCATCACAGAACAAGGATCAATACCCTGTTCAACCATTCTATGTCACCTTTAACAATAGTCACACCTACAGTCATTTTAAGATGAGTATTAGAATTGGCCAGACAGTATTAGAATACAACATAACTTCAGAACTACTTCTATGAAATAAAGCAAAGATCACTCAGCTCACACTCACAATGAGTGAAGGCAGTAGAGAACTTAAGGGAACCTTCCAAGAGACTTGTAGCAAAAACTATTGTTCCCTGTGTGCACCATGTTAATGATATAGATTTCTCTTACACAATACACAAACTTTTATTCCTCTCTGGGACAAGAGTAGGCTGAGGCAAGGTTGGAGGGGGGGAGGGGGGGGCGTATTTCTTTATCTTTGAACGCATTTATAGAAATAGTGATCAATGTCCAGTTTCACCCAGTGCAAATGTGGTCACTAACGTGTCAAGACTTGTTATTGTTTTGGTATTCTTATAGCATTTGTTGTAAGAATATAATTATCTAGTATAGTATATTTACATTCACTCTGCATTATCCGCCAGTAGTGACCCACCAAGCTACAGTGACTCCACATCTCTCTCCGAGTGACCTTTATTACAAGCAGAGCCCGTAGGTCACTGCATTTGACACATATGTATTAGTCTGATTAGGGGCGCAGCCCTGACCAGTGTCTGCAGGTGTCCAGCAGCTTGAAACCAGCACTCTCCCCCTCTCTGAATTAAAAGTAAATGACGACGGCATGTGACCTTTTTAGTAAGGAAATAAAGTGACTCTGAAGTATCCTGTGTCATGAAAACTGGCTGTTTTAGGTGTTTTGTTTTTGTTTTGTTTTGTTTTTTGTCCCAGGCAGATCAAAGAATCTTTCTTAGGCTGCTTATATTGTACTTTGCATTAAGGCAAATTTAAAGAAAGTCACATTTTTTGCATGTTGTAAATTTACCGTTTCACAAACGATGGAAGGTGTTTCATCCTGGCATAGGGAGAGATATACAGTAAAAAGTGTCAAATTTCCTGTATACCAAACATTCTGTTCACACATGCATGCATGTGGGTGCATGTGGTGAGGGTCTGCCGGTCAAGAGAATCCACTCAGACAGGTGGGTGAATAATCCATTAGAACGTTACAGAATCCCTTCCTTAGCAGTTCACAGTTTGAGTGTGCTCAGCAAGACCTTGATGGGCCCCAGAGCCAGGGCCTGTCAAGCCAGGAGGCAGAGTGATGGAGAGCCCCCACCATGGTGCACTGGACCCTAGTTCTCACCCACGCACTGCCACTGAGGCTGCACACTTAGGGGCCTTTGGTCACTGCAACACAATCCAGATGTACTCTCCTGCGTGTGTGTGTGTGCAGACATGCAGGGAGGTTTACGTGCATGTGTTCTTCTCACTAAAAGTAAGGTTCTGTGCCAACAAAGGGTCAGTGCAGATTAAGATATTTCCTTCCACTCTCCTGTCTGTCTTTATATCTCAGGGGCTTAGAATATTTTCATTATTGAGGGGAATTTCACTGAAATCCCTCAGCCTTGTCAGACAATGACATGCCGTCCCAGAAGACATTAGACTTTGACTCTGAGGGACATTAAAGAAAAGGCTACCAGCTCCCTGAAGAAATACGGCATAATATAGTCTAAAGACCAAGGGAGATAGGGAAGTTGTCAATTTTTTTTCCTGCCGTCATTACAATTATTAATCCAATGGAAGAATTACGTTATTAACAATATCTCATGATGAGCACACCTGACAAAGAGCTGAAAGCCTTGTACTCTGGTAAATCATTTAGGATTAATTTGCAGCATCCATTTCCTGGCTGGCATTTTCAGTGTACATACCTGGGACATATAATATCCTATTTGAATTGCCGATAAATTATCTCTAAATAGCAATGATATGATGCTAGATTTGTGTGTCTTGTTGGGGAGGGAATGGGCGGAGTGTGCATGTGCATGAGCCTGAAAATCACTTTGGGCTGTGAAATCCCGGTCAGTGCCCAGGACTTAGGCATTCTGATCTGCTTGGGAAAATTGCTACACTAATAAATGGCATTAAACTGGAACGGTCTCATTGTCTCACTGTAAATGTCCTATTCATCTTTCATACTTCCTCTGAGCAGCACACTTACTCAAGCCAATAATCTTTCTTCCTCACATTAACAGCAACTGGACTGCATTAACAAAATCATCATTTTACAGCAGAACTTGGGTAATTTCTCTCTAAAGGGACCGTCTGGCAGTTTGCAAAATACCAATAAAACTGGTTTCATTGTTGCCTCTGCTAAAAATATGTCCAAACCAGCAATTAAGTTGTTGCTTTATAGCTTTGGTCATTATTTTATTGGGTATGAAAATGTGACATCACTGAGAACACACATGAGGCAACAACTGTGACTGTACGTGTAGAGAGAGAACCGGGCTTTTGAAAAATATGTCAGTGTACAAAAACATTCAGTTATTTCAATAGATTAAGAGGAAAAAAAACTGGCTCAGCAGTTACGTAGAATAAAAAAAAGCAGCCAGCCTATCTAGAAAAGGTTTAAAAATAAGAAATATGGATCCACACGCAGTGGTGGATTGTGTTGACTGACTGTGGTTTTCCGAGGTACTCCCGAGCCCATGTGGCTGTATTGATCACAGGTCTTGATGGTTTCATATTTCATATCCAGTGCCGCCTGAGGGCTTCAAGGTCACATGCATCCAGCAGTGGTTTCCAAGTTTGGTGGTTTCCAAGTTTGGCCTTTACGCACAAATATTTTTTTTTTTCTGAGTCATTTTCAAACTTTTATTCATTGCAGATGTACAAGACATAAGTTGACTGCAATTTGACACTTACTAATTAAGTTGAGCAGAAAACGATGATTTATTATCCACCCATATTTGGAAAGACTATGGACTCAGTCACTGGGAGCATGCATCCATCTGCATTAGTCTCGATCCACTCAGACAGAGGGATTTTGGGTATTCAGTCCATGCAAAAAAGGTTCCCATATAGTTCTCCAAAATCTATGGTGCATGGCTACGTCCATGTGAAATTCTGAATACCTTGAAGCTCATTTGAGGGTGGGGGGGTGGGGGGTCAGGAGAAGTCATTCCTATTATAGCTCTCTTGTCATGAATAGTTTTAGTCTCATTTAACACCTATATATTAGCAAACACTTCATAATTTATATTGAACTTCCATCAAATTTGATGATTAGCCTTTTTTTTCATCTTAAAGGAGAGGGGGACAATTGACTGCCCCATTTACACATCAGGGAAAAATACCCAGATGTGTTGTTTTCATCTATTTATGACCTGGATTGTCCTTACTATTTTAACCCTTAATGTCCCTCCACCACAAGCACATCTTTGTTCATAATTTTTTTTTTTTTTTTCTCTCAGCAGAGCAACATGAATGGGCCAACAATTACACAACAGATCAAATAAGAGCAGCCAAAGCTTCATATCATTCCAGTATTCCTAAAATGGTCCCCAAAAGGCAGCAACATGATAGTATTGATAGATGCACAGTTGCAAAGACCCAGTACAGAGAACCATGTTCAAGTTCTTGGCTTTTGGCAACACTCCCACTTCCAACCCTGAAACTGACCAGCTAATCATCTGACTGTGTCTCTTTTTAGTTTTCAGAATTATGTAGGTCTTCAACCTATTTAAATGGATTTTTTTTCCTTATGTCTCTGTGTTCAATTGACATAAGCAAGCAGAACAACATGTTGGCATGGGAAAATTTTGAGGAAAATGCTCCTTATATCATTGGGATGGATAGCTTGATAGGTTTCTATGATTCCAGAAGAATCATGGAAACTTCAAAACAGAAAGCTTTCTGGGTAACAAATCAACAGAATTCAATCATATCATTAAAGTTGCTTGAATTCAAATGAGCTCTCAGGGAGAAGCCCTAGAAATACCCCGCTTTTGAACGAGAAACAGAAAATTTCCAACTGGAATCTGATATGTTGACAAATCATAATGCTTTGGAGAAAATTCTCTTTGGACAGATAAAAAAAAGAATCTTTTTTATTGTAAGTTACATCAGCTCTTTGTTCACAGAGTGAAAAAAAAGATGAAGCTTTCAAAGAAGAGAAGCCTCCCTACTGTGAAACATGGAGGAGGCTCAGTTGTGTTGTGGAACTGCTTTGCTGCATCTGGCATTGGATGTCCTGAATCTGTGCAGGGTAACAGAAGATTATCAAAGCGTTCTGGAGCGAAACATACTGCCCCGTGTCAGTGGGGTTACTCTCAGTTGCAGGTCATGGCTCCTCGAACAGGATAATGGCCCAAGATATACAACAGCACATACAGAGAAGAGAAGAAAACATTTGGCTTTTTTTTGGTTGGAAAATGTTGAATTCCCATTCAAATTCATAAAAAGCTAAGGTTTCTATTAGTTTTTTTTCCCCAAATTGTTATGTTTCATAATTTTACATATGAGGGCATGGTGAGTAAAGTTGATTGTCCACCAACTGGAAGTTACTGGATTTATTCTCAGACCTGTCATGTGCCAAGGTGCTTAATTCTAGCCACTCATCGTCTCGGTCCCAAGCCAGGAATAAATAGGAAGGGTCATGTCAGGAAGAGCATCTGATATAAAAACCTATGCTCAATCAATGCGCAGAACATGATGATCCACTGCGGCGACTCCTCCAAAGAAAAACCTGTGTTTGAAGTTATTTAAATGTATTTTTTTTACCTCACTTTTGATGAAGCCAGGCAGTGGAACAGTATCCCTGGGATGCCAGTCTTGTGCTTGCACTAAGCAAACAGTCTGCTCGGACTTCGTGGTGGCAAAGACACACACACACAAAAAAAAACAAAAAAACAAAAAAAAAAACTGTACTGTGCCTTTAAATCCTTTTAGGTTCAAACTCATATTGTACATTTTACCATGCTGAATATTTCCCCATCAAATATTTGTACAGTGGTATACTGATGGCTGCATAAGTTAACCAGCTACCATCAAAATATCATTAACAGTAATTGAAACTCTCTGTGGATCTCTGCCCTCTAGGTTAGGGCCGTCAGAGTTGGTTATGTAAAGGAGGGCAAGATGACAGTCTGATGATGTGTGTGCCTTTGCATGTTTGTGTACGTGTGAAAGGTGAGTGTTGCTGGTAGCTTGGACAGTTCGCGACCCAGCGGGGACATTGGCGCTCCGGCTGGGTAGCTAATGATATCAGATGCCACACTCGACAACAACAGGTGCCTTGGCACTGCCACCATCTTCTGCCACGCTGTGTCAATGACATCAACACCAACCCTCTGGTTAATTATAGATCACCAATCCCCCTGCTCTTCAATGCCCAGCAATGACAGGCGTACAATATGATGGGGATGATGCTCTGCTGAGACAGACTGACATGTCTGATAAAGAACATGACAGAAGAAGATGAATAATCCCCCAGTCTGAGTTATTCTTATATTCTCACAATGCCTTGCAGCATAAAGATGTACAAAAATGGAGATTATAATTATCATAAAACAAGTGAAAAAACTGTTTAACATTTACTGGTACCTATTTGTTGCCATTGGCAACCCAGAAACAACATGCCGATGTTGTAATTTTTATGAACATACCACAGCTTGTTACATTCTGCAAATTCAAATTTCACAAAGGCTTTGTTTTTATTCTAAACGTTTAACTCTGCCAATGGCTAAATTCTTGCCTGAAGGACATGTGAATTTTGTTGTGTTGTACCTAACATGTTTGGAAGTCCTTGGGACTAATTCAGTAGAAATGCTCATCTCCGGGGTGGAGATTGGGAGCAGATTTAGGTGCAGCATTTGGATGACCATATGGAACTCTTTGTGGCGCCAAGAGACCATGCAGCTCCGAAACCTGATCACCATCTCCCTGGTGACAGCTGGAGCCTTTACACCATCAGAGCATTTGTAGACTTCTAATTTGTCATAACCACCTCCTGTGGCAAAGAAATATGCTGCAAAAATTAGGTAAGCAAAGTTTGGAATTTCTGGGACGGAGCAAGATTTCAGGAGCGAGGCCAAGGGAGATACGGGGAAATGGGGGGGGTGGGGGGTGGGGGGGTGGGGGGGGTGTCAGCACATGCATGAATGCATGCAGGAATTTTGCTGTATGCTTACATAATTCCTCTATGTTTTTAGCCGATAAGCTGGTCATAGGAAGGTGTTTCCTCTGCACGGGATATAGGAAATGAAAAAAGAAAAAGGGTAATATTTGTATTTTCAAGATATTCACATCAACTGCTCTTAATGTCCTCTGGAGGAATGAGAGGGTTTGTCCATGCTCCCGTCCTGTCATGACTTCACAAGTACATATATGAGCGTGTTTTTGTGTCTGAGTCAGTTCATCCACATGCATGTTTGTACCTAGTGGTTGTCAGTCAAACACAAGCTTTCTCTCAATATATTCCCAGATGATAGCTGCTGGTTGTGGCTGCTCCTCTGTAAATATACCTCATTAATATTTCATGGAACTGTTTTTTTGTTGTGGCTTTATCTCAGGGTACCTTGTTGTTTCTCCCCTATTTGTCTGAATGGACCATGTACCTTATGCTCATCAACCAGAAAATTCTCCCCTCCTCCTCCTCACATTCATCATCTCCAGTGTATTTGATGTTTTCTGCCTGAAGGCACAGTTCTATTGTCATTGCTGTACACTCTGGGCCTTGTTGTGGTGTGATGTAATTGTTTTGTTATGAGACCTTTCACACTGCAAGCTAAAAAACAAGGAATGGTCTTGTGATCTGTACAGCCCTGAAGCATTTAAACTCACACTAAGTGTTTAAATTAATTGTTTTTTTGTTGTTGTTTTTTTCTTTTCTTTTTTTTTTTAAAAAAGAATGACTCTTATACAGCCTCAAACTAATAGGAACAATGATTGCACAAACACAACTCTTCAATCAGCGATCGTATTGGTGTTGTGGGCCTGTAACCCCGGCAGGAAACTGAGACTCCAATTCTCATTGCACTTAGAAGAGCTTTGGGAAGGGCTTGCTTGCTGGCATTTTCTAGTGGGAAATAGCCTGAGTGTATTTTTTGTTGCTCAGTGGTAATGCTCTCTAATGCTGATGGTTGACTCTCTGCAGGCAGTCTCACAATTCTCAGGTGGGTCTTCACAAAGCACAAGCTGAATTAAGTGGATATGGCTGCAAAAATTTTTTTTTAAGTGAGTCAGAGTACAGACTGCTGGTCTACCGTGACGTTAGTTGGTTGTTAAGTGTTCTTTAGCGCTTTACAGCAGACTTTGGCATGTGTCTGACAAAGCAGAATGGGGCTATCAAATCTAGTTGGCCTGATTGTGCACCCGAGAAGTGATATATTGTGCTTCTGTTAATTTGGTTTCAAACTGGCACCTCGGGGACAACAACAGACAGAGAAAAGTCCAAAAGGGCATCAGGGGTGGGTTTGAAAGCAATAGAAGGGAAACCAGGCATCAGGAAGCATAAAATGGAAGCTGCGAGGTTGCGTTTGACTACTGTGTGTGAGATAGAAGCTTTGTAATGGATAAAGCCCTGAGGCCAACCAGTACACATCTGAAAGTCCGTTTTACCAACAAGAGACGTCTGTGTTTTGTAACAGCAAAATGTCTTACTACTCTGTCAACAGAGATAATAATGTTGTAAATATCTAGAAGCTATCCATAGTCTTACATTATGCTGCGCAATAGTTGAGTTAAACAGACCATAATACAATCCAGTCATCTGTGTTCTCATCAGGTGAGATTATAGAAGACGAAAATGGTGCCAGTAGACTTTGATAATTAATGCTAGCTGTTTCGGTTTCTACAGCTACAATGCGTACACATTTAAAAAAAATGAGTATATTAAATACACAAAACAGGATGTCATGTTAATGATGAGGCAGTTGCCAGGTTAGCACGATGTTCTTATACAACTCACTAAGCTAACACGCAGCTCCTTTAGTGACCACTAGGGGCTGAGTGAGTCAGTCTCTTCTGACCCCCAAGTTAAAATGTCCAAATTTATAGCAAAAATATGCATATTTACAGCCTGGTTCAAAAAAACATTTTTGTCTCCACAGCTAGATTTCACATTCATGATAACGTCCATAATTCCACATAAAACATCAGTGTACGTGCAGTTGTCCAGACAGTCTGTACAAGGCTCCAGCTCCTAGTGGTCAGTCAAAGAGCAGTCTGACTGGGTCCAGTCAGACTAACAAAACCCGATCCAGCCCACTGGGTGTACCTCACCTTTTGCCTGGTGACAGCTGGGATAGGTTCCTGCAAACCCCAGTGACCCTGAATAGGATTGAAGCAGGCATGAAAAATGAATGAATGAACAAGTGGCAGCCCTCAAAAGTTGACCAGAGCTCGGTCATGGGGGCAATAATCATTTATTTGTTTATTGTTTAAATTAAGAAGAACAGTCTGAATCTAAAAAGAAAATCCATATTCTACCAGACATTTTCCTTTCAAATCAGTTGCATTTCAGCAGAAATAATGCTGTTATTGTGTATTTATGTGCCACAGTTTCTAGGGGATCTGTTCTTGAATTCTTTGTTGGTGACCCCAAGGTTATGTTACCTAATTCTCATGGATTTGATTTATTATCATCTACACAATGTAGACAATTTGTCAAATGAGCTAGACACTTTAGAACTCCTGTAATTTGAACTCTGAGAAAGCAAACAAGACACCACTGAGAAAAAGCACAAAATAGCAGATGCTTTCAAATCTATGGTCAAAATGCTGCTTTTGTCTACATCTGAGCTGTTCTTATGCTGGATGTCATTTCAGACATACACACAAGGTGTCCTTTGGTGTCATTGCTATGACACAACAACTGGGTCGATATTTGAGGTGGAGGAGGAAACAAATGCCCCGTGCGTAATTGAGGAGTGTCTCCTTCTGAACAAGCTACAAATCGGAGGGGTAGGGACGTTGAAGGTGCAGTTTTCTAAATCATGAGAGCTGACATCAGCTTCATCTGGGATAGTTATTGGTCATTCTCTTTCTGGAGAGTATTTCCTTTTCACTCTACGTTCAGTTGGGTTTCAGAACAGCAATTCCTTGGTAAGGCTTAGAATAAATCACTGTTTGTCTTAAAATGTGTAGTTTTACAAGTCTAACTTAGCACTTGAGATAATTATACGACATACCTGTATACTGTTTGACTGTATTTAAACTGTGGTATGAAAACCAGAGTTCCTTGAGTGCTGGTGTGAGTGAGTCCTATGATTACAGTGGTATGTGAAGCCATGAGAATGTGACCACAATTCTGGATCAGATGCACAAGATGATTATACGAAGGCTTAAGAGACTAAGTGAGGTAGTAAGCTGTGTCTGGTTTTGTGTCTCTTTTGTTTGCTCTCTAGTTTCTGAATAAAAGAGTCAACCATTCACTATTTTCATTTCCTGAAAAGAGAGAGAGAGAGAGAAAAAAAATCTTTTTTTTCCATGCTAGCAGCCACACACAAAAGGGAATGAGAAGTACTGGCTTTAGAAATGCCCGGGCTAACTGGACTGTAACTTAGATATGTCGTTTGCAGAGTGAGAGAGAGGGCTATGGATTTTAATCCATCAGTCGATAAAGGTCAGTGCTCGAAAAAGGCTTTATTCCACAGCTCCACATCAAAGTGTAAATCCGCTGATTGCAGGCCCTGAATGCAGAGACAACAAGGCTCCATTTGTGGTCTGTTTCTATGGCTCAGTGTGTGTAAGACCCCGCGTGTGCAGACCCATAATACAGGGGGTTTCTATCAGGGGCCCCCTAGATCAATGGGCCGCATGACCTTTACATTGTGCTGCCGGCTGGGCCCGTGATGTCATGCCATCTATCCGGTGGCTCCACTTAAAGGGGAGAAAGAAAAGCAATGCAAAGTCCCACTTCTTCCTCCCACTGAGCCACAGAAAAGACAGCATTAAAGGCATCATCTGCAAATGTATCCATCTGAAGCAGGATGTATTCCTCTCCAAAGACACCTCCGCAGATTACGCGGCTTTCAGAAAAGTGTGGAGATTTGCAGACTGACATGGTTAGCTGCTGACTGTCACAGTGACAGCTGCAGGTTACTGCTCGGTCACCATTTGAATGCATGTTTGCTGATGTTAACAAAAGTCTTGTGGGCTGTTTCAGATAGTCCTATCACTTCTGGAGTGTTGTTCAGCATTGATCTATGGCTACTGAAATTAAACACGGTGGAGCAGAGACTCTGTGCCAAGAGAAAAGAGAAGCCTTCTCATTGTTCTCAATTGAAAGGTCCTCTTTGTAGTGAGGAGAGACGATGGCAGCTGGTAGGTTCTTCCCTCTATAGAAGATAGAGCACTTTCACAGAGTTGTGGAGTGCATTTGAATGGAAATCTAAAGAGGTAGGCGTGAACCATTTGTTTTGCTATGTTTGTGTTTGCTGTCAACATGTCTGTCTCTGCGGCCCCTTTTTACTGCACAAAGTGGCTAAACCCCCAAAACACACACACACACAGAACCCCACCAACTCTGCATTTCCCCCCAAAAAAGTGAGGCATAATCACTGGGGAGGAAGAGTTACCCCAAAAGAGAGTGCCAGAGCCATCTTTGTCATGATGACAAATTTTGCAATTGCCAACTGATGGATCACTTGTCAAGGACGTCATTAAGATTTTGGTGGCCGAGCCTTTTGGAAGAAATAGAAGGGGTTAATAGAACAAGTGGGAAAAGACGGAGCTGGCTCAGGCAGGAATGGATGGCAGACCAGGTCATATATATTAGCCTTTTGACTGCAGCCATGGAGATTAATAACGTGATTGGCCACGCGTTAGAGGAGACACCATTGAGAATAAAAGAGTCTCTTCTGCTGCCTTCTTGTGTTGGCATAAAAAGTCTAAAAGATGGGTTGTCTAAACAAAACATGCCCTCTGCCTTTTTCTTAGAGCCCTACATTGTACACCGGCATTGTGCTGCAAGCAACAGACTTCGGGTGACAAATGATGTGCACATGTACATTCTCCCACAAATACTGAGCTCTTGACGATTCTATGATGGGATCCAAAAATCATTGAGACAAAATAAAAGTACTCTAAAACAGAGCCTCGGTGTAAAAGAAAGTAGGGCCCTCTCTTAGAGCGCTATGAGGCTTCTGAGGGGCCAAACACAGATCGAGGCTCTATTCTCTGGTGGCACATTCAATGTCATTTAAGCAACGCGTTGTCATGTTCTACAAAGTGCCACTCTATACCAAAGTAAATTGTCAGTTGTTTATACTTGCCATTTGATTGTATAAGGCACCCCCACCCCCCACCCCCCCGAGTGCACACACATGCACACCCACAGACACATATGCACACACCCCAAAAGCTCCCCAGAGGTCAATTAGGACAGACAAGGGGCTTTCAAACAAAGGGTGCTAGTGGCCCAGAGCAGCCAAGGGAGCCACATAATTAACAGTTATAAAGTACTTTACTCTGTTAATTTAATTAGTTAATCCTTTTATCAGTGATGCTTTGTTGAAGTGAGTCATTACAGGGCTCCTCTTCCACTGTTGGGGCTGAATGGCTGGTAATGGAGCTTCACGTGTGATCTGATCTGCGAAAGGCCACAATGTCGCTCCGAGGGCTGAGAGTGGAAGTCTATGGATTGCATCAGGAAAGTCTTGTGTTGGTTTTCCTCACCAACTGTTTAACTGATAGTTGTGACATCAGGAGATGTTATAATTAATGAGTGTTTGTGACAATTTCACTTTTTATTGTACAGCTCAACAACAAAAGGAGACAGACATGTCGCACATCAAACACATTTGTACATATGAAACTACAGGCTTCTCATATCTGATTAAATGGGGAAGTTTAAAGTCAAACGATCATTTTCATGTGCAGCCCAGCCCTGTCTCTTTGTAAGTCTCACAACTACCCCCTCATGCCCCAAAACCCATATCAGTCTCTTTGCACTCTAGAAATTATTCAAATGAGCTGCACTTGCCATTACATTTATTTTACAGCGCCACTTGAAGCGTTAACAATAACGTGCATGTAATCCTATGTGATGTAGCTGCCCTCGATATCACCTCCTTTCAGGTGCAGCACCTTTTGAACATCAAATCCTTTTTGAAAATATTTAAATAACCAGCTCCGCTGCCTCCTGTTGGGTGGAGGACCTGAAATCCAGGGTTCAGGTGGAGCTACTAGATAGACACCTTCTGCACCACAACTTGCTGTGCTTACACAATCATTTAACCCACACCTGAGGATAACTCTGCAAATTAACTTTAGATCACTCCTAAAAATATGCACAGTAAAAAAAAAAAGAAAAAAAAAAAAAACATCAACTGGCTCTGCATGATCCGTCACCCCCCATTCCGTATTAAAGTGGAACACAACATCCCGCTGATTGCTACAAGCTTTACAGTCACGGCATAACACCATTACAGATGCATGTGCTGGGTCGGAGATAGAGTTCATAGCTACTGTATGTAAATATTCTGGCTCACTGTTTGTGTAACACCTTCATATTTGCTACGGTACATCTTGAAAATGTACCGTGATAAAACATAAGCAGTGAATAACGATTGTATTGTGCTTTTTGCTGTAAGATGGACCATGGACCTTCAACTTTTTTCTTTCTGATGCACCTTTGCGATAACTTAGGTCAGCATTTACACATGGGCCCCCTGTGAGCTAAAACTGGGCTGGGTTTGTCTGTAGGTTTCATGCTGTACCTACATGTGCTAACCCCCTGTGGACATATCCCGTGCCCAGTAAGTACACTTGTATCCCTTACAGACCAAGTGTATTAGACCCACATAGGCTTGCCATTTGGGGCAAACCACCTAACCCCCCTTTTAATCCAGATGGAGCACATGTGGATTTGCTGGCTTGGTAGGAGCAGAAAATTCACATAATCCAACTGTATAATCCAAAGAATTTGTCCAGTTTCTGTGTTATGACTGTTCACTATTGACAGAGGGTGTTTCAAGGGCAGAAGGCCAATGGCAAGATAATGAGTATAGAATCTTCAATTAAACATAACTCTTCATCTGACCAGATGGCTGATTGTTTACTTGTGTGGGGAAAATAAAAAAAAAACATATCTATGATTGCAATCATCCTCAACAGTCGCAGCTTCATTAGGCAGCAGCGGCAAATCCGTCCGATGTAGACGCAAAACACCTGTTAGTTATCATGTTAACACTAATCTGGACCATGTGCATCTTCCTGACATATGAAGATGAAGTCTGGGGACATGTCATTTCTAACACTGCAGAATTAGCCCCTGGTTAATTAGCTGCACGTGCTGGAGCTTCCCCAGGTGCTTTGCAGCCCTTTATTCTCTGTTTAAGAAAACTGATGAGCATTAAAAAAGCCTCTTTGTCGTCCACAGAATGTAGCTTAAATAATACACAGAAGTAGCTACAAGACGGAGTTCTGAATTTTTAATAAGGTAGTATATACCTGGATTACATGAATCTTTAATGTTTGATGTTCAAGTTGTGGGGAAAGAAAGCTGAGTCTTTCACAGACGTGTACAACTGCAGCATGATGAAACTATAAGAAATAAAGAGTGCTCTAACTATTAGCTCTTTTAAACATTTAGTCAACTGTGCTTTGCAATGGCTACTGTTTCTGTTACACCATATTTCAGAACAAAAAGAGGATTTCTAGTCAGTTATATCCACATGGAAGCTTCATCTGAGAAAAAAAAGGTAAAAGGGGTAAGTAATAAAAACTAAATAATAATAGCAAACAATTAAGAAAGCAGCATGTTTGTATAACAAATATATCCACCTCTTTAAAGGATTCTTTTTCTGCAAGCTACTTCAAATTCTGTTTTTTTATAAACCTAAAAATGTTATATTTCTTTCACTACTGGAAATATATGTAATTGAGTATGACGAACACACAATGAACAATGTAATTTAGTCAGACTATAGCAAACATAACTATAGGCTATACAATTAAGTTTACAAACTCCACCAACCATGAAAAAATGTTTCCTCTATATCTGGCTGTCTTTGATGGGGATTTGTGCCCAAATGAAAATGCATTTGAAATGAGCAGCCCTCTGCGGCCCCCACAGTGTGCAAAGATGGCATACAGCAATAATCTTAAAAAAATGTAATTAAACACAGATAAGATTAATACAATCAGGGAGAGATGATTGAAAGATGCTGTTGTTGTGTAGGAGGGCGGTCAGGCCCCCGGGCCCCTGGGCCCCAAAACGAGGCGGCTAGCTGTGGGGAAGGGGGCCCTTCGTACTGGGATTAGCTTAGCCAGATGGGGGAGCTTCGTGGTTGGAGCATTTAAATTAGCGGTGAGATGACAACCCCCATTAGAAGGGATTAAAGGCCTGCTGGCAGGCAGAAATGCACTGGCACTGGCAGGGGCATCCGTCACAGAAAACCCAAGGCGATGTGGCACAAGTCAGTCACTCGACAGCCGCTGTCGTCCTCATTACAATTCATTTTCTTCACCGGCTTTATCCTGCTCAGGGTTACGGGACAATCACACATGATGGGGTAAAGCAGTTTCATCATGACTTGAATTGCTTTTGGTTGAGTTAAAGTTGCCATGATGGTGCTGCCACTGTCCTCTGTGGATTTGCCTCCAAGTTCTATCTTGAATACCCTTTTTATGTAATGCTTTTAGCTCCTCTGTTAATGACTTTGCTTCAAATGTGAAAACCATAGAAGCCCAACTATGCCGCCTCTCTTAAAGTAAATTCAAAAGGACTGCGACCATGTTCTGAGGTGCAATTGCACACAAGTCCAGTCACCACAGAGGTCCCCGCAGAGAAACTGTCTGTCAGTGGAATTGTGCTAACGTCAAAAAGCTGCGAGAGGACTTATTGGCTTACTGCCACCTGACAACAGCGCTTTTTGTTCCTGATGCGTTCCCGAGTCCTGAAGGCAGAGGAAAACAAAGCAAAAAGCAGCAATCCGATTAAAACAATCTCTTTGTGTCTTGATTAGCATACATTTACATGAGAATGGCCCTCTGCGATCAAACAGTGGTAGGTGAGTGTTGCGCCTTATGTGATGTTATGGCCCCTCAGAAGGAAGCCCACAATCCATGCCTCGAGCATGGAGTCTTCCCCGCCTGGATCTGTGCACGCTGTTTGGCCTGCACTGCTCAGAGTAGATGCGTCATCTCACCCAAAGAAGCTTACAAACAAGAAGTTTTAAAGCCCTCCACCTGCTGGACTGCGAGCATTTTCTCTATGCAAACTAACTGAATGGTAAGTAACACACAGATACATAAAAAGCTGAAGATGTTGAGAAGAATATTGAGCAGAGGAGACCCTCCCTTTTAAATTCGCATTTATAGAACCATCCACATGTATGTTTAGCATTTTGCTTTTCACTTTTTTTCACGTGTTCCTACCTGATCAGTGCAGGTAAGGCTGAGAAACAACAGTGACAGACACTGCCAGGGAGCCTTTAACAGCTTGAGATGGCGTAAGGGGAGATAAAAAGGAGATGGTAAAAAAAAAGGAACCGCAGACAGACAACGTCAGATGTCACTGTTTGGTATTTCTACAAATCTCCTGAGAGCAAGGCTAGCCTGGAGCCATCACAGCGTTTGAGACAAATGAAGTGAGTGTACAAGCCCCTGTGCCAACCTGGGCCTTCTCTCTTCCTCTACGGTGCGCCAAGCTCTCCAGCGGCAACAGGAAATCAAACAATTAGCAGGAGGGAAATAAAAGGTTTTATTTTGCCCTGTGGCACTGGTAAACACGGTTACAGTGTTTGGAAAACGCTGTCGTCATCGTGCAAAGTTCTGCGTCCTGCTGTATTTGGCAAACGCTGTCGAACAACAGATCCTGACACAGAAAAACAAAATATTAATTATAATGATTAGAGGTAAAGGTGCAAAATTGGGATAATTTAATTGTTTATTTGTCAATTTCTTCATAAAAAAAAAAAAAAAAGATTAAAGCTGAAAGTGGAAATGTGTATGAAGATATAACACAGCATGGAATGGCTTTATGTAGTAAAATAATATAAATAATATGTATGTATGTATGTATATATATATACATATATACATATATACATATATATATGTACACACATATATATGGACATACATGCTGTATACATATACACAAATAAAGAAGTTCGTGACACAACCTAAATTGTTTATTGTATTCAGCCAGCTGGGTATTGAAGCTACATTGAGAGCTACATGAAGCAGCTTTAAACGAGCAGAGCAAGAACATGAGTCTCCCCATATTGCGGCGGAGTTCAGCTCGCTCTTTAAGTGGAATTCTTAACTATGGGACCCCCTCACAGCGAGGAGTTTCTGTTTACATAAAAGAGCCGAGCGAGGCCTGGGACATTGCACTCGGGACTGGACCATCTCAATCCTCCGTCTGAGTGGAACGGAGAAAACATGAACGTTAATGTAAAAGCAGAAAACAGGGAACATGTGTTTTCTGCTGAAGGGGAAAGTTTCCAAGATGGTTTACTTTAAGTGAAGTGGCAGCATAGAAAAATATGCTGGATGTTTTTTGTTTTTTTATTTTTATTTAATGTTTTTTGTAGCTGTTTTATATGTATGTATATACAGTTATTTGTTTTCCCTTTAAAATAATATCCTAACAATTCATTCATTAGATAACCACAGTTGAAGACATTTCTTAATGATAATATTCGCATAATATGTGTAATAAACTCAAAAAGCAAGACAGAAGATAACTGAAAAAGATACATTATTGTTACAACAAAATATCAGATGGAAAATCTAAGAGACTAGAATCTTATAATTAAATTTTCTGCCTAAAAAAATGAACAACAATTTTCCATAATGTAGTATGAATATTCATTAAATTGATGCATCTTATCTGTATCATATCTGTTGATTAATATATAATATTTTCTATTTGTTTTCAGTTATATTTCACAAAATCATTATGACCCGGCAGAAAACTACTACTCCTGCTTTTACAATACTTTAATATATTAAGTGGATAAAGTGTTACTTCATCTTTTCTATGCTAGGGTAGGAAGTGCATCATAATTTTGTCTTAATATACATTTAAAATAGCTATGTGACTTTCACTGACTTTAAATATAGAAACATATGAAGGCTTCGGTACAATTAAAATTAATGCTGATGTGTGCTTTGAATAATAAGTGAAACTGTGAAGCTAATGGATATTGGTGCCAAATCCGTACAGTATCGAACTCCTATCGAAAAAAGGATTAGAGGATGTATGTCCAGGAAAACTGGATGGAGGTACATCTGACTTTCTCTTTTTTTTCTTTTTTCTTTTTTTTCTTTCAAAGTTTTTGAATAATGGCCCTGAAGTACATTGATTTGTCCTGGATGAACTGTACTGGAATTAGATGTCCATCTGCAAGAATGACAGGGAGTTATTTTCTTCAAAGAACATGGAGAAGAGCTTTATGACTGGGATGGATATACTGTAACATTATAATGTTAACATGTACCTCCTAAAATTCAAATTCTGTCATGATTGTGTACATGCAGATGGAAACCATTTTTACCAAAAGTTGACTTTGAATTATGGGCTTTTTTTTCTTCTTCATTGTTTGTATCATTGATTGCTTCCTTTTTTCGTTTTGCAATTATTTTCCCGACTCCCTCCACATGTTTCATCCTGTCTCTTCACGTGAAACCGAGCACACATACTGCTCACAGTCCATAGAGCCACTGGAGTCCACTGTTAGCCTGACCTGTCCACATTTTCCCAAGCCTGTCTCTGTGCTCCCGACATCCCTCTAAGTAGTGCTTCACACTCGGGCACCCTCTGAGGCCACTGGGGCCACTTTGGTAGAGATGGATGTGCTGGTGCTCTACTGCCCTCCAATGGCGGCATCCGCGTTCAGCGCTGCTCTGCTTCAGTCTGACTGCCGGTGCTGTGCTGTTAGCGCTCAGCGCTGAGAGGATGAACCGGAGAGCAGGAGACTGACCACAGTGAGGCCAAAGGAGAGAAGCCTCCACACAGGAGAACTAGTTCAAGCAGATGATGCTACGCAGGAGCGGCATGTAGTGGAAGGCTGTGAACAGGTGTAAAGAAGCTGCTTCCATGATGGATGCTAAGACCTGCCTCTGCTTCCCAGTGCATTTACAAGTGGTGATGGTTGTAGTTTAAACAGCTATACAGTATGCAATAATAATTCAGATTTTTTCACCCCTTATGCAAGTAAGTAAAAGCATAAAAGTAACATACACACAGGGAAAAATGCACACACGGCTGCATATAGTTCATAAAGATAAATGTAGACAGTGTGCTGAGGCCCAGATGGCTTAGTCACAATGGCGATGCAGGGCAGCCTTTGATGGGTGTGAGTGATTGATTTTAGGCTTGACTGGCTCTGATAGAGTCACCTCAGGAGGTGCTTGGCAACCATAGGCCCAAGCCAGAGCCTTTCTGGAAGAAACAAGATGTAGCTGAAATTTGCTGGATGCCCAGCAGCTTCATTCCCATCCCCATAGAAGTCCAATACATTCTGGGCACTTACAACCACTGGAATTGGATAGATTTTGTCACCAGCTTCAGCTTTCAGCAGCGAAGCAGTTTACAGTGGCATAACTGGTCATTCAATATGTCCCAGCGTGCTAGCTGCAACATAAAACACTTTTTTCTTTTCTTTCTTCTTTTCTTTTCAAAAGTGTTTCTTTTAAATGTTTAGACTTACTTCCCCTTCTTTCTTAAAAAAACATAAATGCAACCATGAAGCACTGATTAACTATTAATTTCAGAGATAAAGCTTGTTTAATGCCGTACACAGACCTCAAAAAATAATTCTAGCTGACTTTATATCAGTACGGCTTTTCCTTTGTTGCTTTATGCTCTGTTGAAAAGCTGTAATTTGCCCTGCGTGAGGATATGGAACGATAGCCGTAATGGAATATGACTGTCATCTTGGGGTGACATTTGCAGCACTGCCACTGTGCTGCGACTGACTCCGCTGAGCACACTGGGCAGGAGGGCACCGCGTTCTCGGGGATCATATTTGCCCCAGAGTCATCTCAGTTACCCGCTACAGTATGACATGATTTGACAATCAATTAACCGTCCCCACACTAAACAAGGGCCCTCGATTAGAGCCGGTCCATGACATCAGGAAAGGTTTTCCTCTGCTTGCCGACATGTCAGGGTGAAAAGAGAAGTTTTGACTCAGAGGATGGTGAATACAAAACGCGCACACATCTATGAATACAGGTTTCGCTGGGGGATATAAATGTTTCTGTGGGTGCTGGAGACCAAGTCATGCTAAAATAAAAAGCTGAAGAATCCATTTAAAATTTGTATTATGTTTTTATTTCTAAATCACATCACTTTAACTAAATAAACCTCACTCTAATTCACCACAGCAATAGCAATTCCACGGTTATAATGACTCTAGTGATGACATTAACATCAGATAGGTACACTTGGCCTCATTTAAATAATTAACATCCTAAGACACACTGCTCTTTCTCCTTTTACAGCTTTTTCAATCTTCCTCCATTTCAGCTTTTAATTGTGAGTATATTGAGTACAGGATTGATGAGGCCAATGCATAATTTACCAATTAATCCTACACATTTGCAAAATTGCAGATTGCAAAACTCCTGTTTATTTAGGATTAAATTTTAATGTCTTTTTGGTGACGACTGAGGAATCATTTATCTGAGAATGTCTCAAAGCTATACTGCTAGAATACCAATTCAATTCAATTCAGAAATATTTTTAATCAGCAAAAGGTATTTATATGACTGAATTTATATGAATATGAATTATGAATATGAATTATATGCAACAATGCAGAGAAGTGTAAATGATTTTAAACATGTTGCAAAATCTGTTTAAAGGAAATCATGAATATCCAAACTATTTTGGTTTTTTTTCCAGCTTTACATTTTTGCCAAAATATATGAGAAAACAGAGAGAGGTAACTCTGCCACTCATGCAGCCCAGGCTTCAAAAAGACATATATCTAACTGGAGACGGAGGGGCGGGTAGCGAGGTGACAGAGAGGGCAGGGCAGCTCTGCCCGCCTGGGGAGTTTGGCATGTGCCCTCCTCAGGCCTCCTGCAGACCTGGGGTCAAAGTAAATAAAGGCGCGATGTGGACCGCCTCCAGCAAGCCCCTTTTCCACCCTTCATCCTACACCCCAGTAACAGGAATGGGTCTCTTTATGCGGTGACCACGCCCTCCTGAAGCTAACCATACCTCTACTGCCACATGCCTCTTTTCTGCATTCTCCTGCTCCATGTTGAGACATGAGGCCAGGGCCCCTTCTCAACAGTTTCTAACAGTCGAACACTGAAACACAGCTGGGAAGCTGCAATATACGGGATCCAGTGGTGGCGCAAACACTGACTCTCCATGCGCGTGAAATAGGCACAAATGCAAACACGTAGCCCAAACATGTATATCGTCACAGGGGACGCGAGGGTAAACATGCAAGAATAAGCATTGTATTAAATCACATGCAGCACATAAGCATGCATTTCCACCTTACGTGACTGTTCCATCTTGCACACATAAAATTCAAGCACATAAACACAAACATATGTGCATGCAGACACGCAACTTCTCTGGTAATGAAAGCCATAGCTCTGTTTCATTGGACCATGGGTGGAGAAAGTATGGACACCAGTTCTGAGTAGAGGGGGTAGACAAGGAGTTCACGTTGTCCCATAGATTTAGAAAGTGGAAAAATGCTTTACACATAATAAAATACAATAGGTAGCCGTAGAGCTTGCTGAGCTCATAGCGGGAATCACAAGATTTGTGGTGTGAGCGGAGGGCTTTGCAGGCTTGTCTCTTCATCCATGGTTGTTCAAGAGGTTAACACACTCACACACTGTTCTCTTTAACAAGTTTTATGCGCCACTAAATTAATACAAACTTCTATCCATGTAACACAGTTAGTCACCCTCCCTAAGCAGACTATGACTCTTCTGAAGCTTCTTACAACACAAGAGTCACAACGGGACAATATGCTAACATCCTCTTCAAGTTAATGTCGGGGCAGAGCAGACACATGGAGACCAACTCACTTTCTCCTCCTCCTCCACCTTTCCCATCCCTCCATCTCGCCATCGTTCCTGCTGGAGGAATTCCCAACCCTCTCAGCAGGTAGCCAGCCAGCCAAGACCAGCAGAACATGTGTTTTCCTCCCCTGGTTGGGTCAAAGTGAGGTCGTTCATTCATTCCAAGTGATATAGCGGCCCGACTCGACTGCTTGTATGGTTATCATGTGCCGCACCCTCACAACAGATGATGAATTCCTCTCAGCCGATATGGATAAATAGATAGATAGAGGAACGGAAGAAGGATGGAGGAGAAAGATGGGGAGCGACCCCCCTCCGACGCCTCCAGATGCATCTCGTCTCAGCCAGTCTGCAACTCAATCAGTGACATGTGCAATGTTTGGAGAGAAATTGTATGTAATGCCACTTTTTTTTTTTCCTCTTGTTTTCAGATGTTCAAGCCGGGGATGGTTTTGAACTTTGACCGCAAGCATTATGAATTTTCTTTTAAGGCTCTAAGGAACTTAAGGAAAACATTTTCGGGACAATCTACACAGGATATTCAGGTTTCAAAGCAAGTTTGGATTTCACTGGGCTGTCTTGCTTTTAACCATGCTGTTTCCACAAGTTGGTTTTGTTCATTCTTTAGAACATTCATAATATTGTTGCAAGACGTTCAGACAACCCAA
This sequence comes from Arrhamphus sclerolepis, assembly GCA_037176975.1. Classification (NCBI taxonomy): domain Eukaryota; kingdom Metazoa; phylum Chordata; class Actinopteri; order Beloniformes; family Hemiramphidae; genus Arrhamphus; species Arrhamphus sclerolepis. The sequence continues at coordinate 9,909,201 of JBAMYA010000013.1, forward strand.
ATACAATATTGTTGCAGGATACCAAAAGGAGGGTTATTAGGTCATTTATTCACAAAGAATACAGTATTTTCGTGAATTTACAAAACATAAAGTTTGGGAACTATGTATATATGTGTAAAACCTCTGCACTCTTTTTAATTGATCCAAAAGGATTTACTCTGCAATAAATAGCATCAATAACACATCCAAGTGGCCTGTGATCAGCCAGATGCTGAGAGTCAAGGTTGGTATGAAAACTGCCGAATCCCTGGTATGTTTTATGATGGCAAAGTGCACTATACATAAATTATGAGAGGGAAAAAGAGAGCCATACTTTGATTTTAGGGAGAACCGAAAAGGAGCTTTTTTTCCCTCAACTTAAACTATAAATATTAATAAAATATTACAGACAGAAATTGTACAGAAGCCTGCTTGATAAAGGTCAACTATGCCATATGCAGAAGAAAGTTTTAATTCTGTATCAAGCATTTATATGCAGCATGCTGGATGTGTTGTTACAGCAACATCTACTCAAAAAAGGATTTGGAAAGTCACCTCAACGCATTTATTAATTAAATCCCACGAGTCCACTTCTCTTGGAATCTGTACAAAATAAGAATAAAATTATTTTCCTCCTCCTCTGATCCAGAAAAAGAAAAAGAAAAAAAAAAAAGAAACACCTTAAAACCATGCTAGTCCCCTCTAGAACAGCTGCGGACAAACTGAGGAGGTTGCAACACTAATGAGAACTAAAATGAATAAACAACAATAACACTTAGGTATTGCAGCCTGTACTTAATGTTTATCAGGTGTCGTGGCGCCCATGACACCGTGCTGAGTAAGATTCTCGACAGGAGGCATCCTCTTGGCCCCGTCGCCAGCATGTGGGCACAGACGGGAGCTGAAAAGGCGAGACAAGAGATTAAGGAGGCAAGAAGCTTTGTCTGTGCAATCCCCCCGCCCCCCATAACACACACACACACACACATATTACACTCCCGTTTTTTTTTTTTCTTATTACCGTAAGCACGAAAGGGAGAAATGGTGAAATGAAATGTACTAATGGACCAAAAATGTGTCCAACTCGCCACCTTTTCACTCTCCAAAAGCCTGAAAAGCCACTCACCAAATCTGCTCTCTGTCCCACTGTTGAGGACGACATTTAGTCAATCATACAGCGCCCTATAAGGACTGGATTTCTGGATCTTGTGAGACTAGGTGAAATGTGAGTTAATGGGAAGAGAGTCAGTGGTTGAGTGAAGAAGCCAGGCAGAGTAGGTAGTTAAAGAGCAGACCAGTGCCTTAGGGGTACTCAGTGTGTCCGGACTCACACTGGGAAAAGTGTATTTATCAACTTAATAGCAGGTGTCTGATTGAACATGACTATGATTACAGTAAGTTGTTCCTTCTTTTGACTCCTCTTCGTCCTCTTCATGCTTTCCCTCTCTGCTCCCTCCTGTTTTCCACCTCCCCATCCTCTACTTTCTCTTTAACAAACATGCTATGGCAGATCTCTTTGTAAAAAAAATAACCGATTCAGTAATTTCTCAAGAGCACAATATGGAATAAAGACAAAGAGTATTCAAAAATGGAAATTATGCAGAATGTCAACAGTCTCCAGACAGCGAGGGGCTTCAGAAACACTTCACATGTTGCTGCTATGATTTTTCTTTTCAGGGTAAAAGCTCTGAGCAATTGGACACACACACACAAACACACACACACAGACAAATAAAAGAGTTGAAAATTAAAAGAAGACATGCTTTAACATGTTTAACACAGAACACAGCAGCCAAACACTCAACCATGATCGAGAAGGTCCAACAGAAGGTAAAATAAAATTTTACAAAAAATAAATAAATAAATAAACACAAAACTTGACAGAAAGAAACAGAAAACGTGAAAATATTTACTCATGGAAATATTTTCATGTTTTCTGAAATTTAATGTTTGATGAAAAACATGTTTCTTTCCTCTTTTTAATTCTTTTCCTTCTAAATGTTAATTTCAGATGTACCGTTTGTCCTGAAGTGTTGAGCTTTGTGAAATGCTGTGTGTTCTCTGTTGTCTGTAATTTGTGGTATTTTTGGTTTTGTGTTTTTTTGCACACCCGCAGGCAGCTGTAAATAGGTGGAGGAGACAAGCATGGAAGGGAAAGTTGGCGTATCAGAAGTGAAGGCGGTTTCTTAGAGTGAAACATTTGAATAAACAAAATTGACTTGTGGAATTGGGGGAGCGGGAGCCATTTAGCTGATAAGGCAGGGAAGGCCCTTCAGGTGTCTCCTGCTCCACTGCTGTGTAAATGAGCTCCAATTAAACAGGCGGCCCCTAGCTCCGGGTCTCCCTGCAGCCCTCCCCAGCCCCCGCAGCCTCCCCTAGACCCTTGCTGCTCGCCGTAAGGCCCAACCCACCCCACGGCTCCTGCAGCTGCTCGCTCACTCCCACTCTCTGTTTTTCACTCACACTGCGTGACCCAAAGGCCTGCTTAACTTGTGTGTGTATGCACAGTTGTGTGTTGGTGTGTGTGCTTGCCTTTGCATTTCTGTGCATTTCTTAGCCCTGAAGCATTTCAGCCTATTGTCTACTCCTGATAAGTGACAGCATGGTGGAAGTGCTGCATCTCAGTGTCGGGTTGATTTGTGTATATTGCAGTAATTGCATTGAAAGTGAAAACTCATTGTCACAGTGGAAATTTGAACATAAAACTGAAAAATTAGGTTTTACTGCATACTGATGCAGAGTCTTTTCATTAGACCCCGTGACCTGTATGTTCCAGAAGCATCCTTGAACGCAGATTAAATATTAACAGTACGCAAACATTGTCTGATTCCTCAGAAGGCCTTCGCCATGCAGCGACGGGGGTTTGAGAGCAGCAGGCGATTTGGCCAATTAGATGAGGTGAGGATTTAGGTGGCCAGATTGGGAGAGTGGCAATTGGCTTCTGGCCAGGATACTGGGGTTGCCACCCCTGATCCTCAAGAATGAGTTCATACAAGATCACAGCAAGACGAGAGGAGCCAAAGAACATCTGATGAACTGTACCAATTCTTGCAAAACAGAAGCTTTTGATCATGGTAAAAACAAGAAGGGTCACAGAATTGTGAATAATTCTACTGATTTATTTAGTTTTAGATTTTACAGTTAATTCACTGGATGATAAAATGGTTAAAATATCAATAACAGGGGAAGTGCATGTCCTACATAAAACCTCCAATCAACAGTCCAAAGGCTGCAAATTCTCTCATTCTAGAGAGTGGTGGCAGATGATTATTTTTGAAGTTGACTCATCTGTTAATTGCAGTTTTGGTTTATTCACTGTGGTGTTGCCATGCCTGCATATCATTTTAAAAAACAAAAAATAAATAAAAAGAAGACAAAACTTTTCACCCTGATTGTCTTTATTCTTTTCTTAATTTGCCGATGTTCATGTGTTCTTTTTCTTTAGTGTTACAGATCAACATTTACCAGTGAGCTAACTGGAAAAACTGGCTTGCCTTTATGTGGTTTTAATATGATGCATCCAGGCTAAAATTCCACATCAGCACATTTTTACTGTCAACATAATCAAATATAGGAGGGTTTTCAAGTGCAGGTGTCTGAGGTTAAACCTAACAGCGCCTCCACCCCCACTCTTTCAACTCCCGTAGGATTAGAGCAATGAGAATTTGATAGTATTGTAACATTCAGCAAAAAATATCGCAATACTACAGTCATCACAATATTCCAATTACATTTATTTATGTGGAGTAAAACTAAACAGAGATTCTGGGGGGGGGGGCATGTTGTCAGAGCTCATTTCAGGTGTTGATGCACACACGTGTTACTCGTGCTCTCCAACATGAGAACACGATCAGCAAAATAATAATAATGCACTCAGAAAAATGGATGGAAGCTAGTGGATGCTAGCTAATTAATGATCCATATTATCTATATTTATTTCATACATTTTAAGACAGTTACCTTCATTTGGGCAAAGAGCGATGAGTGCTACTCTCACAGATGTATATTCATGTTGGACGTTAATTCCTCTGGTAGCCATGCTGGTTGGATGACCTTCAGCCTCCAAGCTGCGTCCATCCAGGTACTTTCTCTAAACAAAAACTTCTCATATCGCCAACTTTGTTTTCTTGGATGGTTGGAAAAGTGATGTTGGTTCTCCTCCCTCTGCAAACTATGAAACCCAAGGAAGGCGTATAGAGGTTGTGTTACTCCATGTAAACCACAGATTAAAAGGATCCCTGTACTCTCATGAGGCCCATGAGGCATAGATAATATCTACGGATACTGCTTGATCTTTTTCTTTTTTTTTTTTTTGTGGTCTTGAAAACATGGCTTTTTCACATCATTTTATATCATAATAACAGAAGGTGTTTGTTTTTTTTGCTAAATATAAGACAATTTGACTAGATTTAGGAATATTATGATATATTATTCCTAAATCTGGTCAAATTGTCTTCAG
>JBAMYA010000013.1:9919065-9932577 GCA_037176975.1 Arrhamphus sclerolepis
TATATATATATGAATTTCAAAAAGAAATTACTCATTTTTCAGTAGTTCAAAAAGATTAAATTCATTTTTTTTTGTTTCAAGGCTGAAAACAGTTATATTCTTATATTTCAGTGCTATAAACAGTTAAATAAATACAATCAATGACAGTGATCTCAAGAGGAATTTATTTATAACATATGTTTTTTGAATTAAATTTAAAAAGAAAATCTCAAAATTCAGAAAACGTTATTTAAAAGGTATCAGTTTGGTTGTCCTCAGCTTTAAAAAATAGTTCCCCATGCAATTTGCACTAATTTAAAAAATGAAAGCGGAAAAACATTTATGCATTTAATGGTGGAGTTTTGGAAATAAATGCAGGCCGCATTGCAGCTAAAGTTTTGTACAGGGAGCCAGCATGGAAAAAGACATTAACACTGTGCACGATTAGATATGTGCGTGTGTGAGTGTGTATGTTTCAGAGAAGAGCTGCACTAAAATACTCAGTTGGGAGTATCCAGTCAGTGACCCCTGTCTTTCCAACTGTGTGGCGAGAACTTTCAGTGTGCATGCATGTATGTGTGTGGATGTGAAAGAGGAAGAGGAGTTTGTGTTTGCAGGACAGAAAGAGCGAGACAGAATGGCAGCGTGACAGAGGTACAGCGCAAGGAACAGAGGAGCATTGTGCAGCCCCGAGCCTCCTCAGGTCTCTCCGAGCACCTCGTCCACATGCTCACGGTGTGCAGCCTGAGGAGAAGTCCTGAACCACACTGGCCTTTGCACTTTGCACTGACACTGACTCACACAGGGCAGTGCGGCTGCCTCGCTGTATTTGTCTGGGCTGGCTAGGTTCAACGTACTCCCTAAGCTGTGAAGAAACAGCACTCACACTGTACTCACGGAGCTGTTTCTCATTTAGCATTTTGTTTTGGCATGTTATCCTCTCTACCTTTTTATATTTTTGTTTTTTTTTCACTAACATGTTGTATTTAAAAGGGATTCTATTAATTTCTTTTCAGTTTGCTAATTTTAATTACATTGAAATGTAACAAAAAATTAAAATAGATTAAAAGTAAATTTTATTTTTTTTATTCTAAAGAAATTACAGATGTAGAATATTTTAGTAAATTATTCTGAGGTATGTTATCTATTTTTTTATTATTATTATTATTCCTAAGAGTATAAAATAAAGAATGATTGAAAATGGCTAAAAATGAATAAAACCTCCACACTCCAATATTATACTACACTACAATACTATATCATTAACAACATGCGTTTTATAAGGTTCTTTGCAAAAAATAAAAGATGAAAAATAAGGGCCGCAGTTTGAAAAAAAATTATAAAAGCAGCATTTGCAAAACAATTTCTTCCCTGCTCTGCTACTGCAACCAAATCTGAAAATAAAAGCATCTCCCATTTTTCCCTTTATCAGTCTCAGCATGATGATGTTTTCCACAATCAAGTTTTATGGTGTGCCAGCAGGACTCCACGTCCACGGGGACTCTCTGGAGAAGAGGTGAGTACCAGGTGCTGCGTACCTCTCATACTATTACCACCACACGGTCATGGCTTTCTGTCCCATTTTGCCTTGCGTATACTCTCCCCCTGACTTGGAAGATAACACAATGGTACAAAAACAGATGCACATTCTGCAGATTTGTCCAGTTATGGCTTGTTTCATTGTCTTTGCGGTTTCCTATTTTAGTTTTGTGAGATGAAGAGAGCTGGAGGACTCATTTTGTGCAGGCAACTTACAAAAACTAAAATGGAGAGCTTTTTTTTTTGGCTGGGGGGTGGGGGGGGGGACGGTGAAGGCACTAATGTTGGGTTGCAATGAACCGAACAGCATTCTAGTCAAACATGGACTTGGAGCTCCCTCTACCTACTACAAGTAAAAATGCAGGGTGCTTCTCCTCTCGAGAGTCCTCCCACTCCTATGTCTGCAATTGTCTGGGAGCCAGGACGTGGTCCTGCTCTCCAGAATTTTAACAGAAACCATGAGAAGGGAGGCTGCCTTTAAAGACTTCATCAACTGTGACCAACCGCCGTCAGCAGTAACCCATGTTATACAGGCTGTGGTTATGACACCCTTAAAGGGCTGCCCATGAGGAGGCAGGCGACAGGGAGGGGGGATACAAGAGGAACAGGGCCTCAGAAGTTACCCACTTTCCCTTGAACCACAGCCACACAACCTCGGCAGGAGGTGGACAGGGCCAGCTTTGAAAAATAACACCTCTGTGATCCCCTGTGCTTGGGGATGGATCGTGGTCTGCAGATGGCTCCGCATACTCTGTCTGGATGGATGGAGAAGAGAGGAAGAGGCAGTGAGCAGAGGAAGAGATTAGCGCTTTAGGATTCTGCTTCTTTGTTTTTCAGAGGTTTGACTATTACCTCACAGTCAAAGTTGGATCATATTCAGACCTTTCATCCAGATCATTTAAAAAAACAGTAGTCATGATAATAAACACGTTTGCAACTGAGTTATACAAAAAAAAAAAAAAAAAAAGGAAGACAAATGAAAGTTTTGCATGTTGTCAACTGCCAGGCATGAGTGGAGGATTAACTTACTATAGGCCAAGCAATGCCGGCAGTCTGGGGGGAGAAAACAGTGAGCTGAACTTCTAACCCTGGACACTGAAATCATTTTTAGCAGCAGCTGAGTTGAGTCAGCAGGGCACTTAAGACTGGTAACACTTTCCAGTGGCCTAGCGTGCTCCTTCAATCACCACGGCCCTCTGTAGAGGTGATCAGCTGTTCATTTTCACCTCATTCATATCCTGCAAAGATCATTTCAAGATCCAATACCAGAATATAACAATAAGCATGCACTTCATAGTAAGGGCAGAATTGGTCACAAAAGAACTTTAATTAAGAAAAAAAGTCTGATATATTCAATTTGACATGGGTGTCATCTTGTATAAATCACTGCTAAGAATTATCATTGAGTTACAGTATTCAACCAAGAACTGTGCTCACAAAGTCAGTAGGAGTGCTCGTCTGGAAAAAGACAGGCTCACGGAGGCTTGTGTTGCCTCCAAACAGCTGTGGTGCTCCTTTTGTGTTATTTGGAGAGCCTGTTGCCCCTGTTCTATTCAGGGCTTTCACACTAGTCTCACTCACTTCTCACTCCATGGGTTCCTCCTCACAGTTCATAAATTAAGCAGAGGAGAGGCTTGAGATAAAATAAATAAATAAAAAGGAAAAAAACAACAAAAAAGGTCAAAGAAACGGTTATTTCACTGCATATTCTATGCAAAATGAATCAAATCTCCCTGTGAGAAGAAAACCTGCTCCTTAGAAGAAAATCCTCCAAGACACGTGTGTGGATTTGCGCGTTAAGTCGGAACATTTGTGTTCACCCACTTGGGGCCAAGATGCTGTTGACACTATATGCTATTTTAATGAGTGTTAGCGGCTATGTGGTCACAACTCGCAGCTCAGAGGTGCTGTGAGGCTGGGCATGAGTGTGTGTGTGTGTGTGTGTGTGTGTATGAGACAGACAGAGCTGGTGGGGGATGGGGGATTGCAATATGGTGATGGTGATAAGTACTGGGATCACTGATACTGCCTCTCCTGTCAAAACAAAGACTGCTTGAAGTGAATGAGGCCAGCAGCAACATACTTACTTAATTTTACCTTCATGTGTTCAAAAATGAGTCCATTCTTATTTTCTGTATCTCTTTTTCCCCAAGACTGCAAATGGACATGATATTCAGTAAGGTTGTCATACTCGACTCAGCATTTCATACTGTGACAATGACTTAATGGCATGAATGGGAGAAGTATTGCACAGTTCAGTGACTTGGACTGCACGCTATTATCCCTTTGTGCCACAAAAAGATCAAAATTATGAAATATGCGACACATGTGGGATCTATTCAGCGGTATCACAAAACTCCCATTGAAAAACGGTTAAATGGCTTCGCATGAGGCTGTGTACGGAACCATATGGACGCCTCCACATCTCCTCATTTCATACATGTTTCTTTTGACATCAATAATGCCTCGGTATCCAGTGGCGTTTGGAACGCGTCCAAAACAATTATAAAGTTGCCGTGGAAACTGAGGTCCTGTGCCAGGGTGAGGCATACTGTCTCCGCTCAGATAACCAAATGGAAAGTCACAGCAAACAAAGCACTTGACAGGGGTGCAGAAATAAGAGAAATGAAGAGAGGGAGGGAGGCTGAGGAATGGGCAAATGTGACAAAAGCAGTCTTCTTGGACATGAATATATATATGTATATATATATACATATATTTTGCATAATACTGTGAATGACAGACATGCTCTTCAAGAAATATCTTGTACTGTGAGCATTTATAACACTAATTCTACAAAAATCACCAGAAAAAAAAAGGCTGAGGATGAGTATTACATTGAGGCAGGTAACAATACGTGTATTTGTGTTTGCCTGAGGGAAAATTATCATGGCAAACTAATACAAGGCCCCCTTCAGTGACATGCAATTTTTTTGTGTGCAGTATAGGGACTGGAGTAATGTATTGTAACCTTATGCTAACCTAATGAACAAGAGGATGAAAGCGGTGTAATGGAAGCATTTTTACATTCATCTTTAGGCTCCTCATTATGCGGTGAATCTGACAACCTCGTTAGGAGTGCAGGAAAGATTACCCAAGCGGATAAAGAGCAGTACCTTGATGCAAGGGGAAAAAAAAAAAAACACCCACAAACACACTAAAGAGATGCAAAACAGGTAGGGATGTCAAGATCAAAGACCAGACAATTGGTACACACACACACACAAACACACACGTACCCCTGGTGGGAGTAACTGGTCTCTGGGAGTCAAAAGACAGTCTGACTGACTTTCAAAGACCCCTGACTGTCCAGTCTGTTTATTCAGATGAGAGTGGATGACACCACCATTTCGAAGTCACTGCTTTTCTACTTTGTTTTCATCACACTGATGAAGAACATACGTCTCGTTGCTGAAGAAAAGACTCTTGATGTTGCCAACAGTTTTATTTCATACATGATTTTCTGAACATCCTGGTAAAATACACGTCTACAATGTTAAACAGACACGTATGCCTTATTTAAATCATTTACATTTTGCAGAAGAGCTCTCGTTAGTGGAACCCTGAGCTATCCCAGGTCACTATAAGCAATTTCTATAACGTGAATCAATTAAAACATGCTTATGTGTCAGCAGATCTGCCTGTGAGTCATCATTTGTTCTCATTAGCGTTTCTTGGAGAAATCAGGAGCGCTTGAGGAAATCAGGTAATTTGTATTCGCAAATAAGGATACTGGACCAGACAACATCATGTCATTTGTAACGTGGTACCAAGTGCATTTGTGTGCATACACTTGTATGTTGTGTGTACTGAGTGTGTTTCTATATTTTCTTTTACCTTGAGGAGGCAAAATCTGCATTTGTCTTAGTAATGGCAATGAGTCCGAGCATCATTAACTCAACACTGCTCTCCAATGGATGCAAAGTGTAGTAACACATGGAAAGTTCACTTGTTCTCAGTTGTTCGTTGAGGTTCCTGTTTTAAATTAAGCAGCTGTTCTAATAACTGCAACCACATATCTTATCACTTACTGTACCATTGTACTTTTTGAAACTGTTATCCAGTAGTGAAGCACATGGTGAGCACATGGGTCGTTGTTACTTCTGGTTGTATTTATGATGAAAAGTGTTTGATATAAGTTAAAGCTTTTCAGATTATGTTTGCTCACAAGCATCTTAAGAAATTTGAAAGTAATTTCTGGTTTATTATCCAGCTTGTTGTATTTGGGATGCCTTTAAACTGTATGACTTGGGTCAAAAAGTCTGGGTTTCCTTTCACAAGCTTCTCACAATAGTTTGCTGGAAATTTGGTCCATTCCTCCTGACAGAACAGAGTCAGGTTTTCATGAATACATCATTTCAGCTTTGCCCACAAATTGTCTGTTACAATGACATTCGGGCTTTGTGATGGTCACTGGCTTTGTTGTCCTTTAGCTGCTGTCCATTTTAAGAGTCATTTGTGCCCAAGCTTTAAATTTCTGACTGATGACTTGAGATGTTGTTTCAATATTTCTACATAATGTTTTTTCCTCATGATGCCATCTTTTTTGTAAAGTGCACTGGCCCCTCCTTCAGCAACACCCCCCCCCCCCCCCACAACATGATGCTGCCACCCCCATACTTCACAGTTGGGATATCCTCAAAATGGTCGTTATGGCCAAAAATTCAATTTTAGTTTCATCAGAACACAAGACATATCTCTAAAAATTAATGTCTTTGTCCCCGTGTGCATTTGCAAACTGTAATCTGTCTTTTTATGTAGCTTTTGGAGTAATGGCTTCTTCCTGGCTTTCAGCTCATGTTGGTATTTTGCTTTTGTTCTGGGGTTGTTTGAACAGATGAACGTCGCATTTTTGAGCATCTGGCTGATTTCTTTTGATTTTCCCATGATGCCACACAAGGAGGCATTGTGTTTGAGGTGTGCCTTTAAATACATCCACAGATGTGCCTCTAAAATGTTGTCATTTAATCTAAAAGAAGCTTCCAGAGCTATGACACCATCATCTGGGCTTCTCCAAATTGTTTAAAGGCATAGCAATCTTAATGTACGCAAACTTCATACTTTGAAGAAAGTAATAAAACTTTTTTTCTTTCAATATTCTGGCATTTAGCAAAAATAATTAACTTTGGTAATCCTAACTAACCTAAAACAGGAAACACTGGGTCTGGTTTAATGTCAACAGTGAGGAAAAAAAAGAAGGTTCGGTTTCCAGCTTCAGTCTAACATTGTCTCCACTCTAATCAGCTCCCAAGGGACGGGATTCCAGGCCAACCCAGCGCTGGTCCCAGCAGTCTACTAATTAAGCAGCATGATGTTTTGTAGCCCCTGACTTGATATCAAAGTTTAATATTAGTGTGGCCTGCACAAATTTCTCAAATGCACCTTTTTGTGCCGCACTCATATTTTTTTCCATCATGGGCTTCCATAGCTCAGACTTGTGACAGCTTCTGGTGATGTTTGTTGTCAAGTCGTCTCCATGATCTAGAATAGGAGCCCGGACCATAGAGATATAAACGTAGGTGCCTCATTGAGTGGGTTGGCCCGTTACTTATATATCAGTGTGTCCACCATATTGGATGTGGCACATCTGCCCTGTAAACTAATGCAATGGACCAAACTTCATAAAGCGCCTTTCTACAAAGTGATTTACGTTTATGCCTTTTATTCACGCATTCACTTACACACACACAAATATATTTGGGAAATAAACAGGCAGCTTTTAAGAATAAGGACCGAGCTGCCGTAGCCGAGGCACAGAGGGAGCTCAATCACCCGATGAGGAGAGCTAAACGGAAATATTGTATGGTAATGGAACAAAGTTTTAGAAAGATGGACAACACGAGGTTATGGAATTATATGAGAAACACCAAAAACATGATTCCCCGCAAAAAAACAACTGAGAACGTTGGATGATTTAGCAAGAGCAAACAAACTGAATGATTTTTTTTCTCAGATGTGAGGCTCAGGATCTCTCCTATAAAGGGTTGGATATTTTAGATTATTCGACCCATTCGGACCATTGTGAGCCCCAGATTACATCTGAGCAGGTGCAGGCTGTTTTTGGTAAGGTGGGCAGGAGGAAATCATCTGGCCCTGATGGTCTGTCTGCCATCTTAATAAAAAGTGGCTCAGCTGAGTTAGCTGTGGCCTGGTGCCCTTCTTCCAGAGATCTCTCCACAATCACACAGTTCCTACAGTTTGCGTATAGGCAGTGTTGTGGCACCGAGGACGCAGTCAACAAACACCTGGAGAATCCCAAAGCATATGCCCGCATTTTATTTGCTGATTTTAGTTGAGCTTTTAACACGGTGCAGCCTTATCTGATCATACAGAAGCTAATTAACATGAAGGTAGATACTTGTATTATTAAATGGTTTTGTTATTTTTTAACTAATATGACACAAGTCGGGGTGAATGGCTCTCTCTCTCAGCTCTGAAAGGGTGCAGCACAGGCGTGTCCCAGGGCTGCGTTAGCTCGCCGGTACTCTTTACATTGTACACTAACGAATGCAGGAGTTCGCATCCCAACAACCATGCGATTAAATTCTTAGATGATACCATCATCTTAAGCTTGTTGGATGTGAACACCTGCCCCTCGGTATACTTTAGTGAGATTGCCTCTTTTAAAATCTAGTGTGACAAAACTTTTTGGTCCTTATTACCATGAAGACAAAGGAGATGACTTTTGATCCTAAGGAAACTGCGACTCATGGCCCGGTAATCACTGACAACTGTGTGATTGAACAGGTTTCCTCCTATAAGTATCTGGGCCTGATGGTTTCCAACAACCTGTGCTGGCGTGATCATGTGGAGTTTCTCTGCAACAGACCAGCGCAGAGGTTACACTTTCTTAGGAGGCCGCGGCTGTTTGGAGTCCACACTGAGATTATGTTGTTATTCTATAATGCCGTGTTTGCAAGCATTATAAGATGCAGCATGGCGGTATGGTTCGGCTCCCTCACAGTCCAGTGTAAATCTAGACTCCAAAGAGTGGTGACGATAGCTGGGAAGATAGTGGGTGACCATGATCACTTCCAGTCCCTCCAGGCAGGATACGAGGTAGCAGTTGTTAAGGGTGCAAATAAGATCCAGAGTGATCCTCCTCATGTTCTCTTTCAGGAGTATGAGCTGTTGCCGTCAAGGAGGTGCTATAGAGCTAGTAGGTGTAGGAGCAACAGGTACAAACTGTCTTTTATCTACACTTCTATTTCATTATAAAATAAAATAATAAATATCCCTCATGGCAGACCCCCCCCAACCTCCCTGTGTGGGGAGGCTACTGTTGCGGATCCTCTACACTAGCCTCCACCACCTGACTTCGACCAGGTGATGGAGAGGTCTCATTGTTGTGGCCCTCCCCCCATTTGTGTAACCTTCCTGGAGAATGGCTAATTACACTCCCGCTAACGTTGTCTGCTATTCACCTGTTGGCCCCGCGTCGTCCTCCCAGTTGAGTCGTATAGACGCAGGGCGGGCCGATTGGGGTTCTCATTTAGCATTGGGTTTTATTGGAACCGATTTAATGTTGGGATAGTTAATATATTTTAACTTGGTTTTCTATAGACATCCAGGTTTTATATGATCTATTTTTTAATTTTTTTATTATAACAACATTCAATGTACTGGGGAAACTGTATGTGTCTATATGTTGGCTGTGCAGCTGCTGTACTTTTTTGCCCAAGAAAAATTTCCCGTTCCGGGACAATAAAGTTGATCTTATCTCGTCTTATCTTAAAAACAACATATATAACTTTTAATGTGACGGTTCTAAATGTTTACTCCTTATATATTTAGGACATAGATAAGCACCAAACCAACGTATTTTTCTAATGTTTTTAGGAGTTTTTACAGCTACCAATGTATGAAGCACTGTTATTGTGATGATAAATATTGAAATATTCATAATAAACATCTGTGTTTATAATAACCAGAGCCTGGAATGTAGATGTGGCCTGTGGGTTTTCTGAATAAAGAACACAAATGTTTACAACTGATTTTGATTCATGAATTTGATATTCAGAGATTTATAAATATACATAGATCTGGTTTGGACTGGATCAGTTAGTAGAATTCCATGCAGCACATGAATGAGGCATCTTCACCGTTTGCTTTTGTCACATCCTCCTATGATCCAGCACTGCGGTCAGTACGGCGTCTACGTATGTATGTCTACGAGGCTGACCGTCTCTGACGTACTGGAGTCCACATATGTTGTGGCAGGTCTGAGCTGTCTGTCAAAAACTGAGAAATGTTCAACTTTTAACGCATCAAGGCTAAACAGAAAGCGCTCCCCAATGAAATTGTAGAGAGCTGGAGCGGTTCGTGTCCATTTATGATCCAACATGCATTAATATGGATTAAAAACAGTAAAAGCGGAGTTTGTGGTCACACAGAGACTCGTTTAAGGAATAAATTTTGGGAAGAAGTGGTTGAATCTGGTAGGACTGCGTTTGTGGACAGCAGTGATGTGATAATGGAAAACAAGCTGGCGCAAGCTGATGTTTTTAACTGTAGCTGCTGCTGATAACCTCCGATGTAGTGGTGGCTGTCAGCAGCGGATAAATTAAAAATTAAATTAAAAGAATATCGGTTTGCACCGACTTGTCAGAACAGCGGACTCCCACCGAGCGACAATCAGGTCTCATTTTATTCAGCTAAGTTTCCCATGGAACACAGTGACTAACAGTTAGCTGATCAACACAACTAATACTTGTATTGCTAGATAGGTTAGCAGAAGTTTTCAGTCCCTTGTGGAGGATCAGGATCACGCAACCTTTTGTTTTCTTCATCTTTCTTCAAATGCCTCATTTTGTGGTGACTTTTCATGAACATTGCGGTGCAATTTGTGGACTTTTATGTGTATTTTTGTGCAAGAAAATGGAAAAATGGCAACATTTCTTTCATTAAAGACAAAAAAGATGCTCTCTCCATTATAACAAAATTGATTTAAAAATCTGTCTCTGTACTGTAAATATAAAGTGCATATAAAAAGGGCAGCCTCACCTAGACTCGGCCCCCAGTGGCCCCTGGGCAAATTGAGTTTGAGACCCCTGCTCTACAGGCTAATGCTTTAAGTCACACAATGTTTGGGTCCACAGGGCTCCATCTATGTCCTGGTATGTTAACCTCACTATCATTATCTTATGTTCATGCTGATCAAATTCTCTATCCATCCTCCTTTGTGGTATTTTTTATAAAAAAAAATGTATATATATATATATATATATTAGAAGCAAGTGCTGCAACAGCTGCAGCTGCAACAACAACTGGCAGGGGCAACAGCAAGATGAGCAGATGAGCTAACATTTGGCTACTTCAGTATGACCTTTGGTAGCTGGCCCCACCAAATTTCTGGGCAGAGTTAGTCAGTCCGAAAGGATTCAGGCTAAAAGCAAGATGGCTGCCAGGCAACCGGCCAACAAACTAGAAGCCGATCATCAATTAGGTCAGTTATGAGTCTTCATTCGTGGAGAAAGGTAGCTGCTGCCCACTGCTCAGCTAAATTTAGTCATTAGAACATCCCAGGCCAACTCACTGCTGGTTGTGGTGGTCTGTTTGTCCAATTAACTACGCAACAAAACATATTATCGGTATTTAGGAATGGGGAATCTAGCTATGGAGTCTGAAACTCTTATTTACCAGGCTGTAAACATGTTTGTTTCCGCTGGAAAGTTGATCATTTAATGTTAATGGTCAATCAAGGAATTGCAGTTTTTCTGACTTCCATAATGACTTCAACTCTGAAAAACAAATGATACCTCTTGAGATTGACTAATTTTTGGATCTCGCTCCTGGTGGTCATCCAATGAACTGCAGCTTTCCCTGGTTCCATAAAAAACAATGCCTTGGTATGGACATCTTTCTCCATGAGGAATGTAGGGTATATGAGTATTATCATCATAACTTCTGACAGATTTTTAAATTGTCAGGCTTTTATCTATCATATCATCGATCTATCATGTCAAACCAAATTATGTCTTTTGTTCAATATTATAATGTTTCCCTTAGATTAATTTACCATAAATAGTCAAGTTTTAAATGTTTTTTTTTTCTGTTCTTACTGCATATTAAGCGGCTGCCATTCTTTAATTTCTGTTTGGAAATAGATAATTTATACATGAAAAAGGCATAATTTGCTTTCCTTTGCTTCCGTGGTGCTCAACCACTACCCCAATTACAAAAATGTTAGAACACTGTGTAAAATATAAATAACAACAATGAAATGATTTGCAAATCTCATATGTATATATTTGATTCCCAGTAGAACATAAAGAACATATTAGATGTTGAAACTGAGAAACCTGAGAGATTTTACCATTTCAAGGAAAATATTAAGTCATTCTGACTTTGATAGCAGCAATAAATCTCAAAAGAAGTTGGAACAAGGTGACGTTTACTGTTGTGTAACATCCCCTTATTCTTTCAACAACTCTGTAAATATTTCTTAAGTGAGGAGACCAGTTGCTGGAGTTTTAGGAGAGGAATGTTGTCCGCATTGTTGTCTGATGCAGGATTCTAGCTGCTCAACAGTCCTGGGCCTTGGTTACTGGATTTTTTTTATTTGATGGTGTGACACATGTTTTCGACTGGTGAAAGGTCTGGACTTTGGCAGACCAGTTCAGCACCTGGAATCTTCTCCCATGAAACCACGCTGTGGTGACTGATTCAGTATGTGGTTTAGCATTGTTTTTGCTCAAATATGCAAGGCCTTCCCTGAAAGAGACATTGTCTGGATGAGAGCAGATGTTCTAAAATCTCTATGTAGTCTTCAGCATTGATGGTTCTTTCCTGATGTGTGAGCTGCCCACACCACAGACACTAAAGCAACCCCAGAGCATCAGAGATGCAGACTTCTGAACTGTCGCTGATAACTCACTGGATGTTCCCTCTCCTCTTTATTCCACAGGACATGACGTCCATAGTTTCTAAAATAAATTTCAAATTTTGATTCATCCAGTTTTGACCTTCAGCCTTGTCCACCGCACACAGACACAACTCCCGATCATCAAAGCAATTTTACATGGAGGAACATTTCTCTGAAACTGTTTTAGGTGCAGTTTGTCACAGATTGGTGAACCTCTGTATATCATTACGTCTGCAAGGCTCTGCCTTTCTGAAATGTTCCTTTCATACCCAGTCTGACCTGCTGCCAATTAAACTAATCGTCAAATGCGCCTCCATTTGCTTTTGATTTTCACCAATTACTTTTCAAGCCCTTTGTTTCTGCTGGAATCAAAATCATAATGAGCTAATATTTTCCATGAAATGGTAAAATGTCTCAGTTTTATTATCTGATATGTTTTTTTTTTTATGTTCTATTGGGAATACAACGCAGGTTTATGAGATTTACAAATCATTGCACTCTGTATTTATTTACATTTTACACAGCATCCCAACTATTTTAGGGTTATACTTGAACATCAAACAGTGAAACTCTCTGGCAAATATCAGATCGTTTTAACTTTTCAAGATACCGTGGCAATTTTATTTTTGCTTTTATTTAATTTAGACTGGATTAATGAAACCGACTTTTTATTTATCTTCACCAAAAATCCCTGGACAGGCAACAGACAGTTCAGAACTTTACTTATTTATTTTTTTTTTTTTATTAGAGCCTTTTATTGATATACAGATAGTATCTTTATTTATTTTTAGTCATAAATTTGCTTGTGATGATTTTGTTTGATTTGTTTAATTGATTTGTAAAGCACTTTGTAACATTTGTTTTCAAAAGTGCTCTATGGAGATTATTATTATTACTTCTTACCTAAACTCAAGAATGGTATTTTATCACTTTTTTTTATTTAAGCAAATCTTCCACAAACACACTTTATTAGGCTATGTTACAAATAAAAAATGCTGTGAAAAAAAAAATTAAAAAATTAAAACAATAATAAAGGTACTTAGTCGCAGTGGCATGTTCTATCTCCCTTAATTCTAGACCAGGCTGTTGCTTCTGTTGTGTTTAGTGCTGTGCTACTATCTCGCCATTGG
>JBAMYA010000013.1:9932677-9972734 GCA_037176975.1 Arrhamphus sclerolepis
AACCATTCTTCAGGAAGAACAACATGTCCAGAAAACCAGTCTGCTGAGAGTTGGCACGTGACAGGCAAAAGTTTAAAGGCAGGTTGGTTCCTGGGTCTTTGACGTGATTTAAAGCCTCTGCATCAATAGTGAAATCAAAGAAAAAGCAGCACAGTTGATAAATATTATTGCTTAATGCTATAATGCATTGAGCACATGGCACCATTGTTCTACAGAAGAATAAATCCACAATAAATTTTACACAGTAGTAAGATTTTTTCTTTTTTGTATGAAATTACTGTAAGAATCTTTAACTATAAGTGAAGCGATTAAAAAGAAAAGGTTCTGGCCAAATTTAAATTATAATGTACTTCTTAGACATTTGCCTTCAAAGACTGAAGGTCAATACTGAAAAAATAACTATGATTTATGGGGTAACAAGTCACAGGGGATACAATACTTGTATGCTCGTAAAAACATGTGTCTGCCAGATGTGGAGACTTACTCACTTACTCACTCACACATTAGGCTTCTCCCCCTTTCCTCGCACAGCTTTTCCTTTTTTCTGCCATCGTTTTTAATAATCTAGATAACTAGCAAAGTTCTTTCATTCTTTATTCATTATAGCTTTTAGGCCATTTATACTTCATAAATATACTAACATGATCAAGCTGATTTTGAATGAGAAATTAAGGCCAGAACATGTGCCAAACCAAGAGTTGCTAATAACACAAGTTTATACAGCAAAACAGTCATTGACCAATCTTGCAATTCCACTGAACCCAGTTTTACATGTCTCTTGTTGATATTGGTCATGTTGTTGTTGTGCCTATATCACATGGTTCATTTCTCTGATTGGTTTCAAGCCTATCCAATCAAATCCAGAGGCAGTTTCTTCTGTGTTTTGTTGGTTCTGTTGGTACTGCCCCCTAGACATCAAAGGTAAATCCAGAGAGGAGAAGAGGAAAAAGGATTATGATGACTGGGAAGGCTACTGAAAGTGCTGTCAAAATGAATCAATCATACCTTAAAGAAGCAAAGTCACATATATAAGAGTTTATATTTGCTACAATATATTTCCATGAGGTAATAGCAAGTATTTAAACAAGTCATCTCGCTTAAAAGAATGTATGAATGTATTGCCTCAGTTTACATGGTTTTGTCTGTTACTACACACTCTTCCAGAGAACCTGTCTTTTCAAGTCATGAGGAATGTTCAGTGTTTACATTTTCATCTGTCTCTGAAGAAGAGGTCAAGGTTCTGTGTCAGATGCACAATGAAATGTGTTCAAGAAAATGACTGCTCCTAAAGGATAAATAAAAGATAAAGATCTGGTGTAATTAATCTTCTCTCCTTCCTTTTAGCTATGATCTTATCTTCGCTGGGGGACCTGAAGAAATTCTCAGGAAGTTCCAACAAGCCAATCACAAAGTGCTTTTTGCTGCAGAGGGGTTGATATGGCCCGATAAACGACTTGCTGACAAGTACCCCTCAGTCCGCAGTGGCAAGCGTTACCTCAACTCTGGAGGTGAGTTCCACAAATGTCGAACATGTTTAAAATGCTGAACTGTTTTGACAGCACGCTGAGAGTCTGATCTCCAACATCATGTTAACACTGTGATGGTAACCCTAAGAGATCCAGTGACAGAAAGTAGATTTTAATGCCTAAAAGGTCACATACAGGTGTATTTCATCAATACACTGACCTTGTGGTTGAAGATGTCATTTTTCTGACCCATCCACTAAGTCTTGACTGTCTCTTTTGTGAGTAAAGGGTGTGAAACACTTGAAACGTTTGCTCCTATAGGTAGGCTAAGGCTGCTTTCAGTTGGCACATTGCTAGGATGTTCAGATAACACGATGTGCTGTTTTGTAACCAGGGGTTATGAAGTCATATAGCTCTTCACATTGACTGATTGCCGAAGGAGAGTTAAGATGACTTGATCACCTGAGGATTCAGGAGAGGAAATAAGCGGTGTAAGCTGTGATTTGTTCAAAATACCAAATAGAATGGATCAGTACACACAAAATGGATAGAATCAATCGTCTACTGCTATATTCTGGCACAAAATGTTGTGTGCATCTCTATGCTTCATGATTTTGCTCTCTCTTTGGCGGTAGCTTGAATTTGGAATCCCCAACCATTCCTAATTGTTGGCTTGTTCAAAATGTGACACATGAGCAATGACTTTGCGATTCTGAGGCAAGCATCTTTCATGAGTCTTCAGTTGTCCACATAAAATGATCAAGTAACAGCTGCCAACTGGTGTTTGGCCCTGAAATCCTTTCATCTGGTTTAACTTTGTTCTGATGTTCAACGGAATGGGACATTACAAATCTGAAGATAAGGAAAAGACCCATGAAGCAATGATTATTACGGATATTTTTTTTACATGATAGTATTTATCTTAGATGGCTAGACATTTTGCACTAGAGTAGAGGAGTGTTTAAATAACCTGGCTGTAAACTCTACTAACCCACCCAACTCCACTGGGTGCACAGGAGTTTACACATTCCATCATCAGCTGTCACACTTTGAAGACTTGCAGGCCTTGTTGGAATTCAGTGGGCTGCAGTGGCCCCCTCAGTGTTGTTACTGTAAAGAGTGCTGAAATAGGTTAGAGGAATAGCAAGAGACTTGTGTTAGTTTTAAAATATAAAACCCCAGGATTTTTATTACTGTCTTGTGGTGTAGGATGGGAGTATATTTTCCCTGTAAACTTACTCTGTGAAGTATTTTCTGTCCATAGTGCACAGGATGTGGGAGACGTCCATTCATCTAATATTAACTGCATACTTAGATTTATATTTTTTAGTGATCTTTGTCTCTTGACAGATATCCATATTTGCTGATGTAATGTTAATGTCACATAATTTGTATTTAAAGATACACTTTTAGCAGAGAGTACCAGTAAGTTTGTGCACTTAATCCAAAAGGGATGGCCAGCTAGATCATGCCACTTTTTCAGGACGCTGAATTGCTGCTTTCTTTGTGGTCATCAGATTGGTTTGACCTCCCATAGTGGAGCCCAACTGTCTCCGGCTGATCAGAGACTGTTTTTAGCATTCATTGTCATTGACATGACATGTGGATTTGTCTTGGGCCCCCAAATGTGCCACAGTTTGTATAAAATTGTAGGCTGTGTTTGTGTTCCTATGGCTACCGCCCAAGTGACCGGCGGGGAAAGTTTTATAGCATTTGGACACACTCGTGGATCACAGAGAATTCAGTGTCTTGGAGATGGGCTCAAGATATTAAAAGGGATGTGTTTTTTGTGGCTGCAGTTGATTTTTTTTAGCAGACTACCAAAAAGGTCACTCTAACAAAATTTACAAAGGCAGAAAGTGATTATTTAAAACCACTGGGACTTTAGCATTAAGAACTACTGTAAGTGCTGAAGAAGTGCTGCAAATTAAATTCTGTCAGTTCTTTAGTCAAAACACAAATACTTTACAAATTTGTTCCGCTTTTTTGCTTATTGTGATATATGTGGCTTTTGCAACGGTGCAGTGAGAATATTTAAGAATATTTCTCCAAGAGAGCTGTGCAGAACTGATTGTTTTTTCTTCCTCCCTTAAAAAGGATGGGTTGAAAAAGGCTGGCCCTTTGCAGCATTTCCCAGGATCCGTTAAGATCCTACCAACAATATGGTCTACACAAAATTCATGCCGTCCTTTGAACTTTTTTTTCATTCCTGCTATTTAGATTACGTCATGTCTATCCGTTGACTTTTTTACAATGTCTGAGGTTTTTTTCAAATGATGGGATGCAAAACGGCACACACCAGCAACATAGCTAAACCCTGCAATCTCTCACTGTGGTCAGTGTCCTTGAGCAGAAGAGGGAGCAAAAAAAAAGACCATAGGGGAAACTGGAGTAGAGATTGCCATGAGAATGTACATTTAGAGTGTGAGAAATAGCAGCTGACACGCTTCCAGAAGCTTTGCTAGCAGTGAAATCGTCGTGACAAATAGATTGCAACTTTCTTGCTACCCATTATTAAACTCCTTTCTGTCAACATAATGTGGGGAAGGGAAAGTCCCTGCACATTTCTTGGGGAATGCCAAAATTCATACTATGTTTAAGGCATTCGGGCTTCCAGAGGTGAAGCCTTCAGACCATAGATCCATCAGATATAGTGTCATTGTTATGGTAGACTGAGTACAAAGAACCGTAAAAAACCACCAGTGGTGTCACTCATAGGTTTTCTAAAATATAGCAGCTTTTATTGGGCTGCTGTACGGTATCATATTGCCCGTTTATCCAAAAATGCAAGTGAAGTGAAATTGCAGAACAAACAAGGCTGGAGGCCTCCTTGACCCGGCTGACCATAGCTAACATAGTTAACACCAGTTAGTTATTTTAGCTTTGCATAGCTCATGCTAACCTATGATGCTATCTAGCATTATTTTATGTTCATTCTGATCAAACCTATCCTTACTTTTAAGTGTTACTACCAAAACAGCATCCAAAGTGAGTTCTGCTGGGGGTGAAACAAGGACTGGTGAAGCTTTGATCAAGCATCAAGCTGAGCCAACGCTCAACAACATAACTAACCATACCTTGGTGTCCTTTGGCCTCCGTCAGAGGAAACCAGCAGGAGCTCCAATCGAGCATCACCGGGACCCTTGACGAGTAGCTTTGCAGCCTTTATCAGAGCCTTAGTCCTGACAGGGGTCCAGGCAAAGTCATACCAAAAGGGTGCAGGACAACTTGGACAGTGGCCTTGGTGGAGGAGCTGACTTTTCTGGCTGTTGTAGTTGCTAGAAGCCATAGAATTTGGGGCCTATTAGCCATGTAGGAGTCTTGGGTGAAAGTAGCTACTGTCCATCTTTAAATAAGAATGACTGTGCACTGTTAGGTCTTTATTAACAGCTCAGAAGTCAAGTCACAAAATTCCTAAGGAGCACTAACTAGCCAAAGGCCACAATAAAAATAAAGAAAAAACACACCCTATTAATGCATACTATTGTGACTTTCTATAATTTTACTTGGTGGGGTACGTAAAAATTCACAGTCATGGAGTCATTTATTTGAATGAAAATCAATTTATGTAGCAAGCTGTAAATATGTATTTCTGCTGTAAAGTTGGACATTTTAATATGGTGATAAATAGAGACTGAATAGAGATTTCTTTTACTTCTTCAATAGCAACAAATTTCACCCCCTTGTTTCTCATGATAACTGGTTATACAGAGTTGCGTATGACCCCTGAAGTCATCATATGATTTCTTTTCACTCTTATTTACATGCAGGTATAATTGGTTATGCTCCATACGTAAACAGAATTGTTTCAAAGTGGAGCCTACACGACAATGACGATGACCAGCTCTTCTACACTAAAATATACCTGGATCCATTACAACGAGTAAGTTTCTGGGGTCAATTCCAACATTTAATCTGAAAATGCATCTTGAACCAAGCAAGTTTCTATGTTCACACCTTACAGGAAGCTCTTAATATTACTTTGGACCATAAGTGCCAGATTTTCCAGAACCTGAATGGGGCTGTTGGTAAGAAATCAAAGAAACCTCATTATTTATAATTTATTTTCTAGTTTTGTGTATTTTAAGTCATTCTGTAGGCGAGAGAGGTAGCTATGTTCAATAAATGACTGCTTCTGCATTAACATCAAAGCAACAGTGCATGTTTTTGTTACTACAGAACATGTAGTCTTGGCATAAGTAAACCTTCACTGTTTCTGCCGAGTGTGGCAGGTTAATCTTTATTACTTAGCCTGAAATGCCCTCTTTCCCTATCCCCCTCCCCCAGATGAAGTTCTTCTCAAGTTTGGAACAGACAGAGTGAGAGTTAGAAACACGATGTATGACTCGCTGCCTGTTGTTGTCCATGGCAACGGAAACACCAAAGTGAGTAAGAAATTCTGCCTGTGGGTGCGACTAATGGAACTGACATATGGCACATTTTAGCTACTTTTATAGGCATTATCACACAAAAGAAACATGCTTTATGTTAAATTATTAAGGGCTTTTTTTCACTATTCACAGATGGGTTTCTTTTCACTGAACTTCTAAGTATTTTTCATAATTCAACTGAAAAAAAGAACATTCCAGTTGATAAAATCTGACATATTCAGGATAAAAAAAAAGTCTGTTCATGGGATGATTTCCAGTTACAGTGGTCATGCAGAGCTGCTCAAGTCAGTGATTTAATGGTTCTTTCCATGTGTTTTCCATTTTCTCTTTGCAATCACCATTTGTACATCAGTGTGAGCAGTGCACTTTGATAAAACACAGGATGTTGGTGTGTTATCACCATTGTTCTGTAGCATTTTCATCAAGCCGTTTCCTTCCCGTAACTACTCACAAGCCCTATTTCCCTGCCAGAAGCATGTCTCTGGTCCTCTTTGGTGATGACCCAAACCCACCAAACTATTGAGTCATTCTTCCCAGAGGGCTAAACAGCTGGAGGAGAAGCTCTAAATGGTAGATCACAGAATCCACGTCCCAGAAGTGGTTTTTACCCTTGGAGTTGCCCAGATGGATGTCTGGCCTACAGTTTATTATTGTTTTCCAGGTTTTTAATGCCAAGTTAAGCCGGGTGACAAGCGCATGATCACAGTGTTAATGTCTACAATAACAGATTGGTAACCAGCAGCATCCTGGAAATTACATATGCAAAGTTTAATGCACACTAAACACAGAGCAGCAACGTCTGTGATTATGATGACATATATGAAAATGCTGGAAGAAAAAAAAAAATGTATTCATTACACACAACTGCCAAGTTTTAAATTTTAGATCTATAGACCAAAATTTGATTACATACGGTCGTTCTACATTGACATGGAAAAAAAAATGTAAATGTATGATATGTGTAAACACACATACTGCAGTGATTTCCTGGGGTAGAAATTGATAAACAAATGAAATGTTTTGAATTGCTGCCACTTCTGAACTGTAAATATGAAATTATCAATATATTTTAAGAAAACATCCAATATTACTGTAAAAAGAAAATATAAAGTTTGCATTAATTAAAATAATCAAAAGGCACCATTAGTCCACACTCAACTACTGGCACCATTTATAACGGCTGCAGAACCTCTGTCAACATCTAGACGCACCTGTCTGCTAGATATTCTACCACTCTTCCAATGTGTTCGTGGTCTTTAAAGTTTCAAGAAATGTATTGCAAATGTAGAATTTTTCTCTCTTTTATGGGTTTTGCTGTATATGTGGGCCCCATGTGAGGTAAAAGTGGGCTCCAAAGTGAGTCCCACTCTTTCTGTGGTGGTCCCATCCCGTGTTTGCCCAAGTAGCCTACTTTAAATCCAGATTGTGCCCACATGGACATGCCAACTGGGCCCCAGCAATTTCACCTGAAAGGTAGATTTCATATCTCTCTAAAATGCCCTATAATTTGTATTCTTCCGATTGGATATACTCTGTGTTTCCTGTATTATAACATCAAAGCAGCTCCATACCATAATAGAACCTCTACCATGTTTTACTGTAGATGTGATTTCTTTTTTTTTTGCCCCCAACAGCTCTATTCCATCATCTGTAAATATGTTATAACTCACTTCTACAAAGCTCTACTGCAGATTAAATTGAATGTCATCCCAGAAAAATGACAATCCATGGCTAGCTGTAAACATTTCCGTAACCACTAGCTGCATCTTTTGTATATACATACCATGAAGCCTTTCGTTGTTCATTGTGCAGTTCGTGTCAGTTATATCCCAAATTAATGCCTTATGTGTTATTTTTGTTGAAGTTCCTCAACCGTTAGAATCAACCTATAGATATTTGTGATAAAACTTTCTCAAAATAGCACAACAATATTATGACTGTGAAACTTCATGATAACATTATTGTTACTAAAAACTGTTACAACATTTCAAGATCTTTGGAGATTTCTTGCCGCCTTGTAAGTGATTAGCCCATTTGATATTATGATTTGAGATGCTATTATTCAAAATTTATTTTCTGATGATATTCGATTTTGTACTAAACAGTTTCAGGTTGCTAGTAACTTGGCTGAAACATAAGGAATAGCTATTAACTGCCCTGAATTTCTTCCCTCTGCAGATATACTTGAACCACTTGGCTAACTATGTTCCTAATGCATGGAACTATGAACATGGCTGCAGCCATTGTGATGAAGACCTTCTAGACTTCTCCCAGTTAAACGTAAGTGTTTCACATTTAGCCGTTTTCCATCTATTTACCGTCCTTGTTGGGCCTTTTTAAAATGGCTGATGTGGAAAGTCTGTCTTCAGCTTCAGTTCCTGTAGACATAGGAAAGGATGAAGCACAACTCAGTCCTCCAATGTGAGCCTTCTATATATCTCTGACTGTCTAGACAGCAGGAGTAGAGCCTAACATCTTGTATTTGAACAGATAAGTGAGACTGTTGGTCCTGTGTAAACCCTTTCCAACAATAATAAGTTCATTTTTTGGACCCTATACCAAAAAAATAAAAAATCTCTTAAGTGTGAGGTGAATGGCTCTGGGGAAAAAGGAAGCACTGCACAGCTGTGGTGCAGGATATGGCTTCTGAGGTTTTCAGAAGGCCTCATTTAAAGGGGTGTCACCGTTGACCAGCCTGCCTTTTAGTGGGCTCCTCTGTGTGGCTTTTATTCACAATAGTAAGCTGTGGTGGTTACGCTGAAAATTTGTCACAGAGTTCAGCCAAGGCTGGAGATGTATAGACAGAAAGATTGGCAGGCACTGGGAAGTTTCTCAGGCCCTGCGGTTGCATCTGTCAAGAATGTTACCAAACGTCTTCCCTGTTTGTGGTCACAGCTCTGAAGCCAGCTCACTTAATCTTTGTTTTTATTGTTTTCTGGAAAATAAATGCAGCAGAATTGGTCTTTACACATCAACAACATCTAGATTTTCACTTGACATGGCACTTGAATGCACCATCACTGGCACAAAAAGAAAGAATCAGATTTACTGTAATCCCACAAGCTACAAAAATAAATGTGCTGCAATGATGTGAAAGGCATCTCTGCGAAAGTTACCCTTTCTGACCTTCCATGATGAATGCAGAAAAGACTAATTCTCAGAACAGTAATGGTCGAGTTAGAGGAGACCTGCCAGTCCACTGTGCGTCTTTGTTTGGAACAGAAACCTCTGGAAGATCGGGTCATGTGGAAGCGCTGCCCAGGCCTTTCTTGTGGGGTTAACTTAGTTCAAAGGCAGCCCTGCGTGGCTCTTTGTGCCCTTTAAGTGTTCCACCAGTGCTGTGCCAGCCAGACAACTTCATTGACTACTGTAGCTTTGTCTTATGGTAAATTAAAGTATGGGTGTCTCTTCTCTCTGCTATTATGAATGCTTTAGTTTTGTTTTCCACTGTCCTCTTTACCACTTCACTTGTCTGCCCGTTGACTTTTTCGGTGTGACAGTTTAAGCTTAAATTGGCTTTGTATATGAGGCTCCGTCCTGTGCCTGAAACACAGCCATTGCGGAACTCACAAATTAGATGGTTCTGTTCGGTTCGCTTTTCATCCCTGGCCCAGACCTTTGCTGTGAACTGGTCAAGAGGATCAGGAGTCCAGACTGGGATGTGTGGGCTGGAGCTGAGTGTCATGGGAAAGTCTTTCCTCCTCTCTGTCTCTTCCTTCATTTTTCTATAAATCATCTTAACCCCAACTGTCATTCTGTGCATGCATGTGTCTCTTATGTAAACGTACCATCACTGCTTGGCATAGTCAATAGAAGCAAAAGTTGCCCTATCATTTTATGCATAGATTAATGTTGCACAGCACACTGCAAATCATCATAGTTAAATCAAATGAGAACAAAGTAGTCTTTACAAAGATATCTGCAACAGTTTAGTTTATTTCTGTGAGAAGTGAAGGGTAAATATTACAGTGATCTAAGTTAAACATCATTGTATTACTGAGCCCAGTTGTTTAAAATAGAAGTCACTTGTGTTTCTTCTAATCTAAACAGGACTATCCAGACGTGTTGGTTGGAGTGTTCATTGAGCAGCCGACTCCATTTCTTCCGGAATTCTTCCAGCGGCTGCTGACCTTGGATTATCCCAAAGATAAACTTAAAGTATTTGTCCACAACAACGTGAGTGTCTGCAGCTGCTCTTTGGTTTACCTCTAGGCTTCTGCAATGCACAGCAACTCTTAACCCCATCACTATTGCCTTCCTGCTCAGGAGGTTTACCATGAGAAGCACATCCAGAAATTCTGGGAAGACAACAGGAACGTGTTCAAGAGCTTCAAGGTTGTTGGACCAGAGGAAAATCTGAGCCAAGGAGAGGCCAGGAACATGGGAATGTACGTGTGCTTGTGTCAAGCCAACCATCTTTCAGAATATACAACTAGAATGAATTTGGTCATGGTGTGTTACTGTTGCTGTGATCATGAGCGACATTCTTTTTTTTTTTTTTTTTTACATTATTTATATTTAAGAAAACTGTCACGTCATCCATTAACAAAGCAGAAAAGCAGTATTTTACCCTGTTAATGAGATGTTACAAAGTTAATACACCGTCTCCCTGTGACGTGCCTTCTAATTATTGAATATCTTGCCACTTGGGATAGTTTAATCTATACGGGATCATTGGGGATGTCCAATAAAAAGGCATAGTATGCCTGAAAGCTCTATTGCTGGTCAGTTCAGGAGCAAATGAGTTTAAATTTAATTATCAGTCTCTCTTATAAGCTCCAGCCAAAAGTGTTTAAAGCGACATCATATGGCTATTTTCAGCCATTTTGATCTTATTTAGGGTAGTTCTACATTAGTTTGGCATCCATCATACCTCCAAAATGTTTGAAATTACTTTAGTATAATGAAGTATACTTTTGTGAACTTTACTGAAAATGTGATCTTATTGTGTTGAGTGTTTTCACATTGGTCAAAAGCCTGGTGGGGCTTAAGTGTTTACTGATTGGTCAAATTTCTATAAGATTTCTGTGAGGTGACGGGAGTTCAGGCCAGAATCAGTTCTGGAGTATGAAAGTTGTCAACTGGAGGAACCGTAACAACAAAGATTAGATGTTGACATCTCTGTTTGGGACAACAGTTGCATCCTTACAAACATATTTCTGCAAAGACTTGATGGAAACAAAAATAAAACGGCACGTAGGAAACAAAATCTCATCAATACTTCTTTGGTGTGCTGTCAAACCTTTTCTTTTTTTTTCCCCTCGTGCCTAGATCTGGTTTGGTCTGACCTGTTGACTCACTGAGATTTTTATTTTTATCTTTTAAACTTGTGCATCACATGTTAATGTTAATAAAACTTTATCTGATGCTTTTGTGCCATCCACCAGTGCACCACAGGGGTGCTTCGCCTTACCTCTTTTAGGTGTTCTTTACAGAACTGTGTGTCAGGGTCAGCATGAGAGGCATCATATTAAATTTGCAGATGACATTGTTAGAGTGCCCTTGTTGAGAGGTGATGAGCAAGATCATGACCTTGTTGCGCCGGCCATCATTTCTGGACATATGTCTCCTTCTGAGTATGGCCTCTTCAGCTGAATTGGTGAGATTACAAATTAAGCCCCCTAAAACTTTTGAGGTTACATGATAATTATGATGTAATCTGCCCCTTCATAGACTGATTCATCACCATGTCTGCTATATCCTCATAAATGGGATGAGTGGTGTCAGATAAAGTTCTGAAATAAACCTCCTTGTACATGGTTAAAATCTCTTCTGACACCCTCTGGATATTTTATCAGCAGTCTTGAAGTTCAAGTTACGTTAAGGTACATCAATCTTTTGTTTGACTTCCTGCCAGCTTGATCTGCTCTGTGTATATTGGCACAGTTTAGTTGCAGTGGAGCACCAAAATAAACTCGGCGGATATCTTTAGTGGAGCAGAGCTGATGGTTGCTTCTTGGATGCTGCAGCACCTTGGTAGGACCACTCATGAGGGTTAACTTAGCAAAACCAGCCAAACTCTGAGGGCACCCTTAAATGACCTAATTTATGTAATGTTAAATCTCTGTGAAAGGCCGAGAAAATCCTGGCAGACTCCAGCCACTCTTTGTTCAGATTTTAAGCTATTGGCATCCTGCAGAAGATATACCCTGCCAAGTTGTTGATATTTATGCAAGGTATATAAGCAAGGGCAACTTTTAGCTCACTTAATTTATATTGAATTGCTTTATTGAAAAGCTTTTAAATTCTAATGAAAAAAGGACACACTGACAAAAACATATGAAAGAGTACCAATTCCTCCTAAAATAGACCTGGAAATAAAAAACAATTGAAATAAATCATGTTGGGAGGTGACAGAAAGCATAAAATACTTGCTTGAGATGTTTGCATGAACTAGCTACCAAGGGGTCAAATTATTTGTTATGAGGACATATTTAACTTCTGGCTGTGGAATATTTGACACCACTGGTTTTTTTTTTGGTTTTTTTTTAAACTTTCTTTGTTTTATTTAAATTTTTACTTCTTTAGGGACCTTTGCCGTAAGGATTCTACGTGCGACTACTACTTCAGCATCGATTCAGATGTCATGCTAACCAACAGACAGACACTGAAGCTTCTCATTGAGCAAAACAGGTAATCACACTCTAACTGAAAGAGAAGGCACCATAGAGCCAGCATAACAAGCTTTCGTGGTAGCTGTTGTGATCATTGAGCCATTGAATTTATCCTTCAAGTGGCAAAACCACAAGAACATTACAGCCGAGTCAATTAGAGTTTTAAAATAAGCTGCACCAGCTTCCTGTTTTGCCTTGCCACATGGAATCACTGAAAGAGTCTTGCACTAACCCCGAAATGCCACTTAGCACGACACAAAAAGCAAACATGCAAAGCCTTTTTTTTCCCCCTCTGCAGGTCATGAACGCAAAGAAACATTCTCATTAACAGAATATCACTGTAGTTGCGGCACAAGTGTGACGAATTGGAGGCATGCAAAACAAACGACTTTCTGGGATATTTTAGGGCAGCATCCGAATTCAGCATTCTCTGCTGGCACAAGGACTGTAAGAAGAAAAGCAACAATCTGCTGTCATGCATCGATTTGCATAAATGCCAACCTACATTTATGGTCCTATTTAGTGATTATTTATAAAACTTAAATCTGGTTTGTTTCTTAGAATAAAAGATGATAGTTAAAAACAGTGTAAAACATGCAAAGTTGGAGAAATCAGATTTGGACCTCTTAAAAAAAAAAAAAAAAAGCCTTGTGAAGCAAGTCATTGTAATTACTTCAATTTAGTTCAACATGATGTGCAGATCTGGTTTGCATTACGCTGTTCTACAATCTGGTATTCGCTTGGCAGCGACTGTATATATCCAGCTGCAGGTTGATATTTCAGATGCAGTACAATGGTTTTACTACTCAGAGCCAGTACATTAGGTGGTTGGCTGTCTGTGAGATTTCCTCCAGTCTCATCTGTTTTGACATCACCTCTCTGCTCTTGTCTGCTGCTTCCACACAGGAAAATAATTGGCCCCCTTGTCACCCGTCACAGCAAGCTGTGGTCCAACTTCTGGGGAGCCTTGAGTCTGGATGGTTATTATGCACGCTCTGAGGATTATGTCGACATTGTGCAAAGGAAACGTGTGTAAGTCACAGTGTGCACAAATCAATATCTTTGCTTTTTTTTTTTTTTTTACGGTTCACGCACATCTGCATGCAAGCATTGGATCTCTCCATGCTTCTGTAAGTGTGAATAAATCTTTTCCCATTCTGCTCAAGCAGCTCTCATCATTGTTTAGCCATAAACAACAACACAAGCTCCCTTTATTATGAACTCCTTCCTAAATTGCACATTTGAAGAGACATTAAACCTGCAATCAGAGTACAGATTTAGTTCTGAGCAAGAACGCCTGAGGCGTGAAAATCATTATCGTCAGTTCAATAATTGTCTCTCACTGTACATGAAAATGTATTAAAATGGCATACAGATGGTGCAGAGAGAGAGAGAGAGAAAACAAAACACTACACACATGGCACACTGTATCACCCATAACCAGGGGTAAAATTGGGATTTGATATGTTGGGAGGTTTTGTGGTTTAAGAGTCATGATGTTGGTGCTGCATGCAAATCTGTAACCTATAAAATCTGACATTTGACTAAATAAAGCAAGGTGGCACGTCCCTTTGGTCTGTTTACCAGACAAATTACTAATCAATACACAAAATACAAACTGTAGGCATAACATAATTGGTAAAAAAAAAAAGATTTACTGAACTTTGGCACATGAACTGGACTAACATTGATCATACCTGACATACTTTTTATAAAAGTTTGTTAGTTTCCTTCTCTCTGTTTTGCTCATTTCTATAACAGAAGTAAAATCTAAAATAAACAACACATTTCTACATCCTGAATATATATTATAAAGAGCTTAATAAAGCTAAGGACTTGTTCCACTGAAAGGCCAGAAAAGGCAAAAGAAACAATATAATGTCTATTTATTATTAGTTACTATTTGATTTGCATTATTCTTGCTTAAACTACCATTTTCTTAGGAATTTCTGACTAGATTTGAGCTAGTTTGCTTCCCAGTTTATTTTGAGCTTCATTTCAACAGCTAAAGTCTAAATAATATTTAAAATGGTATCAGCCATTTGTATTCTGTCATGAAACCAATCTTTTCTTCATCTCTTCCTTTCCATACACCCCCAAATCAGTGATCCTTGAGAGGCAGGAAGGCAAAGAGAGAAGGGTCACAGGCGGGGGTCGAACGTATGACAGCTGCAGATGGATGATATAGACTGCCCCTCTATTGGCTGATTGGCAGCACATATATTTCCACTTCCATCCAGAAGGTTCCAACTTCCATCATGCGGGTCATTGGAGTCTGACCCTCAGGGTGAAAGGTGACAGTGCTAACCCAATGGGTGAGCGATCTACAGACGAAGCCCGAAACTCCCCAACAGTCAGTTTGACCTCAGGAAGCCTTCTGGATGGAAGGTGAAAAGCCTTCAAGAACCAAGAAAAGGAAGTCCATTTTCCTTGATTTAATGCTTTGAGGAAGTGGAAATGAGGCGTTAGTTTGAGTGTGCTCGCAAGCAGTGAAGGAAAGTTGTAGCCTTGTATGCCTTCGTGCCTGACAAAAATTGTATCACAGATATTGAAAGTCAAGTTTCTCTGTGAGAAACCATATTTGTTGGGGTCAGATCAGGTTAGATAATAGTTGTACATGATGGATGGACAGAAGTAGCTGAATAATTCATTGTAGAACTGCATTATTTTACCACATAATTCTCTAATAGTCTCAAAATACTAAATCATAAATACCAAAAATGATAACATCAACAAAGTCTCCAAGAATTCCAAGAATTCAAATTTTGATGATTACTGCAAACCAAACATCTATTTTCTCTGTGTCCTGTTGATTCAAGGGGTGTGTGGAACATTCCTTACATGGCACATGTATACCTCGTCCAGGGAAATGTCTTAAGGAAAGAACTTAAAGAAAGGAACTACTTTGTTCTGGAGAAACTGGATCCAGACATGGCAATGTGTAGAAATGCCAGAGAAATGGTAAGAAAGCCCTAAATTCTGTTTTGGAATCTTAGAAACCAGGTGAAAGTATTTTTATAGCACTGCCGTTCAAATGTGAATGTTTGCATAAGGACAAAGCCATTCTGTTTTGCTGTATTTACACTCTGAATAGACTAAGCTAAGCTAATTTAAAAGTGCAATGAATCTAACTCCTGACAAAAGTCAACAGCACAACGGAAACCAAAGACAGGCAAGTATGAGTCTTTGTCTGTCATTGAGGCATGACCCTCCATTGTTACTCTGTGGTGTTTTAAGGTTCTCTGCTCCACTCATGTCCCATGATCCTTCACATTCTTCTGACTTATCCATCATGATCTCAGCCAGCTGAAATGCCTCGCTTGCTAGCTGATGACACTTGCCTTTTACATGATTATCTTTTTTTTTTTTTTTTGTTTACTTGTAAACTAATAGCTTACATACAGTGTCCTCTGTGTTCAGCTCTGACCAACCACCATGCCTGATCCAAACTCAAGAGTACTTTTGGATTGGTTGGCTTTTTTCCCAGCATGCATTCCTCCCATATTAACCCACAAAAACATCAGCTTCAGAGGGAACCTTGCTCCTTTTTTCATGCAGCCGCATTTCCGTTCCTCCTGAGTTCTCTGTCTCTTATTCTCAAATCGTTTGAATTATGTTATCCTGTTTACATGGTGCTTCTTCTTTATTGTAGACCAGTCACAGAGAAAAAGACTCCCCTTCTCCGGAATCATTCCATATGCTCAGGCCCCCAAAGGTCTCCATCTACTTACTCTTCTCTCAGAAACATCCATTTCCATTGGGTTAGCACTCAGAAACTGATCTGAGCTTTGGTTCACTTCACAGGCAGACTCATTTTCACACGCAAATGCCTCATACCTGATTTGATTGAAGATTTCTTGGCAGCACCAGCTTAAATTTCCTTTAGGTTTTTTGATTAAGTGTTGTTGTCACAGCATGACCCATTGGAAGCTACATAAATGTCACATAAAGAAAGATGTCTGAATACTGAGTTGCTGCCTATGTCTCGGCACAAGATATCTGTATGACTGTCAGCTCTTTGGAAATTGATGTTGATGTTATTTTGTTTTTTTTGAAGCAGATTTGCAGATTTGTTTAAGAAACACTTGTTATGTGTCCTGTTTTTGTAATCATTTCTGAGACATCATCACTGAGGAGACAGAAGGCTGGAGAGTCAGTACACATGCAAGTCCCCTGTCCTGATGCTTTACCCCAAACAGCCGAACCTCACAGCAAAACACTTGTAACCAGCTGCTCCCTCTGAACACACTGACTAATCTCAGACTAGGCTCCAAAATTTCCTTTCGCCCATGCACACCATCTGAGCTAAGTCACAGCTGTCTCAAGATGGTTCTAGACGTTTGAAATTTGCTAATTTGTGCCATAATATTGCAAAATTATCCCTCATTTCTTACTTTTACCATTAAAAAACAAAGCCTAGTCTGACAGTGAGTCCAAATCTCCTCCTACACGGCATCCTCCCCATGCTTCACTGTAGAAGGAATATGATTCCTTGATTTACTATTTCCCAAGCTGCCCTTCTGTTCCTGCTCTCCAACTCCACACCCTCCACTTTGTCCTTCTCCCTACCCACCAACCCCTTTGCAGCCCAATTATAAATAATCTCAGATTATTTATATGATACCTGTGTGTGTTTGAACAGAGTTAAAAGTAACTGATTTCATTGTGTTTAGCACACTTAAATCAGTCTTTATTCTTATTTTACTCCAAGGTTAACCGCTGATTATCTTACTGCCCTATAGTTGCGCATGTATTATGATTATGTAGATATGAGTCTATTATAAACCTAGCATGTGAGACTTCAGAGACTTTTCGCCTCTCTAATTTATGTGAAATTGACTGGACTTTTTCCTGTCTGCTGCAGGGAGTGTTCATGTACATAACCAACCGTCATGAATTTGGGAGGCTCATTTCCACAGCCAATTATAACATTTCTCATTATAACAACGACTTGTGGCAGATATTTGAAAACCCTGTGGTAAGTTATCGCAGTCTCTCATTATTCCTCACTCAGACATACACACACGCACGCACAAAATCAATTTTTCTGGAAATCCGAGATAAACAACAGCCACCTGTAAAGGTTCTCAGCCTTAATGGAGGGATTTGAAAAAAAATGAGATAATTTTGCGCCAGGGAGTTCAGTGTGATAAGGCTCCAGACTGATGGGGCTTCTGCACTTTTCGAGCTTGGATCTGCCCTGTGGGAGAAGGGATTAGCTCTCTGAGGTATGCAGGTCAGTGAGCAGTCCAAAAAAATGCCCACTAATCTGAAAAATCTCCCTGCTTACAGGACTGGAAGGAGAAGTACATCCACACAAACTACACTCGAATTTTCACTGAGAACTACATGGAGGAGGTTCGTACTTGTGTGTGTTTTATTCTGTCCTCGAGATACGAAAACAGACCGAGTGGTTAAAGAGAATGACATAATGTCGCATGGAAATCCCAACATCTGGTTTTAACATGTCTGGCTATTACATTACCCTACAACTGCAGGTGAAGGTGCGATTCAACACTATTCTCAGGGGTGTCTTTGTCTATGTGTGTGTCGCAGCCTTGTCCAGATGTTTTCTGGTTCCCAGTTTTCTCAGAGAAGGCCTGTGATGAAATAGTGGAGGAGATGGAGCATTATGGTTCATGGTCCGGGGGCAAACATGAGGTCAGTACTGTTAATTCATGCTTCCTGAACACAGACGAGCAGTCATGCTACTGCAGACTGGATACAGTGCTTATTCTTGTCCAAGTGTTACCACGTCTTTGAGGCCAGGAGTGTGGAAGGAACAATGAAATATCTGTGAATTAATTTTGTCTCCAAGTTATTCATTTTCATTTTGTTTTTTTCCTGGTCATGCATATCTTTACTAAAAAGGACAGATCTGTTTTTATATTTGAGGGGGTCTGGTAGAGCATTAATAGGGTTTGAAATGTGGTGTTTTTCTCCATTACCAGGCCAGGCCTTGCATCAAGAATTTTTGGGAACTAATACAAGGCTGAAACCTGTCCCTGCTGTGGCCTCAAAAAAAGCCAATGTTGGGTGGTGTTGACTTGATTGGATATGATGTAGGCAGGAGATGATGTCATATACTCCTCTCAATGTCAAGCCTGACATCTGGATGGATAGGCACTCAGGGTTGAGGCTGGTGTTTAGAAGCTCGCCAGTCACTCTTTTGAAATGGTACCCCTGGTACTCCCTCTATTCATAACCATTTCCAACAGTACAAAACGTAATGAACCAGTTGCAAAGGGATAGAGGCAGGTTTTATGATGACCAGAGCAGAGCAGACTTTTATGTCTTTATTAGCTTCTTCTTAAACACAAAAATTGACACAGACACACCATTAGTGTTCGGACTACATAAACAATTACCGCCATCATCTCCATGCCAGAAATTTGAACCAAACTTTAAAAAGGGGTAATGGTGCAATTTTTTTTTTTTACAATGTCTCATGTGTGGCCTGTTTTATATAGTTTAAAATTGGTCAGTTAACTTCTCTAGAAGTTTGCCAGCAAGACTAAATGTGTACTGACTGTTCAACTGTTTAGACTGTTTGGGAAATGACTGAGCTTGACGGGTCATTAAGTGTCATACAGACGACAGTTTAGCCTGCGGTTTAAAAAAAACACACACACATGCATCATTATTGTCATCATCACATTGGAAGCTGTGTTGTCACACTTAGAGGTTGGTGGGTAATTTATTTTCCATCGTTAATCACACTGCTTTAATTTCTCTCCTTTTTTTTTGCAGGACAAGAGAATCTCTGGAGGTTATGAGACGGTGCCGACAGATGACATTCACATGAAGCAAATTGGATTTGATAAAGAGTGGTTACACTTCATCCGAGAATTCATATCACCCGTCACATTAAAGGTTTTCTCTGGCTATTACACAAAGGTTAGTATGACATGTTGGAGGGAAAGATAAACAATGAAACCAACTGCTATTTACCCAAAACCTAAAACAGAAGAAAAAGTTGGATCTTTTTATTGGAAGTGTTTTTACTGACATTCTTCAGCAGCATATTCCGTATTTCCCAGTGGGGTGGTATTTTGAAATGCAACAGCCTGCCAGATGACATGATGCATCTTTTTCCTTTCGTGGCAGGGTTACGCCATCATGAACTTTGTGGTAAAATACACACCTGAGAGGCAAGCATACTTAAGGCCCCATCATGACTCTTCCACCTTCACCATCAACATCGCTCTCAATAACAAAGACAGTGATTTTCAGGTGAGCTTATGTGCCATGTGAATGAGTCCTGCAAACTTTTCCTCCTGCAACCTCTTTCTTAAAGGTACGGTAAGCGATTTCTGGATGACGTCTCATCTTTTATATAAAAATAGAGAAAATACATCACCAAAGACAGATATAGCTCCTTTATTTTCCCTTTCCGATACCATTTCTAATGCCTGGTCTTGGCCAGTACTTAAATACTATATTTTTATTGTTAATCATTTTTAATTGCTTTTGAAACCTCTTTAAATATGCATGTCTTATTTCATAACAATTACCACAATAAAACAAAAACAAAACAGCAACACTATTTTTATATCTGTGCTTTCTTTTTCCTGAATAGGGTGGAGGTTGTCGCTTCCATAGGTACAATTGCTCCATAGAATCACCAAGAAAAGGCTGGAGCTTCATGCACCCAGGACGACTGACTCATCTCCACGAAGGCCTACCCACGACCAATGGAACCCGCTACATTGCAGTGTCCTTCATCGATCCTTGAAATTTCTCTTTAAATTGTAAATTATTTTTTTCTTTACTCCTTTGTTTTTTTGTGTGTGTGTGTTTTGTTTGTTTTTTGGAAGTTTTGAGTGGCAGATATCTTGCTGAGGTAGTTTTATTTTATTTTAAAGCTGCTGCTTTAAAATAAAATAAATGATTTCATTAGAAGATTCTTTGTCAAACAGAGCAAGTGTGAAAAGGGAATAGGTAAAATTAACACACACATTTGATGAACAAATCTGCAAAAAAGAAAAAAAAAAAGGTTGTGGCAGTGGATAGAGGTGTGCAACATTTCAATTTAAAATGTTGAATATTTAAGTCAAAACCAACACATTCCTAGGAATTATCTTTACTGTAAGTTGCCATGGTTTTCACAGTAGTGATTTTACGTTATCATGGTAATCACCATTCATACGCACTGGTAGCGTTTAATTTAAGAAGGAAAAAAAAAAAGCAGCTGTGGCATGAAAGTGTGCAGACGGTCAGTGTGTATCTCATTCTTTTTCAGGTAAAATGTCACTGAATGCATTTATGCAAAATTGAAAGATTACTCCTGGTAATCTTACAGGTAATTACTACTGGTGCTTATCAACTTTCCATGCTTCTGTACTCAACATTCAGTTCTTTCTTTGCTGGAGTGTAAATTCATTTTTATAACCTGAGACAGTTCATTTGAGATTCTTGAATGGAATTTTTATTTGTGCCCAGTGAAATGTAGTTTTGAAATTGTGCACACCCTGAAGACCAGGACAGCAGAGTTCAGTGTGAATTCTGTTGAAAATCAGTTTAATGTTCCTCTTTACTTGAAATCACCCCACCTCTTTTTTTTTTTTTTTTTTTTCTTTTGCAGTTGCAACAAATTGCAACATTCATTTGCTTTCCCGAAAATGTTTCCACATTTTTTTTTTTAATTTTACATTCTGACGAATGTGTGTGACTGGATTTTGAAACTTAGAAAAGAAACTTTAACTTATTGTCAAGATTTAATAAAATTCTCTATTACAAAAACCTGTTCTCTTGTGCATTACTATTAGTATATCAGTAAATTTAAAATATCTGTATTTTTTTAAGACTTCGAACTGATTCAGTCTCTTAAGACTCTTTTCTCAGACGCAGCATCATGTCTGTAAGTCCTCACTTCTGCAGACAAATCCCTATTGTCATCACCATGACAGATCATTTTCAAGGTCTGAACACGTCACATGTAGAATCAATCAGGCCTGTTCTTGCTCTGCTCCCAGGAGCAGTACTGGAGTGTTTGGGGTGTGGTGTGATGATGTACATCAGTGCAAACGTAGTTCAGTGTACCTTAGAGGCTGTTCGTAAACATGAACATGAAACCTCATGAAAGCGATACAGAAGGGGGTTGTAAGACTGATGACAGAACAGAGGTCAAACATTTGGAGAAAAGACTCCTGAATCTGCTCCCCTTCAGAAACTAGCCCCACTGCTCATTTAATGTTTATATTTGACTTTTATTGCAGTCATCCACATGGACAAAGTATTTGTGAATACAGTCACTGAGTTGCCTACCATACACCTCGGTCCATTGCACTACATCAGACAGTTATATCTACCCAAAAGGTGAAACTGAGAAAAATGCTTTTCAAGACCAGTTGAAGTTAGTCAACCTTACTGGAAACAGCTAACTGTAGCTGACTTTAACTTGCTTGACATTACTGGAGCCAGCCAACTAGCTGACTTTAACTTGCCTAATGTAACAAGTTTACTGGAGCCAATGAATTTTAGCTAATATCAGCCCACTTGGCTGCATTGCATTTGTACTGGAGTCAGCAAACTTTAACAAACTTTACCATTACAATATAACCAGCAAAGTCAAGCTAACTTATCCAAAGCCAGCTAGCTTTTGCAGGTACAACATCTGTTACAGAAGTTGGATTAGGTCAATCAAGAACCATCATCTAACTTTATTTGCTTAGAATGTACTGGAGCCAGATAAGTGTAACTAACTTCACTAACATTACATTACTTTTCCTCAAGTCAGCTAACTTTAGCTAATTCTAAATCAACTTTACAAAAGCCTAAGTTGTTTTGATATGGGAGTCAGCTAAATTGAGAAAACTAACTTGTTTATTTACAGGAACCATCTAACTTTAGCTTGATCACATTGCATATTTACTGAAGTCAGAAACCCTAGCCAACTTGAACTAAAATTACAAATAAAGCCAGAAAACTATTAATATGTTAATATATTTCAAATACAAATGGAGTCAGACAACTTCATCCATCTTTTCTACATTACAGGTTTACTGGAGCCAGGTGTAACATCTCCTAAAACAGCAGTATGCCGTCATGAAGAGATATTTGAATCAAGAAACATCAACTGTAGTTAACTTCCACTTGTTTGACTGTACTAGAGCCAACTTTAGCAAACTTTAACTCAGCATTACCAGAGCTAACTCACTTTATGTATCATGATGTTCCTTGTAGAGTACCTGGTTGACTTGCTGGTTCTGTGTCTTGGTATGAGTTTTGTACTGCAGGTTTGACATTCTTGTTTTTCAGAATCAGGACAGAATTGGACCAGGAGACTTTGTAAGAAGACAGATCTTATGTAAAGCCCATTTTGTGTCTCAACTTAAGTGTGGAGACACTTAACTTTGCTATTATATGGCAATGTGTGTCTCCTCTTAAACTTCAGAGGGGTCACTCCCCCTATGAAATCTCATTACTACAACTATAAGCTACAGCCTCTGGAGACCTGCCTCCACCCAAGATGACCATGTTCTCACCCTTGAGCATTGACTCCCTGACCAGGCCCATGTTTCTATTCCTTGTAAAGCCAAAATGAATGCTGAATGTCTGAGCTGCTATTATGAAGGAGCGACTGGGAGGGAGGGGGAGGAGATTATTTAGGTCAGACTAGGGAGCTCAGTGCTGCTGAAAGAATCCTTTGTGACCATCATTTCCCCTGAACTGCCCTGTGTCCATAAACCTCTGAAAGGTGACATTGATCCCAACCAGGCATGCAGGAAAACCTTCATGCCGACCATACTAGCAGATTCTTACAGGGAATGGCTTTATCAGAGCGCAGGAAAAGATTAAAAAAAAGTTTTAAGGTGGAGTTATTTAATCAGTTAGCAGGGGAAGTAAACTTTGCATTTGAAATTTAAAGAAAGGTTATTTTAGGTCTCAACCCAGTGAATTGCCACGCATATGGCAAATGTGAGATGGAAAATGAGATCAGATACCAGAGTAAATTCAAATGTACCTCTAACTGCAGGGTGGCCAGTGGAAGACAGTGATTTAGCCACTACCACAGCATCCACTCTGGTCTTGACAAAACAATAGTTTTAAATTAAGTCTTCACAATCATGTTAGTATTTAAAAGCTTTAGTCAACGTGTGGCCCTGCTGCTGCCCATGGCATGGAGACAATTATATGGTAATAGGAAGTAGCTTCCTGCAACCTCTGTCTGCAACTAACATGCTATTTAGACAACCATTACTACTTCGGGTAATAAATCATACTATCAATCTATGTATATCGGGCTGTTTACCAGCACTTAGGAAAACTGTTAAATGCTGCATAACTGGACTCAGTTATTGTCTATTCTACGTCACTGTCTTCTGTTTTGTTTCTCTGAGCTTGGTGCTTGCTTTAAGACAAAAAAACAAAACAAAAAAAAAAAAACAACAATTCTAATACGCTAAACTCTGACATTTAAATAAACAACACTGATCACATTTTTTTTCCCCCTCAAATCCTTGCAATCCTTGTGTATGAAGGCAAAATTATTAAAACTGTCATTGTCCAGATACACCTGGATGTAATTTATCTATCTGGATTACTGCATACTGTGGAAATATCAAGTTCAATGACTCACCTACTTCAGCAGGTTATGAGCATTTTATTACTGCTGGTAAACAAATGAAATTAGCATATCTGAATTAATTCACAGATCTAATCAATCTGGGTGCACAGGTTTATAAGAATAAATAAATAAATAAAAAGGTCTCATTTTTAGCTGCATTCATATTTTCCTAATTTGCTAGTGTTTTAGATTTCCTTTTGATTATCTTGAAGATCTGGACGCTGCTTTTAGTCAGACTGTGAAATCAGCGTAACAGTTTCACAGGATACTTTTCTTCTCTCACTGGTCTTTTTACAGATGTTTTGAAACTAAAACTGTTAAAGAATCTCACCAAATTCAAATCAACAATTTTCTTGAATATTTAACTTGTGAAGAATGCAGCGAAACATTTTTCCAACTTTGAATATATGTGTACTACGTGTGCATATTTGTAAAATGTATACAATGAATTGTGTGGTAAACTCACTGTAAATTTCTCTAATTATGTTTGGAGAAGAGGAGGGAGGGATGGGATGTATGAGGGTTCAGGCGCAGTGCAATTTTGAGTCAGTGGAAAAGTACTAGGATGGGACTCGGAGCAAGTGAGGAGAGATTCCATGTGGCTGTGCATTTCAGCCAATCTTCACTTGTGTCGACATCAAAGGATTTTACTCTCATTAAACTTCTTATTTCACACAAATCAGTTCAGGGACAGATTGTTCTAGGAAACAAGTATGAGGACAATACAGTACTGTTTCAAGGTTTGAAAGTGTGAGATCACTGTACAAACAAGGCCTGTTTTCATCTTTTACCAGCTGCTTAAATATTGTTGGATACTTGTTCAAAATGTGTGCTGGCACCGCTTCTTTATGAAGACTCAATGATGTTTTGTTGAAAAAAACAAACAAAAAAACCCCCAGAATCTTATGTATCATATCACATGTATCTAGCATGTCAAATTACTGTAGCAGTTAGAGGGAATGAGAATTTAAGTCTTTGCTTTTAGATTTTAACAACCTACAGCCACTGTTTCTGGAAAGTGCAGCTGCAGCTTTAACACACTGTAAAAAGCTTTACTGGGCTCTAAAAAAAGGTCCTGAGAATCTGAGTGCTGTTTGCAGAATCCTTATAATATTTGGTGTGGGGCTCTACTATGTCGGGGTAATATCTACTATTAAATTTAACACAAAGATTTTCTGGGAAGCTGTTGTGAACATGATCCATATGATTGAACAAAATCAAGAATTATTTCAGGCCTGTAATTATGTCCATCTCCCAGGTAAGTAATCAGACATAGAGTCCATAATACCAATTACAGCTGATTGTATGCTTAAAGACTATCAGCACACTCCCTTTTTACCAGCCAGACTGTTTACCATCTCAAAGAAAACTGCATGCACGTACCATTTAGTCAAATTACACAGCAATGCTCTGTAAAAACAATCAGCAGCCCCACACTCCCTGACAGATATTGATTTATGGAGAAAACAAAAGTGGAACAGAAAATGGGTGGAGGGTGGGGAATTGTCAAAAGCCACAGGAGCTCCGTTTATAGTAAGGAAAGAAAATCCGAGCATGTCTTTTATGAGCTATTTTGGACTCCTCTGAATGATCTTTCTGTGTGTTTAGTCTGGATGTGCTCCTTCAATCAGTGCTTTGTACGTTGAACTGCAGATGAAAGAATGGTAGCGTTGGGCATTGTGGTGTTAGGCTGTGTGTGCTGCGTGCAGGCAACGTGTCCCAGGTCAAAAAGGGTACAGAAACGAAGCAACAGGAAGCTGCTGTTCAGATTCCCAGAGCCCCCCTGTGGGTAAAAACGGTCATTTCTACAGTTGACACAACCTTTTACCACTTTGAAATGAGAAGGCTCGTTCTATTATTGACTGGAGCTCCTCCACAAGCAAAATAAGTAAATATTATTATACATAAGACCAGTGCAAACTATTATGTGAAAAATGAAAATGCAAACATCCAGAGAAATTGATCCACATCCACTGAGAAAGCATTTTTACTATTTTAAAGCTACCAGTGATTGCTACATTTGCACTTCATCAGTAATCACAACTAAGAGTCCCTTTGTGTGCAAATGTTTGTATGAAAAAGGCTCAGATTTATGTTTTTCTTCAGTTCACAGACAGTGATACATTACAGAAGCATGCACTTTAGTCTGGGCCACTTTAGAGATCAAGCTGTGTCAAAATATTTGAAATATTGTTTGTAGATGCCAAAAGGGAGATCATTAAAATCCCAAGTTACATGCAATTTCCTTTCTACTTTCAGTTTATCATTCTTGGCACAGTGTCAGTGATGGCCACCCACACTTGTCTTGACAACCATAAATCCTGATGATCCAGTGTCTGAGGCCCAAATCATAGTTTGATAGTTAGAATCTATGCTATGAGGTTATTAATAATTATGGGATATAA
The DNA here is from genome assembly GCA_037176975.1 of Arrhamphus sclerolepis. Taxonomy (NCBI): domain Eukaryota; kingdom Metazoa; phylum Chordata; class Actinopteri; order Beloniformes; family Hemiramphidae; genus Arrhamphus; species Arrhamphus sclerolepis. The sequence goes on from JBAMYA010000013.1 coordinate 9,959,123, forward strand.
CCAGCAATAGAACTAAATACTCAAATGCAATATCTCCATTAACTACATTAGAAATTGTGAACTGTTAATTCCCCTTCAAACCACTGAGCATAAGTCTGATTCTCTGAGCTGGTGTTTAGCCTTCCAATATCTGCAATGCCAGGAGAGTTTCACTGTAAATATTTGTTTTGATCCATCATTGTAGGATTGCCAGCCATCCTTATTCTTTTCCTTATACCTTATATCTTATACCAAAGTAAATTCAAACATGCCTTTAACTGCAGGGTGGCCAGTGTAAGAAAGTGATTGAGTCACTACAACAGCATCCACTCTGGTCTTGACAAAACAAGAGTTTTAGATTAAGTCTTTACAAAATTATGTATTTAGTAAATGTGTGGACCCAACTACTGTCCATGGTATGAAAACAATTATATGGGAATAAGAAGTGGTTTCCAGCAAATTCTGTCTGCAACCAACATGCTATTTAGTCACCCTTTACCACTTGGGTAATAAATCATATAATCAATCCATGAATACCAGGCACATTACCAGCATTTACACATTGATTCAGTAAAACTTTCAAATGGCTGCAGAACTAGATTTACATCATCGCTCTGTTTTTCCTATGAGCTTATTTTTTTCCCAAATACTTTTTCCCCCCATTATAAACCTTTATAAAATTGATAAAATCCTTTGCTGTCAATGACTGCTTGAAGTCCGGAGTCCATGATCACCACCAAGAAGAGTTTCTTCCTTGGAGATTCTTTGCCAGTCCGTCACTGCAGCCGTCATCTGTAGGACCCTCATTGTTGACACACAAAGTGGTAAGCTTTTGATCATAAATGCTTCCTTTCCTTCTGCATTCTCTTCCTATCGGTCTGATACAAGTTTATCTTGGTTTTATCTGTCCAAAGAATCTGATGGTTTACCATGTTAGGATTTTCTAAATGTAGTGTGTCTTTCTTCTTCTTGAATGTATCCAGTGGTTTTGGTCTTATTCTAAATCCTGTATTTGCAGAGAGCTAGATGAAAAAGCAAAGGGTGTACTTGAACTTGTATAAGATGATTGGGCTGGAAGTGTAACACCAGCAGCTAAGATGGTTTCAGGTATACCTTCAGGAGCCAGGAGCATACATACTATTCAGGGGCCATCTTTACTTATTTCTTGAAAGCTAAGAGTGACACTGCTAGGGATACAGAAAGGTTTATTGTAGATGCTGCAAGTTATGGAAAAATTAAAAGTATAAGCTCAGGTAATGGATCAGAGTTTACATTTACTTAATTTCAGTCACTGCTCAACTACATGCCTTTAGACATGAATCCTCAGCTCCATTTCTTCCCCATCAAAATAGAAGAGCTGAAAAAAATTCTGAATTTTATTTGAAATGGTAAGGTGCATGCTGATTGAGAGTAAACTACCAAAAGAGTTGTGAACATATGCAGTTCATAGTTAAGCCTCTTGCTTCCTTGGGGAACAAAGGGCCGCAACGACACTCTTCCAACGGACTCGGTTCTGGCTGGTCCTCTTCAGCTCGGCCCATGTCATTCCGGCAGCCTTCGTCTCAGCATCAATGCTTCGCCGCCAAGTCTGCCTCGGACGACCCACTTTGCGCTGTCCTTGTGGATTCCATTCAAGAGTCTGCCTGGTGATGTTGGATGCAGGCTTCCGCAGAGTGTGGCCGATCCAGCTCCCTCGTAGAGGGTTCGGATGTTCCAGGTCCCTATCCTGGTCTTGGCCTTGGTCGTCAGAAGAGTTGTCGGCGCACTGGCTTTCCGAGGGCTTTCACCAGCTCGCGTCATGAGCTCTGCAGGAGAGAACTCTTCCTCAACCAAGAAGTCTTCTAGTGTTGTTGTTGCGGTTTCTGTAACAAACTCGTTTTCACAGAATTAGGGTTGTTAGCACTATTTCAAACCCCCTAACCTGGAGGACCGGTGAGTGCTCTTAGTCAGGTCTCTACCCTTTGACCAGTCTGGCTTGGGAGGCCCTACCAGGAGACGAATCTCCGGCCAGCATAGCTCTCAGGGTCAACGAGACACGCAAGCCCGATAACCACGGCAAAGTAGCACTCGCTAGGGAGAGTTTTACGTCAACATACCCCAAATTACTTCCTTCTGTCTCCTCCACTTTATGAAGATGAAATGTTCTCAGTTTATTCAAAAAAGTCGATCATTTTGGAGACATCTGAACAATGAAATGCTACATTTTGCGTCAGTATGTTGATGATCTTAATCAGGGGCGGACTGTTTGTGTGTTGTGGAAAAGTCCAGAATGGCTGTCCGGTTTACGGCTATCGGCCCTGTTCAATAACCAAAATTTTCAGTCTTTTAACAAACAACAGGTGGCGCCAAGATGATAGTTTATCGGAGATTTGTTATTCCATAGGCCCAAAAGTCAATAAAGCAGACTAACGTTAGTGTCTGTCAAGAGAAAGATGGCAAGCAGAAATTGTAAGGAGAAAGGTGGAAGGGAAAAGTTAAAACAAAAGAAAGCTAAGTGACTTGAAGAAGATGCTTCAAAATGTAGAAAGCTCACAGAGCTTTTTGGTAGCAGTGCAACTGCAAGCAACAGCAGTAACGTTGATGTGGACTTAGATGACAATGTCGGCCAAAGCACTATAACATTATCACCGAGCGAGACTGAGAACCAGGTGGACATCCAACCTGACCAACCACATGCTGATGATAGTCATAATGAGAGGCAGGCAGCTGAGGGGATTTCACTGGAGGAGGAGGTACCGGTAAGTGACAACGACATAAAACTATAGCATAAAACAGGTTACGGTTCTGGATTTGCGATGTGATGATGAGAAATATGTGGGTTATTGCTGTCAAAACGAACACATAACTACCAAGCATGCCAGTTATAAATATAGATAGGCAAGCACAAATGGCCGTGATTTAATAATCACCTCTGCATAATTCATGCACATTGGGCTCTTACGTATAGAGAAACACAGGTTTGAGGGGAAGAAATGCTTTTGGCACTATTTATGTATGTCCTCTCTTTCATTGTGTGTGGTGGTGTGATGTCTGTGGAATAGGCCACAAATGTTTGAAGGATGATTGGCTGAATGGTATCCTAACTAATCACAGCTGTGTGGGTTTTGTTACAGCACTATGGCCAATACCCTTTGTGAAACGGACCTCTGGACTTTAACTGGATCAAAACATTAACATTAGCCACTTTCCCATTATCCAGCCAAAGCTGAGCCCATTGTGGCTGATCCGGGCCAGTTCTTAACAGGGCCAGTTGAGGCCAACTGCACATCTCAATCAAAAAACTAAAACAAGGGTAGACTGTTGATGAGTTGTTTCATTATTCTTGGCTCTTGCCAGTGATATGACATTGACAAATGCACCAGATTAAAAATCTTATCATTATAAAAGTTTCCTTCCTGAATGTTGGGGATGAATACTGTCTTCAACTGGTTCACAATTAAAAAGACTTTTTTTGTGCCTGAGACTAAACATCACTTGGACTCATTTGGACTATTGGCTATCAGTACATTCACTTCAGTGAATGTCGATTTATTTAAATATAAATTCAGACATGAATGTATGTGAATGACAGGAGTTTGTTGCTTGATAGTGGCAGACAGAAAAGTTAGAGTCACAGCTTTTAGTGTTTTTATGGTGTTCTGTAGTATGGCCTCTTTCTCCCTCTCTTTCCCACATGCGATTGGGAAAAAAGTCTGTCTCATCTGCATGCACATTTAGGTGTGCTTTTGGCTGCTCGCTTTAGATTCTGGGACATTTTATCGGGCTTGCAGGCATCAGGGAGTCGCTATCTGAATGCGAGAGACTCCTGGACATTCCAGGAGACTTGTGATGTCTGTAAATTCTGCAATCAATGCCTTTTCAAGAAAATGGTCTGTGAGTGAACTAACCAAACAATATTAAACTCAAACAAGAAAATGCTGAAATTATGTTTAACTGAAATGAAACACTATGAGTGTGTGAACAATGGAAATGGTCAAGTAATTTCGCCAAGCAAATACCAAGAAATGGGTTGCAGTTTGTCTTTTGACTTTACTTGCAAAATTCACGAGGGGACTGAGCTCCCAATGATTAAGGTGCGATGTATATCTCAAAATAGCTGTCAATCCAAATAGGATTTAGCCTTTTGACTGATCCTCCAATCATCATGCAGAACCCCAGTGTCCAGGCCAGCCCACAGCTCCATTCGCCTCCAGATAAGCTGAGCATCTGGGGGCGGGGCAAAATCGTGGCATTTATCCAATGACCATTGAATTTCGAGGCAATGAAAAAAAAAAACTGCACCATGCAGTCTAATTAAGGTTAATGGATGCTCAGCTTCTACTGGCAAATGCATTGACTATAGACTGTATAAGAAGCAATTTCTTGAAATATATGACACTGACGATTCTATACAAACTCCTCTTTGAGATAAACATGTTCTAACGGATTTTTAGTCAATGAAATGTTAACACAACTGTATGTATTTGACCATTTATTTTTTGACATTTATTGGAAGCTGACCTTCCTGAGAGCTCCTGAGATGGTGAAAACACCTGAAACTAGATGGTATCTGCTTTGTGAGTGTGTAAGTGCGCAGCCTTATCCTTTAACTACATTGATCGTGATCCTCTGCCCAGCCTGGCTCCACAGTGAGAAAACTGCTTGTTGGAGCTAATTTTTAGCTGTTGGACTGAAGGCTTCAGTTATTACAGAATACTTTGGTATATGGAAATGTTCATGGTCAGCACAAAGACTACAAGATACCCCGGTCCTGTGGCTGGAAATCAAGCCTGAATAATCTGTCTTCTTTCACTGTGCTTTTTTTGGTGATATGCTTTAGACTCCAGATGCAACCGGGCAAATCTACATCATGATTCCATGTTCTTTGAGAGGAGCTTTACACAAAACTCCACACAAGTCATACTTGTTCACTAGATTTTCATCTTAACTTTAATAACTAACTACCTTCTGACTGAGGACTGTAGAGTCTGGAATGTATTGGATTATTTATTTATTTATTTTGCATTTTTCTGATCACTGCATGTTCTGAACTTGAGGTAGACTTGTAGACATTCAACTCCGCAAAGATTGTATCTGTCATCATTGATTTCCACTTGTGAATAACCTTTGTCACTGCAAAATGATAAACTATAAATCATTTGGAAATTGGCATATTATAATTCCTAGGCTGGTAGACAACAACTGCTTCTCTAAGATCATTGTTGATGTCTTTCCTCCTAGGCATTGTGTTAATACACAAGTGAATGCTCTAGACCAGCTAACTGTCAAAACTTCTGCATTTATAGAGGTGCTCACACTTGTTTCTGATCAATAATCAAGTTCATTTATTGAGTGGCACCTGGCCCCTGCTTACCTTCTAAACTCCCACTGAAGCAGTAAGGAGTGAACATTTTTTTCCATACACTGATTCTGCACTTTGATGTCATCTTTCCTTAATAAATAATGACATGTCGTGTGCTGCATTAATCTGATCGGAAGACCTGATAAAAACAGATGATTTGTTATCTCTGTTACATAAAAGCTTGGAACTGAAAGTGCATCGACATTCTGCTTTACTTCACAGTAAATAGACACATTTACTATACTATTAGTAACTAAATTACTGTTATTTTTCTTATGCTTAGTTTTTTTAATATCACTTTTAGATTTTTTGGGTTTTTTTTGGGCAATGTGAGTAACAAGGCGACCATACTTGCAGACTGACTTAAATCAGTTAAATTGCTGGAAGGACATTATATTTTATTGTTACCCTTTATTTTCTCTGCTCTTTTGTTGCTGTTCTTAATCTAAACTCTGCCACTTCAGCCACTTGGTCACCCTGGAGGGATCATTTACATACAAATTAATTATTGTAACATATTTGCAATTAGAATATCCACCTTTCTTGCAATTTACTACAGCATTTTTGTTAAACCAAACTTTCATTGATTTCTTTTTTCAATATATTTCATTGTTATGGCCAGTTGTCCCACATATCATTTAGATTCAAGTAGTAGCACCATACACCATCCAAGGCAGTATCAATAAACCAGAACACAATTGCTTCATTCAAATCAAGAGTTGCTCCAAAAATAACAAACAGCCCCAATAAACCTCTTTATTTCCCAGTCTAGGTTCTCTGCTACATCAAAGAGACCTCCCCAGAAATGTCCTGTTTTTTCAGGAATCAATCTGAAAGGAGCCTGGTAATTATTGTAGTCTGCACAGCCTTTTTTTTTTTTTCACCATGGCAATTAACGAGGCTTGTTAACATCAAAGGCAGAAAAAGACCAGAGGCTGAGTTTCAAACGGAAAGCGTTCTGAACTCCCAAGAGGATCAGCTTTACATTGAGTGTCTGGGCTTTTAATGCACTTGATTTTCCAGCAGAAAGTGTGGATGGGAATTTTAAGCACAATACTGGCTGGGTGTTCATGAGGATTGATTAGAATTAAGAAAAAAAAAAGGATCATCACATTACGCGAGGTATATGTGAATATTTTCTTTCTATTCATGAGGTTTTAGAGAAACAATAGTGTACCTGTGGATTTATTCCTTATCAGTTTTTTATATTGTGACAAAAGCTGAACAATACTTAATTTTAAATTGTTTTTGAAGACAAGCTTGAGCTAAGAATATTATATTTTAAAGAAAAGTGAGATCAATGTGTAGCAAATGAAATAACATCCTGATATGTCTTGAAGCTCTTCAGATCACAGTCACGATCAAACTCTTTCTTCTTTTGAGAAAATCTGACTCCTCGGAAATTTGACGAGGGGACCCAGAAAAGCCTCTTTTTTTCAGAATCTTAAACACTCATGGATTCGTCAAAAAGTTTTTGCCCATTTTCATCTACCTTCAGCTTTCACTGAGAGAGGAAATGGGTAAACCTAATCCATTTACTGGTGGGCGACCAAGATAATCAGCTTACACCTTCCATTGTGGATTGACTGTGCGATGGCAGAGAAGCAGGTGGTAAAAGAAGTGGAAAAAGGGCTTTGTTTGACTTTTGCCACTTAGTCTTCTTCTGTCTCCTTCTTCAGGGAGAGAAACTCTACCTGTTTGTGTTTTTGTTTTTTTTTCCATGGCTGGGTACTGGGGTCCACTTCACTAAGGAGGTTCAACAAACTCCGAGTCAAAAAACTAACTCGGAGTCAACAAACTGAGATGAGAAACTGAGCGGTTCCGAGTTGGTTCAGTTAACTCTGAGTAGGTTGACTGAGTTACTATAAAAATTCATCATCAGAGGAGCTCAGATACCAGGATTCACCATGGCAACGCCAGTAAGCAGATGAGATCCTCCTACTCTTCTTCGTTGATTTAAAGGTTTTTTTGCAGTGACGTGACTTCCTGCAGCAAGTCGACTGTATCATCGAAGGACAGAATTGATAAGGGAAAAATGACAGAGTTGATGTGTATTTAAAGATTTAGTGGCAGGTACTACTAACATGAAAATAAAACAAAAAAAACAAAAAGACTTTGAACCAGTTGAAGGTGACGTATAAAACACATTTCAGACATTTGGGGTATTTTGAAATTAAAACTGCTCCCAACCAGGTTTAGCTCAGAGAGTCAGTTGCTGTGGTAACAGGCTCAACTGTACCCTCTGGCTCGGAGTTAAGTAAGCCCGCTTTGTGAAGCGGAAAGCTCAGAGTTTCCCTGCAGTTCCTGTTCAACATATTTAGAGTTTCCACATGAAGTTTCTCATTATTTTTCTTTCTCTTTTTTTTCTTTTTTACTACTATAGTGAATATTGTAGCAGGGCCCCAAATTTCACCATGAGAGGAGAACAGGGAGAACAGTTCACACACACACACACACACGCACACAACATGCTGTTTTTTATTTGCTGATATACTCTGAAATATGAACTGGAGAGTATAGAGATAACCCAGAGTCCACTTTTTATTTGACGTAAAGGGCCTTTGGGTGAGTGTGTTGGCAAAGAGAATTTCAGTCTGCTACTAAATAGGTGACCACAAGGGTAAAGAAGCCATCAGTCACATCAGTGTTTTGTTAACCTTAAGCACAACCTCATTTTGTTCAAGTCCTTGGAGGATGTGGCCCTAGTGTTGCTGACTTCTGTGAAATCTGCAAATAAAAGCTCCAATCTTCTATTTCATGATTATCCAGCAATAAATTCAGAGCCCGTGTCTGTCCACTAGATGATAGATTGAAGCTAGAGAGTGGGACCTTTACACAGAAATTAATGTCTGTTATTAAACCTTTTGCCAAATGTGTACACATGATGCAATATCATAGAAGAGTGTAAAAACTGCATGGCACTTCAGGAACATATACTTTCCATGTTAACTCTGCAAACTTGAAGCTTTTCAAGTGTCGTTTCAGTTTTAAATGGCACCTGAGAATGTTTTTTTTTACTTGATGGCAGCTTGTAACATCCCTGGCTCACTCAAAAGTCGCTATAATTGAAGGAAGTAGCAATTATACTGACAGAAATGGAGTAGTTTTGAGGTACTTGAAGTGAAAAGAAAGAAAAACTGTCTCATTTTGACTTTCAAGTGAAGGAAAAAGAACCTAACTGTTGCAGAGTCCAACAGAGATTTTGTTTTAAGTAAGTAAATGATATGAAAGTGCTCTTGACACAAAACAAGTGGGTGCAGCAGTTGAATTCAGTCCAAATCTGTTATATTTTATAAGCATTCTCAGGACGCCCTTTTAAAAGAAGATGAAATGACACTGCAGAAAGGACATATTAAAAAAGATAGGCAAAAGTGTACGTACATACATACATATATATATATATATATATATATATATATGCGTAACATGATAAAACATGATCTCTTCAGTGGTTACTTCGGATGATTGTATGGGTGATTGTATACAGAACTTCTTTTGTATTTCTGATTTGCACCTCAGAAAAATGGAGAAAATTATTGTTGATGGTGTCTAAAAGGCCAAAGCTGTAAAAGCATACATAGAATGGATTTTCATGTACTATAAATCTGTGAGTGATGACCCACTATTAAGGCGTTGAAAAAGATGATAGATCGCTGTGACCCAAACAAAAGTAATGTCAGCATGTAGACTGTCTGCATTTGTACAGTATTTTTCAGTGTTTCTCATTCACATATAGAAACCTGTCATTTAAGGCCATGACATGAAAGCAGAGCTCCATTTAGTTAGTCTTAACATTTTTTTCCCACTTTTTCTTTTTGAGTCAGGGCACCTGTATCTTACAACCCCAATTCCAATGAAGTTGGGACGTTGTGTAAAACATAAATAAAAACAATGATATACAATGATTTGCAAATCCTTTCCAACCTATATTCAATTGCATACACTACAAAGACAAGATATTTAATATTCAAATTGATAAACTTTATTGTTTTTTTTTTTGCAAATAGCTATTCACTCATTTTGAATTTGACGCCTGTAACACGTTCCCAAAAAGCTGGGATGGGGCAAAAAAAGACTGGGAGCGTTGAGGGGTTTCGTGGCGTACCGGCTAAAAAGATCGAATCTAAGTGAACAAGACAAGCAAAATTATGGGAAGGAAAGTCAACCCAGTGTAGTGATGGACTAAAATCACTGCAGAGCTGCAGGAAACTGCAGAAGAAATATTCAGTGTTCTGTCACGTACAGCAAGTCAGGGCTCACCTGTAACACTGGTTCTCCTTTTTCTTGTAATAGTGACTTAAATGTTTAGCAGACATCTAATACTTGGTACGTATAATGATGGCCTTGAAACTGAAAAGTTTTTCCTTGACCGTAACATCAGTGACGTCAATGCAAGCCATAGGACTCAGATGGTGGTTGGGTGTCTGTAATTATCCCCTACACTGAACAATTCATTCTGAGCCTCATATGGATGGAGTGAAAAGCTGAATATAGTACTATATATTGTACATAATATTGTTCCTCCCTCAAGGACATCCTAGGAAGATGGATGAATGGCGAGAAACATAACAACAATATGTAATAATACAAAGTAAAATCTAACTTAAGGGTCTGTGACATTTTATTGTGCAAATCAGTCACTCGTTTTTGTCTCTAGTTTAACAGATTTAACAAACCATCAATCTTGAGCAGGGTTTGAAATGGGCAAATTGTTCTTTTTATGTGTTTTATGATGCTGAATGTCAGGTGGCTGTAAATCTTTTTTGGTGTATATATCTGTTTTGAAAAAAAAAGTAGTATTTGTAAAACAGTAGGTTTCATAAGCAGCTTTTTCAGCCTTTAGCACTGAGGACGCTACAAATAATCAACACTACTTTTATTTTTCTTTACTTCATGATGCCTGTACTTATGAATTCATAATGCATTTAAAGATGATTGTAAAGTGGTCCTGCTTTAGTAAACACACCTTCCTACAGTGCAAATAAGCAATATGACACGCTTCCTTGGAAGTGAAGCAGGCTTTTTATTTCTCCTGGTGCTAAACCCAGAGAACAGAGATAAGTATATATGTAGAAATGAAATAAACCCAAGATCTTCCAAGCTGTACCCTGTTTTCACAAAAGTATTTGCACTTGGGTCCGTCTGGATAACTGGCAACCAATAAGAACAAACTACAGTGTTACATAACCAGACACATAAATGCAGCAAAATAAATCAACAAGGCTCAGATTGTTATAAATTATCTAAAGATTCTTCTTCTGATCCCTGACAGAGGTACGCTTCCCTATCTTTGCAGATCAGAAAGACATTAGAATGGGAAATTGCACAAGAATAAAAAATAAATAAATTCTAGTTTCATAGATTACAAGGTGTTTCAAGCAAGAGGGCCTCAATTCAAATGTGATATCTGGCTTTAAATCTTTTAATAAGGGGATATTAAATCTTTTAATAAGAGAATATTGATAAGGTGGCTTGTACACTATGTATGATGATATGATAGATAAGGTAAACATAACAAGATTAATAAGATTCAAGATAAATGTGCTTTCAGGGTTGACAGTAATCATGTATTCAGATTTAGTGTAGAGTATCGTACCCTAATCAACATTTTTGCAGATATTACTGTAAAATGATGTCTTTATTGCTTTTATTTTCATCAGGCCTCAAAAGTCTGGGACAAGTCACTTTACAAATAATTTATTATTATTATTATTACTATTATGTTATTTATTTATTTTTATGTGCTTGCGAGCTACTACTTTGGTGTCTGAAGTGACAAACGCAAACCTTTCACTTAGTCTGAGGCCACCTTCTGTCTGAATATCTGTCATTCATTGGATAGTGCAGATTTGCAGGGTTTTTGTTGCATTACAGAGACCCAGATCAAATGAGAAATACTGAATCTTCCCTTTGAGGATAGCTTAAGAAGTCCCCTTTAAAAACTGAGAGCTAGATTGTGTGGAGGTGAAAACACAGCTATGTTTTGCTTGAATTAAATAGTACAAGTGTCTCTAAGGGACAACTTACCAGATTTTTAAAGGCAGTGCAGCCCTGGTTCAACCATCCTGTCCTTCAGTTCATATTAGGAAGAGAAGTGTCTTTTCAGTAGTTGTAGAGTGTGAGACCAAGTACAGACTAGAGTGAAAATAAACTGACTATGGATGACTATAAACCAGTGAGTTAAAAATACGAGCAGCCATACACGACCAAGAGGGAGGAAAAGTGAGAGGAAAGGTCGTCTGCTTTTTAACACAACTCTCTGGCATGTTTTCTTTTCATCCCCATTTGCATTATGCAGTTGTCTGGCGCTCTGCCAGCCCCAAAACAAATTCACTTCAAAATAAGAGAATGTCTTCTTGGGATGCTAGCGAATATGTGAATACAGTCTGGAGTTTGGAGTGTATGAGCACCTGTAATTATGCGCGTGCACCACAGCATTGGGTACGAGCACATTAATGCATGTATGAATAATATCCAGAGGGGAAATGAGTCGGAATATACTTATTTTATGTCCTCAAGGTCAATAGGAGACCTCCTGTACACACAGGAGACACAGTATATGAAGAAATAGCTTATGTGACACATTTGAGTTTTTCTTTTCGTACCAACCATCTTGAAAACCTTAAGGGCCTTTCTTGTTAATGCAACCCATTACTTTCCCTGCTGTGGTGGATGAAATTTTCTGTCTGCATCATACTTTCCTATGTGGAGCATTTTGGGCTAAGTAGTCCAAATAACATGGCTCTAAAAGCCTTGAGAACAACTCACAGCCTGCCTTTTACCTTCAGTAGCATCTCCTCTCCTGACCACTTTACTCTCTATTTCCTCCCCACTTTTCGCCTTTTAACCATGTTCAAGGGTTCCTCTCCCATCATCTATCACGGCGTTATCAAAGTCGACCACCCGCATTTTGTTAATTATCTCAATGGAGGTGTGAAATGGAGTGTTCACACTTGTGGCAAAGTTGTTATTAAGGCATATTTAGTCTTCTTATGGTCAGCCATTTTGAAAAAAGAAAAAAATTACAGGTGAGTGTCATAGGAATCTGCAAGACATAAAATCAAATGAAGCCCAATTACTGGCCATTAGTTTACCTGTTCCACATCAGCTCTTAGAAACAGACTTTTCCTCTACGAATTCATTATTATCCTTTGCTTTTTCTGAAAGCTACAGCTTGTAAATAGTAATCAGTTCAACAACCAAAAGTGGCATAAGTAGGAAGACAAGAGAGACTTGTGTCTCATTCAAATTTAAGAAAAGGAAAAGCAGGCGCCGTTGTTATGGTGCAGCCGTTTTAAAGGGCCGCTGCTTTATTTTCCTCCCTTGAGTCCTGTTTTCTTACAACATGTAATCATGATGACAAGCCGCTGCTCTAAAGTTGTGCCTGTGGTGATTAGAATGAGAGGGGTAAACATGCTGTCAATAGAGCTGATTTAATACATGCCAAGATGGTTGGCCTCAGAAAGCGCTGCCAATTGCGCCCAGTTAGGAAAATAACAAGACGGTCAATTTGTTTTTAACCCCCAGCTGGTACTGTTTATAGCCAGGAGGCTCACACCAAGCTTTGGCTTATTATTTAATCGAGTTATCTGTCTAAACACTAATTAGAATTGTCTTCCCACTGGCTTTAGTGTGTGAACATCACTGTGTTTTTGTTGAACACAAAAATGAAATTGAAATTTGCATCAATTTGCGTCAGTGACAGAAACTGTACATGTCTAAGGCAAGGAGTTAAAAATGAACAGGAATGATGAGAATTATTCCCAGAATGGAAGTCATGAAGTCAATAAGTAGAGTTTTTTCTTTTACCATTGTAAGAGCTCTCCTGCGCTGTGTTCCAGACTTAAGTTACTGAAAGTAAGATAAAGAAAGCTCTACAACTGTAAGGATATTTAAATTATGGCTGCAATTTCTAAGCACCCAGATGTTTCCTAGATTTAATCCATCATTCCTTGTGATCAACTGCATTTTCTCTGGAAGCAAAAATTAAATTAAGTTTTTTTAAATTATGTTCATGATTTATCAATCATAAATAGCATCCCCCAGACTATTCATCTGCATTGCATTTTTGTCTATAGTTACAGAAATATAATGTATAATTGTCATAATCATATATGTATTTCTTAACTTTGAAATGTGGAGCCCTATTCAAGTCCTAAAATAACCTCCAATGTCAAGAATAAAGCAGTCATGGCTGTGGACATGCAGATGTGCTTCCTGCTCCTTTTCAACTTTTAAGGGTAAAAATATGCAAAGGCATGCAGGTTACATCTTTTTTTTTCTCCAATTTTT
>JBAMYA010000013.1:9972834-9987981 GCA_037176975.1 Arrhamphus sclerolepis
GCTGTTGAGTTTCTCTTCCCGCCGCCACAAGAAAAAAAAAAGAAGGGAAAGGAAGAAAAGGGGAAAAAAAAAAGGAAAAAAAAAAAAAACTACCTGTGGGAAAAGTGAAGGAAAAAAAAAAAAAAAAAAAATCCACAACTTTACTTCCAAACAAAAGATAAAAAAAAGTTTGCCTATTTTCATCTGGTCATAGACGCGCTTCTACGATTCTGTCAGGCACAGGTAGGTCCAGCTGAAATCGTAGAAGACATAAGGCACATGTTTGTACAAGGTCTCACAGCTTATAGTGCGAGCCCCAGGCCTAAAGGTTAAATAGAAAATATGGAGCAATGCTGTGGGAAATCCTTTTCCATGGTAAACAGGAAAACAAGAGGCAAAGGTCAACATTTAAACATGACAGGAAACCAAGGAAAACATGTGAATCTAGTATGCTTTCAGAGACAATGCCTGTGCATCGAAAGCTTGAGAAACACAGCAGAAGGTAGAAAATAGCCGCTTTTGCACTACTGAGCTAGTCTGGGGCTTAAATGCATTAATAGCCCTTGGCCTCAATTCACTCAGAAAAATCATTCCTGTTCCCACTGTTGGACTTAGAGCCCCTCTGATCCAGCCATAATGTTGTGTCATGGTTGAACCCTATTTTCTGTAATGATGTGGAACATCCATAGTGTGTGGATCACAAATGATTAATTTATATATCTATATTTTTATATCTTCTTGGTCAATCATACTACTGGCTAATCATATTACTGAAACGATCTGTTCAGGTGAGCTAACTTGGCAGAGAGCTGAGACTGCACAAGACTGAGCGAACATGATTGTTTTTTGGCAAGCAAATGATTGATGAATCTGTGTCCCCTGAGCTAATGGCTAATGCTGTTGGAGGATGGGACTTTGGCAGACGTTCTCAAATACACAAATTAAATAGGCTGGCACATAATGCCAGAAAAAGTCTTATTCATGTAGATGTCACTGCACCAGGATCACTGGATGCGCTGAAGTAGAATACTAACAAACACACTGTTGCCAATAAAGTTGGGCTAATTTTGGTTTTAGACAGTCTGTCTACCCAGAATAAATCACATTGAATAATATAATTTCAGAAGATTTAAAACATATTTCATTCCATCTTTATCAGCAATAGTGTATAGTAATAGCCAACACACAAATAGTGGTGTAAAAGTGCCAGAATCAGGTTCAACAAGTCCAAGAATAATGCAGAGGAAACCTTTTGTCAGTGTTTTTAAGAGGAGTCTGGTGTGTTTGCTGAAGCGAAGGCACCAGCAGAAGCTCAGAGTCATGAGGCGAATCACAAACCATTCAGCCATGATTCAGTTCAGGGAATCTGATATGCAGTCAAGGGTCCAGTCAAGTATTGATCAACTTGATGAATTAATCTTTCGAACAAATCTTTTTAATGAAGTGATTTTAGGAACTGAACAGCTTTCTCTACTTTTGTTGTCATTCCTAATTTCCTTTCATCTCTTTTTCCAAATATTTTGCATTCCTGAATAAGTGCTCTGATGAACTGAGGTGATTACTTGTTAACAACTTTTATCATTTATTTAAGTTACTGATCACAACACACTGACATCTGCTGCCTCATTTAAGTTATTTATTTGTAGACTTGCTGTTAACCCCAATGATATTTTTTTTAATTAAACTAAACAGAAAAAGGAAGGAAATTTGTTTCTGGTAGATTAATTCTTTGTTGTAACAATGCTTCATGGACATGCATGAGTACGTGGGGTTGCATCTTTTTTTTTTTTTACTTGTTGCTATTCACACCTGTTTTGAGCCTCTGGTACTCCCAGGTGACATGCTTTCCAAGATTTATTGCCAAGAAACACTGTTAAAACAAAGAAATCTACCAAACACAAATTTTTCTTCCTTTTTCTGCTTAGTTTAGTTGCTATTTATTGTTATCTTTACGCTTCTTTGCCGCTGGAAAGAGCTGTGTTATGCCTTACTAAATGTCCTGTGATTCAGACTCATGTTTTAAAGGATTACTACTAACCATACCGGGGGGCTAGCAGGTCATAAGTCGTGCAGTATTTTGGTAACTCAGATAGATCACCTTATGTTCTACCAAACATAACCGGGGGTAGGTGAAGCTCACAGATCCCATCAAGTTAGAAAACAAAAAACATGTTTGGTCATTTATTAGGGAGAAAAGGCTGGATATTTATTTAAGCCCCGAGACTTTCACTTTATACTTGGTGAAAGCACATTTGGCAGCAGTGGGAATGATCCTACAAGCTTCCTTTGAAGGTTTGTCCCATTCTTCTCTGTACAAGCATTCAAGCTTCACCAAGCAGGATGAGGTGCATCAGTGCACAGCCATTTGCAGGGCTTCACAGCAATGCTTTAATTTACCCCCCAAGTCCCACAACATGCCAGCTACTGTGAATCGCAGCCACTCGCATCAGTCAAGGTGGTGGCATCCCAGGAGCATTCCAGTAGTGTCCAAGAAACAACCATCCTTGAGCAAATGTCCACTCCAGACCACTAAAGATTTGCACCAAGTCTCAACTGTGGCTAAGCTGCATCAACACACCTTTGAAAGCAAAAATAACTGGTGCAACTGGACCTCCTGTGACACCTGATTTGTAACTAGTTTTACAAATAATAATAATAATTGCCTGCATCTTAATGTAAATGGTTGTATATACTTAGTAGTTTGCTAAATTTGTACATTAATTTTGAAATTTTCCATAAATGTTTGTGTTCTAAGTTATACAAATGGTTTAGGTTCTACTTCATGGCTTGAATAGATTTTATGTTTGTGTGTGTGTGTGTGTGTGTGTGTGTGTGTGTTTGTTTAGGTCCAGTGTGTTAATACAGGATGTCAAAAAGAAAAATAATAAAATCACACTTGATGTGACGAACACACACTAAACTCACACTTGTGAGATTGTGCTGAAATGAATGATACCAAACATTACAGGTTAAACAGTTTTTAAGGTGAAATATAAATATAAAATGAAAAGTAGTAAGAAACAGGCAAATATACCCCTGACCTGAGAGAACTAAAATATGGCCATGATCTTTTTTTATTTTTACAGCTCAGAAGTCAATATAAAGCTAAACGCTATGTAGCTAAAATGATGACAGGTAGCAAAGGCAGAGCACATGGCTAGCTGTCAATCAAATCACACCAAGCCATTTGATTGGTCAGCTTTATTGCTTTATATAATTTTATCTAATATGGTATTATAGAATTCACCCCTACAGCTAAAATGGATGTTAAATCTAACTATTAAGACTATAATTCTGCTGCAAAGTTTGTCATTTTAACCTGGAAGTCAGTAAGGATTCACTCTGTTGTAGAGCCACCACCTGGTGGTCAGTCTGTGAAGTGAAAAAAGCCTACTTCCTGCATGAGATTCAACCTGGAAATGGGGATGATTACTGCTAGAGATTTACACACGGCAGACCAAGCTAGCTGGACGTCAAAAACAAAAATGACAGAACCTCATCAATTTTCAAAATAAAACAACATGTGTGGGCATGACATTAGCCCACCACTCATCTTTTGTATATGCATAACAGGAGAAAGGGCAGGATGTGGTGAGAAACATTTCTTTAAAAAAAGAAGATAACAGATTCATGAAAAAAAAATCTTTTAGATTAACACGTAATCTCATAAATCCATCTAATCAGGCAGTGCTTGAAGGCGGTCTGCTTCTGTATTACTTCCTGAAGAACCCGAGGTTGTGCTGAGAATGAACAAAACCTCAGCACAGCCATCCTGCCGTCCTTTCCAGGGTGACAGTGAATCAACTTGTTTCGATGAAAATACTTTGCTGTAAGAATTAGCATGTCCTACTAGTGTCCTATATAATTGTTAAGTAAACAAACTTTTGTTTCATAACACCACTGCTACACTGGAGTCACTATCATCTTGCGTTTTCATATTGGGAAAAAAACGAACAGAACAAAAACAAAACAAAACAGGGCTTCTATCAGTAAACCTGCTGGGATTTCAGGACGAGCTCATGCACAGTATTAAACATCCACAGCTCTGTGGCAGATGGCACGACTCCTGTCACTGATATTTCAAAGGAAATACAAATCATGGACCTTAAATAGTTTGTGCAACGACCCTTCATGTATCACCATGACAGCTGGATATGTTTTCTTTAAAAATTTAGGATGTTGCTGATGAATGACTCATTTCACAGGGCTTCAAACAGCTCCTGAGCTAAAGTGCAAGCAGTAAACACCGACTTCAGAGCAACTCAGTGGCAGTGGAGCTACACCGCACAGGTAGGCAGATTGCAAGCATTTATTCTCTCACACACACACATCGACTTCATAGCAGGACTTCTGCATTCTGCAAATATGTAGGCGATGCAAACTGGAAGGGTTAGGATGTCACGGTCTTATGAACAATTAATTTTACCTAGAGGCAAAAGAAAGTCTAACCATTTTAAAAACAAAACAAATAAGTCTTTTGTATAATTTAAGGAGCTCTACAAGAGAAAAACTAAGTCTTCAGTGACTGAGGTTTCAATATACAGTCTGTAACTACAGCATTCTCCTGGTGTCCAGCAAAATGTGTTGAATACGTCTGCATTTGTTTTAGTGTATACTTCTACTTCCACCACAGACACTGCAGTCATAAAAAGAAAAATGCATAGGCTGAATGAATCTTCTGTAATTCTATCACTGCACTGTAGACAAAAAAAAAACTGAGGTAATGTGAGGCCTTAAGTACTGTGAAGGTTTTAAATCACTAGAATGACAACATTAATAAATGCTAGACGAAATAAACTAAGTGAAGCTGTATTAAATAAAAGTGTCTGCTGTATTTCGTTAAGCAGAAAAAAAATTGAGTTCTGCAGAGGGAACAGAAAGCACAGTTTACAAAACAAGTAAATGTATGAATTAATCTGTTGCAATCAGGAAATGGTGAGTAACTAAGCGTGTAAATATACTCCGACTAGCAGACGGAGAAGAGAAGGTTTTACACTAATCAAAGTGATTCTGTTCAGGACCATAATTCTTCAGCCATCGTGCGCTCGTTCTGATTTGTACTTGTTCCAGGAAACTGAAAGCTGGAGCTCATGAAGAAAAGAGGATTCCAACCAATATTTGCACATATAAGACTTCGTCTTATTATTTCAAATATTAATAATTATTAGTTTTCTAGGTCTTTTAATGTTAGGAAGAAACCTTTACTTTCCCAGTTCAGTCTCCATTTTTATGTCGTAACAAATTGAAATGTTTTAAAATCATTTGTGCACAAATATTCATTTTGAGGGTAAATGAAGGGTAAATGGTATATCTAATAGCTCTACTATTATAACCCCAGCTAAGAAAAAGGTGGGATGATAAAGAAAATACAAATAAAAATGCAAAGGCTATTACACCTATTTAACTTTTAAACTCAAGATATTTTATTTTATTTTTTTTCTTTCCTCATGAGCTTCATTTCAATCATTAATATGCATCCATTTCATATTTCAGACCTTGAACATGGAAGCTTCAAATCTGCTGTTGCAACTCCTTCTCTCTACACCTAAAAGGGCATCTGGCTTTTAGGGGAATTAGAAGTGAAGCAATTCAGTTCTTAGTTCCCATTTTTCCTCCAAACATTTCTAAAGGTGCTCAACACTCTGGGGTTGTTGTTGTTGCATATTTTTGTTTGAAAATCCTCCTCTCATTCTCTTCTTGGGTCATCTTGGTGCTGCAGATAGACCAGCCAGTGTGCATGTCCTCCTCTTGTTTAATATGATTTGAACTATGTGCAGGATGTTGGACTGGTCCCGATCACGTACGTCCCTGGAAAACATGTCACCTTGAGGCAGGCATATGTTGGTCTAAAATCCCAGTGTACTTTTTCTGCATTATTAGTTCCATCACTGAAGTCTAAATGACCTTTGCAAAGAGCATTGACACGACCCCATACCATTACATAGCCTGGATTTTGGACTTCTTGCTGATGACAGCCTGGATTTGGTTCAGAGCACACGGTGGCCATTTCTTCCAAAAATTGACGTCCAATCAGGATTACATTTTTATTTTATTTTTTTAAGAAAACTTTTGTCTTTTTTGTCCTTTTTTTGTTCCATCCACTGTGTAACGGACCATCCTGGATACCTCCAACCTCAGAGACATCAATAGTGCCTCTGGACAAGGTTAACATGAGGCATCATCATCTTTTTTTTTTTTTAAATCATCCCCAGATATATCAAAGGAAGATCTCTGGTTTTAACTCTCTTTTTCATCCCCACACCCCCATAGGCACTAAAGTTTTGGTTTTTTGTTTTCCATTTTCCATATTGTGAACATTTTTTTGGTTTTTCGATTTGAGCTTTTTCTATTCTGTTTATCCATCAAATTGAAATGAGTTTAGTCGTCAGTAATTATGATGAGTATAAATTCTAAAATGTACTTTCATCTGTTGGGGTATGAACGCATAATTTTATCCAAATACAAAATCACTCGCATGTATCTGTTCTTCTCAGCCTGTTTCATGTGTATATTTGAATTAATAAGACTTGAAACTGAAACAATCCATATATGAAAAGGTAAAAATGCTTCTTTATAGTCATGGCTTTCATACTTTCATCTTTGGGAATAAGATACAAAGCTTGTTTAAGACGACTGGCACCAGCTGATCGAACTGTTCCCATAACTGAGTTCTCAGAAGAAAAGGTTTGCTTTTTATATCCCTGGAGAGGTGGATGTCCCTGGGAATTGAGGAATGGAGAAAATTATATTTACAGAAGCAGCACACAACCCTTTTCTCAGAGGTGCTTCACCACATTACATTAGAAAAGAGGAAAACAGTTACAGAGAAAAGCTCATTATCCACCTGATATTTACCATTCAGCTAGGCAATCTGACATAGTGGGTTGTGTTTGTAATATTTTTTTGTCTCTGTATTTGATAAGATATGGAACACAGAGCTGGCTTTTATTAACGCACAGGCACCACACTGCTTTTCTGCTCCCCCAAAATCCACTGAAAAGAGGCAGAAGAATACATCAAATAACACCCTAAAATAATTATTGTCTGAGATAAAAGAACCAGTAAGTTTAATAAGAATTCATTATTTCTGCTTTGTACAAAGTGGAAAATGAGAGGTATAAGGTTTTCGTTTGAGCAAGAAGATGGAAAACATTTAATTCTTACTTAATTTTTTTCTTGAACTCGGAGCTCAGCTGCTGTATCACATTACTTCAAGCAGATTCCTCCTGCAAGGCATTTCAGAGGGAGACAGATGCCACAAACTGCAACTCTGATTTTCAAACCATAAGACCAACAACGTCGAGCATAACTTCAGAGATTTCAGTACACCGTAAAAGATTTGACAATGCGGAGAAAGAGAAATAAATTGCAATTAACATGCTGATTCTCATGCTGATTCTCATGCTTCACGATTCATATAATGAATAAAAATGTTTCATTTCTCCTGGTCATGACCTCTTAGACATGTCAAGTCTCTGCTTGACACTTGTGAGACGAGCACAAAGACTAGTAACCTTTCAGTGACTTGGTTATTTCAAATAAAATAGAGCCCTTTTCAATAAAAAAAAAGACTTTTCAAAGATCCTGTGGTAGCTTTTAAATTCTTGTGAAGCAACTTTCCTAAACCCCGTTAACGTTTTTTGAAGCTTTTTATTTGATGGTTTCCACTTAAACCAGGTCGGCTCTGACGACCAAAGACGACATGTCTAGACAGTGTCTCACATGAAACTGCTGATTAACCAGGTGTTCAGCTGAGCAGCTTCAGGGCTGCAACACAAACCTCGTCACATTCCCCAAACCTACAGCCGTTGAACTCTCATCACCAAATCATGGACAGGTAGGTCCAGCATGATATTTTAGAAAGGAGAAATTGTAAAGATTAAAAGGAACATTCCTGAGGTGAAACAACTTTAGTTCTGTTATTACATTATTTAGTAATATTATGAGCTATGAGTGAAAATGGAATATGTGTAAGTGCAAAATGGCCATAATCAATCAATATGCACCATCACCAATAATAATAATAATAATAATGATGATAATAATAATAATGATAATAATAGAAGAAGAAACAATTGAATTAACAAAAAGTTATTTTTTATTCTTTATCGTTCAGAGGCATGTTGAGTTGCCATTACCTTGTTATAAGTCTGCACAAATCAACTTTTGAGTGTCAATAGCCACTGGAAAATACCAGTATGTGCCATTTTTGCCATATGCAATCATAGACATAAATATAAATGGATGAATTATCTGGTCACATGACCCATAGGTGTGTACAGGGAACCTTTGAACCTCACATCACCACGTTGCAAAGGGACGGAACAAAGCTGCCGAAGCCAGTAGGGAGCTCTGGTTCAAGCAGACCAAATTAATCTAGGCATCTGAATGGTCAGTGTTATTGCTTAATATAAACTTATCTGATGCTGTACAAAAACATTTATATAACTCCATTCATCACATATGCCAATTTTATCTTAAACATCCATGTAACTGCTCCAGTTTAATGGATCAAGGTTCATAAACTCTCCTTTTGTGTTGACTGACAGTTTGTGTGACATTCAGTAGCTGACTTGAAGGAGACGTCAGGTAAATGCTGCCTGAACAGATCTTTTTTTTATTGACTTTCTGTACACTTTCAAAGCAAACATTACCCGAGTTTGCTGGGACTCTGTCCACGCTGTCATTGAAGCAAAATGCCACTGAGTTTTGTCAGACTCTTGGAGTCGCATATTTGGGGGCTGAGCAGGTGCCTAATGTGCAGAGGCTACAGGCCTCCTGTATCCTGATTAATGACCCTTTGATGCGCGTTCCCCCTTCTCTTTCTGCCTCCCTTTCCTGTCTAGTTACTCTCAATAAAAGGCCACTAGACCCACCATATCCTTAAGAAAACAAAAAATAAATAAAAATAATATATAAATAATAATTATGCTCTGCCTCCAGTACAGGATTAATTGTGTTTTTGCTGCAAACACATTTCTTTCTCACTTGAAACTGCCTGGATTTATGTTATGTTGGTCCCTAATGAAAGCTTACACTCCTTACCATCTGCTGAAAGACTGAGGGTTGTTTTAACTCTGGAATCTTTCTATAAGTGAAAAGCATATCAGGAGGATTATATGGAAGGACTGGGCTGCAGATTTGTGAATGTAGCAGAACAATGTACTAATAAAAAAAAAGGAAGAAATATCGCTCAAAGATATCCCCAGTTGTCCAGTTTTTGAGGCATATATTTACTGCGTACTGTACTTGTGTCAGAAACTATTCACTGCTTATTTTATGTGCAGAATTCTTGATGAGGCCGCAGTTCCAGGTTAAGGTTCAAGGCGTAAGCACTGTACATGCTCCCAAAAAGCATGATCAGACTCTGCTCTACTGGCAGAGTGTAGCAGCTTAAAGTGCACGTCAGATGTACATTTTGAATCACAGAGGTTCATTATAAATACATTTCAAGGCCAGAAGAGCAACAGCATGCCATCCTGCATTTGTGGAAATATTCTGCAGACCTATTTTACTTGGGCACTTCCTCAAGTATTGATCTGGTGCAAGAGATTGTAACAAATCCTAAAATTTTGGCAATACAGGGCTGGACCCTCCTTTACCACCAGAACTGCAGTAATTCTCGGTGGCATAGATTCAAGAAAGTGTTAGAAATTCCTCAGATTTTGGTCCATGATTTGTCTGCTGCACATCCATACCGAGAATCTCTTGTTCCACCACATCCCAAAAAGGCTCTATTGTGACTTTGGAGGTCATAAGAGCAGAGTGAGCTTACATTTATGTTCAAGAAACCAGTTTGACATGATTTAAGTTTCGTAACATGGTGCGTTATTCTGCTGGAAGTAGAAGATGGTAGTCTGGGGTCATAAAGGGATGGAAATGGTCACCAACGACACTCAGGTAGACTGTGACATTTAAACAACACTCAGCTGGTACTGAGGGGCCCAAAATGTACCAAGAAAATATCCCCAACACCATTAGCCTGAACTGCTGATATGTAAAAGCATGCATCCATGGCTTTTATGTTTTTTATGCCAAAGTCTGACCCTAACATCTAAATGTCGGAGCTGAAACGGAAACTCATCAGACCAGGCATCGTTTTTCCACCTCTATTGTCCGGTTTTGGGGAAGTTGTTTAAACTGCTGCCTCTTTTCTGACAGAAGTGGCACTTGGTCTGGTCTTATGCTGCTGTATCCCACCTGCTTCATGGTGTGTGTTCAGCAATAGTAGACTATATATCTTAGTGGTATCGAGTGGTTATTTAAGTTACCGCCTCCTTTCCATATTTTTGAACCAGTCTGCACATTCTCCTCTGACCTATGTCTTCAAAATGGTATTTTTGCCCAGAATACTACCATTCACTGGATATTTTGTTCTTCTGACTGTTCTCTAAAAAACCTCGTGTGTGAAAATCCAACTCAGACGAGCCTGTTTAACACCAACAACACAGACAATGGATGAAAATAAAGTAAAATAAAATAAAGAACATGCATGACAACATCAGTTTTTGACAGTTCCCTTTGTCTGCAGATTGATTTACAGGAGCTCTACAAGAACTCTATATAAACAGAGTCTAAAGATTGTGGACAAGGAAACTTTTAATAACTTAAAATTAAGGAAAAGATTGCACTGTAAATTTTATTTTTACCCATCATTTCTTAAAATGTGGGTTAAAAGCAATAAATCCTCTGGCAGCCACAATGCATAGTAATAAAACTTATAATAAATCAGGTTTAAGCTTTCCTTCTGAGTTAGCTGTTAACTGCTGTGGAAATATCTGTCCATCAGGTATTATTTGTGATAAAGGGTTTTCTTTTTGCATCCAACTTTAAATCAAAACATTTTTGCTTCATCTTTTGGATGCTATGTTGGACAGAAACCTACTAGCAAAGTTGTTTTTGTCTTTTTTGCTCCATTTAAATTAAGATGACCTCTGTCGCCGTGTCAGAGAACCTTTAAAATTCAGAACCTCTAACATTTTCATGAATGCCAAAATGCATAAAGTAGGTATTTCACACACAATATGCACTCACAGGTATTAAATATGTCTTGTTACATTGTTGGGTTTAAAACATTTGATGAAATTGCTGACTGTGTTTTTGTTTTCAGCAGCAGCCATACAAGAAGTTAAAAAAGTAGGTTAAAAAAGTAAACAAATAAATCATTCAAAGTGATCTGAGTAATGTGGGAACCATGCCCCAGTTGAGCTTTGTTCCTAAAGACGCCACTGATTCTGCATTCACTTCTAATTAAGTCTGCTTCTTTTCATGTTTCATATTAAATACTTTTAAAGATGAATTGTTAAATGTTAATATCATTTTCACTTACTGTCTACAAGAGCTGAGTTCAAAGAGTGATATTCTTTTTCCTCCAGTGAGCTAAGACACGATAGTATTTTAAAATGCTATAATAATATTGTAAGGGATACATATAGTAGTGTTCTAAGACTCCCGGAATTCAACTTTCATCTCATTAATATCTCCAGTGATTTATGTGTGTGAGTGAATCTTCTTTGTTCTCTTCGAGAATCATTCATCTTATCTTCTTCAAGCTGTGTTGCTGAAGATGCAACAAACTGCACTACAGAATTGAAAGTCTTACTGGTCAGCATGTCTCATATTTCTGCTCTTTATACTGCAGCCATGCCACCGTCTATCGCATGTAAATGCTCAACCTGTGGAAAATGCTGCATTGTCAAAAGGACCGTCTCCCACCATGAATGACGCAGCTCCTCGAATCAGAATCAGCTTTATTAGCCAAGAACGTAGACACATACAAGGAATTCTTTGCTGGCAGATGTTGTCTTTACATTAAACACTTTACATTCATTTTTACATTAAAGCATGTGGTCTGTCTTAGTTAACTTGGTTCTATATCTCTGTTCCATTTTGGATCATTTTCCAGCTTCAAACACTTCAGCTGCTGTCTTAGTGTTATGTTTGCGTATTTTCTTAACAGTGGGAGAAACCTGAGTACTGTGAAAATGGTATCCACTGGGTGGCAGCACTGGTTGAAACCAGTCTTTTTGCTCAATTTGTAAACTTCTAGTTTTGAAAGCGACTATGTGCACTCCACTGATTTGGAAGGCACTAATTTAGCATAAGGGTTAGGAAGAAGAAAGAAACTCCAGACTATGTTCCCATCAATTCAGCAAGGGACAGATGAAAACCGACTGTGAGATGACTGGTAATCCTGTCTTGTACTACTGGAATAACTGGAGGAAGCCATAACGCTGAAGGGTACGTGTCTGCGAAGCCCTGAAGGGATGAGAGTTCTTCCCACTCACAAGTCATATTCTGTGGTATTTGAGTAGACCTATTACCTGTGTTTGAGGTGTTTAGGGGACGTATTACATCTTAGTGCATACCTAAATATACATCAGGGACATTGAGGGAACATATTTAAACTACAAAAAATAACTTCAGCCAATCACGATATGGGGAGAGTTCGTGCTTATGCATATGAAGTGGGGGAGGAGGGGAGAGGCTTGGGAGAGTTAATGAAAGATATCTTTTGGGGGGAGAACTAGTGGTGGTAAATGGACTCGGGTTAATCCGACTCACTCAGTGATGTGATCCGGTTCATTTGAGTCATTAGGTTCCCATGTTGTACTCCACCCCCTCATTAATCTAAATGAGTAAAAGATTCACTCAAGACATTTTTGAGATTTTTTTTTATTATTTTTTATTAAAAGAAGAGAAAAGGGACCAGGTGGACTGTTATTAACATACACAAATGTATTTAAATACATCTTTTTTCTTTTACAATATTTAACTTATTATTCACTTAAATCAAACACTGGAGTTCTTAGCGAGTCCGTGAATTACAGACTCAACCGGAAAGTCAGATGAACCGAGTCGTCTCAGAAGATTGGACATTGCAGTCGAGTCTGTCATTCATTCAGTTCAGGTAGATCACCTGAGTCAGCGGTGTTTCCACTACGCCACTCTCACTTACACGTCATTTGTAGTTAACGTAGTTGCTAATGTTAGCGTTAGCAGCCAGAGGACTCATGAACTGGGTTAGTGGAGACATGGGACTCGTGACTCGTCATTCAGTGGGAGGATTCCGCTCATTAACCCATGAGTGAATCAGGAACCGCCCACCACTAGAGAGAACTGAAGGGGGGGCGAGTTAGCTGTCCGTGTTCAGCTGATGTTTTGTTTCAAATTGTCAACAGATGTGATTATGATCCAAAATCATACCTTTAAGCCTGCGATGCAATTTCATGTCTGCAAGTGTCCCATGCAGCCTGTTGTTTATTAATGTTACATATATCATCTCCACCTGAGTAAACATATGTAGGGTCAGACCCTTTCTGGATTGTATTTTAAGGATGTTACACTTTTGCATCACTACAGAAATGTGACTTTTGGATAATATGCATCAATGGCGTCATCTGATGGCAGAGGCATTAACTGTGATCAGGAAAACTTGCCCACTGAACCTGCTGTGTTCACTCACAGTGCATCTTTTTCTGTAGATGACAGAGTCCTACTTTCAGAAACTATAACAGGAACAATTTAATAGCCGTAGGGGTCAAAGTCCTTCAACCACCAGCTATAAATGGACTTGATCAATCACATTTGAACAGGATTTGGTTACATGTTGCATGTAAGCAGTCCATGGGGACACGAAAGAGACTGGAAACTAAATTATTAGCTACTAAACAACAAATTGGATTTATATTAACATTTAAAAGCCATCTGGATTCAGCCAATGCCATCCATGATTCTGATACCCATTGGCTAGACCGTGGACCTCAAATGGTGACAGTGGGTTCCCAGATTAGCTGTACTGCAGTCAATATATACATAAAATGTGATGGAAGTGAAAGAGAAAATAAATAAAATCAGCTCTCTAGTTTGTGTTTATTACAGACGGTGTCATCTGGACATGTAGCACAGCACACAAGCAGAACAACAACAAAACAAAAAACTCATTTGCATTCTTGTCACTGCATTAACAGAACAAACATGGAAGATAAATTATTTTTAGAGGGCTGAAGACAGAGCGACTGCTTTCTGAGGTCTCGTCCACCAGCACCTCTGTGGACTGCAAACAGATGGCTGTTCTGTCAGATCTGGACTCGGGGTCAATAGTTTTTGCATATAAAATCACTCTAAGCACTACAAGTAACTCAGACTGCTCTCACCTGCTTCACAGCTCACTAGCTGGAATACTTGTGTATTTTGTCTGTGCATGCAAGGATGTCAGATGTTTAAATAGCGTTTTTGCAAATGGAAACTTTGCAATTCAGCTCCTGATAAGAAATAAGAGTGCTTCACTTTCCATTTTCTGTGTAAAGTTAAGCGACATCAGTAACACAGCAAGCAGATTTTCTTGCTCTTTACCAAATGTTATAGTGTCCCCTTTGAGCGCTGGTTAAAATGTCAAACTCTGGTAAAAAGGAGCTGCACTTCTGCAAGGGATTAATCTTTCTTTTCCCCTTCTATGTTTTTTTAATCTACTGTGAAATAAGAAACCTAACTGATGTAATACATTTGCCCAAAGTAAAACATTTTTGCATACTATAATAAGAATTTCTTCTGACAAATACTATATACCAGGTCCCTAAATATTCCTCCAGGTAATATTCCTCTAAAAGTTATCACGTATCCGTCAAGATTTCACTACTGTGAAGAAAGGTTGTTTCAAAACAGGTGATAACCATGATCAAATACAAGCTCTTTCTGTGAGCTGGAAAGGAATATATTCCTCACTTTTTGGACCAACATTTCTTCTTTGCCGTGGTTACGGACAATAAGGTTTGTAATGAACTCACTCTCTTTTTGTGGTTGCAGGTTATAGAGAAAGATTCTTTGCCTGATTGGACTTCCCTTTCAGGTTTTCTCTCGCTGCTCCTCACTGCTGGTGTTTGCTGGGACAGAATTTGCCCATATAACACCAGCTCACCTTCATAAATTAAAGCAGCAAAAAGTGATTTATCTTCTTCCTCTTGCGGTTCCTTTCAGCTGACTCTCCGAAATAACAGCAAACATAAACAGGGGGTATAAAAAGGGGCTCTGAACGCTTGAGAGAGTGGATTACACCATGAATCAGTTTATTAACGGTGGGCCATGGAGCGGTGTTGGTGCAGGGGAAATTTATTCATTCATAAAGCACTGTTTACAGCATTTATCTTCACTTGAGAGCAGGCCCCTAAA
>JBAMYA010000013.1:10020662-10033992 GCA_037176975.1 Arrhamphus sclerolepis
CCCAAATTTGTTTCTGTATTTTTCATAGTTTAAGTATATTTTATTTAAGATTTAAATGTAAAGTGGCTTCTTATTTTTTATTTCAAACTTTGCAAAGTTTTGCACCACATAATCACTTCTAATTACTACTATATTTAATGTAAGAAAAAAAGAAAAGCGGTTTAAATTTTGTGCTCGACGCGGCTTAGACAGCTGGTGCTAAGTGTACTGCTTTGTCAATTTGTTTTTTGTAAACAAATTCATCTCTTAATTTGTTTTTTGTAATGGCAGAAAAAGGTGATTAAAGCATTAACAAGACATGCTCATGCTGGATGAAATCTAAGAACATCTTCACTATATGTGTGTCCTTTTCTGTTTATTTATTCACTCTTATTTAATCATATAACAATGATAATGTCTGCAGCTGAGATTTCATTCTCTACATCACCAGCTTTATTGCCTCCCCTCTATCATGTACAATTTGTTAAGTCCAAAAAAGTAGTTTGCAGTAATGAGTTTTAACTATTAGTTATTTGGCTATATGTTATAATTCAATAACTCCTACTCCCTTATTTGTAATGCTTGATTAAACAGTTAAAACCAAGAGTACAGTCTTTCTTGATATTTGTAAAAGTAGGAACTTACAATTCAACATAGACCTGATCTTTAGGTCTAAGAGAAAGAGAATATCTTCAGAACACTTTATATCAGTGTATATATGTCCTGTGCCACAAATTACAGACTCTAGGATTTAAAAGATCTGCTTTACTGGAGATTATATATAATATGTGGCAATAATTTTGGTAGACTGCTTTGGTTATTCATAATTTCTTTAATCATCTGATTATGCATACCTTTATAAACCACTCTAATATTAATCCCCAAACACAGAACTAAACTCCCATTGGCATTTTTTTGTTTGTTTTTGTGGAGACATGCCAGTTTGTCTGCAAACTTAAATCTGGCTCTCAATCTGTAGAGCAGAACTTCCTCCACCTTTTCTCAGTGAGAGCGATAATGACAAAGCACTTTCCAAGTAAGCTCACGCTAAATTCTTCATACGAGTCAAAGCCAGACCAATGCTAATCAACGGTCCTTTTTTATTTCTAGTTTCTACTCTGTGGACTATAATATCTTGGTCTCTGATATTGCTTTTCTCCTCCACTGTGAGAGTCACTGCTGAGAACAGATTTGAAATGACAGTAACAGGCTTAATCAGCATTGCATGAACTTGTTTGGTAAAGGCTTTAATGGAACAGATGTTCAAGTCCCACACTTTTCATTTCAACAAATATAAGGTTGAAAAAGATATGCACAGATTTTCATAGAAAAGCACCATGAATTTGTGTGCAGTTCTCCATTTATACATCGAGCTAACCTCCTTGTTTGTGGCTACGGCTACAAAGAAGCCAAGTGTAGATTAGAATAGGCAGTTTGATAAGGTAAGGATTTTTCTGTCACGAGTAAAAGAAAGCTAGGGGTCTGTGTGGATGCTGGCATGTCCCTCCTTTCTCTTATCCCTACACTGATTAATGGCCGAGCCTCAGAGTCCTCTGACAGATCACTGTGGCCCAGGGAAACCTCCAGAGATGAGACTCCCAGCCAATTACCTTCCTCAATAACGCCTGCTCAGTGTCTGAATGACAGGGATCCACCCCAAAGGACATCAATGTGCTGCTTTTAAAATCAAAAGGTGCAGGCTTCATGATTTATGTGATTTATGTGGCGCATATGGACACATCTGTAGGTGAGAGGGGAATAAAATTGTATTATTATTACAAAACTGTTGTTACCAAGCACACCGTCTGCTCTGTGATTATGTATGTGTGAGTGTGAAGAGGGAAGTGCTCACTGAATTTAAATGGGGACATTTCAGAGGAAAAAAAAATTAAACTTCCATGAATATAAAACTAAGGCCAAGTGTGTGTGTGTGTGTGTGTGTACGTGTGTGTTGATTTTATCTTGGAGGAAGAAAAAAAAGCAAAACAGAAATTTGAAAAGAAAGAAAGAAAAAGAAAAATCCAAAGCCTACAATATGACAGTATCTGTCAAAAAAATAAAAAGTCACTGGAACCAAACCTTTGAGTGCTGTTGTAGATCCCAGTGAATGATCATCAACTGCAGAGTCTAAAGATTGTTCAAAGCTAACAATGTACAAAGAAAGATGAGAGAACGCAGGTGGTCCATGCAAGCTTTTTGATTATATGTCTCAGGAATGCGGTGTGAGCTTTCAAAGGGCACGGATTCCAAGTGTGCCACCTTTGGAGATGTTCTCCCTCAGAAGGGCAGATATATGAGGCCGAAAAGACAGATCAGGAACTTGTGGTAGATTCTGCTTCTCCCTGCTGATTTGGACATTCATTTTAATAGGGCACTTAAAACTTACAGTATTCAGGAGGAAGACCTGGAGACTCTCAGCGTTGCTCGTAGTCCCACTACTCCCCAAAGCAAAGAAATGGTAACCACTGTGAGCATCAAAAATGCATTACCATGCTCCTGTCTGCTCAGCATTCTCATCAGCGCTGTGTCTTTTTGTCAGCGCAGTATCTAACTGACAAAAGGAGTTGTTTGTGGGCAGAAAAGTAACAGTGCACACTTAAACAAGATATTACAGCACTGCAGAACAGTCATGCTAATAAAAATAGTACTTTCTCAAGAAACTATATGAATGAGTGTATATGGTTGTATTGTTAAACCGATCAGATTTTTTATATCTAAGGACATGATGCTTAACTCCATACTTGTTTTTCCAGCAGATTGATTCTCAAGCTCAAATCTCATTAATTGCTTCACTGTGGAGCTACTTATATCCTCCCTCTTTGAAAATGGGACTATCCAATCCCGTAGTCGACAGGCACTCCTTAAAAAAAACAAAAAAACAAAAAAACAAAATCGATTGCAAAGACACCAAAGGCGTAATGTCAGCTACTCTGATAAGAAAACTCAGCAAAAAGGTTTAATTGAAAATTATAGAGATTTGCCTCTCTCTGTTCAAAGTTTTGGCTTTACTTCGAAACTGCATTTTTTTTTTTTTAAACTTTGGGAGACTGCAGCTTTCTGTCTAAGCGCGCGGGGTACTAATTTCCAAAAAGTTATAAATGACAACAGACTTCATCCACTTTCCAGTCTGATAAAATTGGCTAAAAACCATGTCTTCTTTTCTTAGACTGCAGTGGTTACTTTTAGCATAATTTGTTTAAATACAAACCAAAGCTACTGAATAATTTTCAGAACATCTTTTACTGTTCTGCAACAGTCTGTATTTATTGTTGAAAATATGTCTATTTGGGTGAGTTGGTGGAGGGGTAAGGAACATTTACTGAAAAATGAATCTTAATACACACACTCACAAGATGTACTATTATTAGCTTACTGATAATAATTCAAATCTGATGGTCAATTGTAACAAATCATCTTTAAGTAGGACATAGTGATGAAAATTCACTTTTTCATTGTCTTTCAATGCAAGTCCAAAGACTGCATTCAAGCTCATTTGAGTGATTGTTGGAACCATCATTACTGTTATCACTGATTATTTGCCCATGGTCCAGAGTTACACTGAAACTGTGAAACATTATGATTCTACATGGCAACTACACAAGTTACCTACATACGAGACTTGCTTTATTATTAGCATTCATAGACCCATTTCCAGGCCTTTGTAGTTTTTACTAGGAACATTTCAGAAACATTCATGAGCCAAACTACGAAGCTGCCGTGGGTTTAAAGCAGCCCCGAAATACTGCTTGGACTGTGGGGACTCTGCTGATTGGATTTTTTTCTTTTTCTTTTTTTTTTTGTGGGCAGGAGATGACATTATTTCTTTTCATTCATCATTAGCCAAACATCAAACTGAAATGCAGCAACCATCTTCAAAGTTTACTTTGTAATTCTAATCTGTTTTTCTGCCCCTTTGTACCTGTTGGCAGTTGACAAGCAGCAGAAGTGGGCACTTCTGATCTGAGGTGGTATGGAATGTTATATCTTATGGTTTCCAAAGTTTTACCCTGGACATCTACTAAATAAAACCCTGCCTGATGTTTTTATATACCGTGTATGATGTGACTAATATTGCACCAGTTGATTCTTGGGCATTAGCCTCAGTTTTGTCCAGTAAAATTTGCACTGCTCTGTTATTATAACAACTACTATTATAACATCTTATGTGTGCTGGAGCTAATAAATTATGAGCAAAAGCAATCTCTTTTTCTACTCAGCTAATAGACAAATGACTTTTTTTCATAAGCCTACCCAACACATATTTACATAGATAGATACATAGATACATGTCAAGTTCCAGCAGCAGTTGAAAGGCAGAGTTTCCAGCTATGGTGGACTTATGTCATTAGTTGGACGTAAAAGCATAAATCACCTACAACACCAAGGGAACCACGAGAACCTGTTAACATTTAAAACCAATAAAGACCTACCGT
Organism: Arrhamphus sclerolepis; assembly: GCA_037176975.1. Classification (NCBI taxonomy): domain Eukaryota; kingdom Metazoa; phylum Chordata; class Actinopteri; order Beloniformes; family Hemiramphidae; genus Arrhamphus; species Arrhamphus sclerolepis. Next base: position 10,025,075 of record JBAMYA010000013.1, read on the forward strand.
GTACTGTATTTTTATCATGCACTTCAGCTGGTCAAACCACAGCCACATCTGTTTGCTTCTCACCTCATGTCCGCGCTCATACTGTACAATGCATTTTAACAGAGTTACCAATAAAGTGTTTTTATCCACATATTTTCATGCTGTCAGACAGCAGAACTACTCTGAAATAGTGACAAATGCAGCCATCACTTCAGAACCACTTCCTACCATTTGCTCTCCACCGCTACAGTCCAGATTATATAAACAACACAGTGAATCACCTAACAAAGTTAAGGACAGCAGCTGTGCATTGATTTCTGTTTGTAACATATAAAATGATCACTTTGAGAGAACATTACAAGCTAATTTTTATTGACATTTAACAATCTGCTTTTTTCCCTTTTCAATGCAAAACAAAACTACTCTGGTTCTTGTGGATTTGACTGATTTCCAGGGGGCAGTACCAACATGTGAGCAAAAATTAAAATAAAGATAAAGGGTTTTAATAACCCCTGATGCTCTTCATTACTAGACAGAGAAATATGCTTAGTTATTGTTTCCAGGCACCTTCTCCTGGGAGACAAGATGTCTCTCTCAGCAGCTCCAAGGACGTTTATCTGTCAACCAGATATTATTGTCCTTGGTTTTGTTGTTGTTGTTGTTTACTTATGCCTTTGTAACCCTCCTGATCATACTTAAATCTATTATGGCGTATTGTTTGTGCCCTTTACCATCATCTACAGCCTTCTGTACAGATCAATTTCCTCAACACCTTCCTTGCAGTAGAATTAAGGTTTACTAAAATCAAGCGTCTAGACCTCATTTTAGTGTTGCTTTGATAAAGTTGGCATTGATAAATAAGATACTTCCACAACAAATGAGCACAAAAGAAACTGCCCCTGGACTCCACTGGATAGGCAAACATGTAATGGTTGGTACCAGAGCCATTTCAAAAGAGAGAAGTGAACTGGTCTGGCTAGACAGGCCTTCATCAGCCATACCCATTCAGATGACATTAGCTCCTCTACAATGTGTTGTTCTGTCTTTATTAAGAACTTTTCTAAATATCTAAACTCAAAATAAGCTCAAAGCAAAATTTCTCAGTTTCATAATTTCCATGTCTGTTTTTTTTAAAGTTTAAAAGCATGTAATATAATTACACTGTTTTGTTTTTCTGGGTTTTATTTGGTTGTTCCCCCCCCCCCAAAAAAGGTCTTTTGGTAATCTGTTTTCTACTCTGTTTTTGTCTTTGTTTGACCTTATAAAAGCCAAACACTGCTCATGCTCTCGGGACAAAACACATTTCAAGCCATTACAGACACAAAGTCAATTAGAATGAGTCAAAAACAGTTTAACAATGGGCCCCCCGTCAAATCTTTTTCTCTCACTTCCCCTTTTTTGTCCTTATAAACAGGTGCTTCAAACTGTTTCACACTGTGCATGCTGTGAGCATCCACATCATGTGATGTTTCCTGTGTGTACGGGTGGTAAAATTATAGTCTTCTTTAGCTCACGCTGGCAAGACAAATGGCTGATGAGAGCAATAAGTTTTTTACCCCTCCCCCGACATGAGCACTCATTGGTTTCGATTCAATCCTGGCAGTTGGCTTCGTTCCATAAACAGTAGTTTGTTCTTTTGTGTTAACTATGACTTTGATATTCAAGGAAAGTGTACTTATACCGTAACAGCCATAATACAATAAAGACATTTCAGTCCAAGCCACTGTTGTCTTAATTTCCCTCGTAAAAACAAACCAGTACTGGAGTCTATGTTCATTTACACACAACACAAAGAATACTCTGTGGGCAGAATATGAATGTGTTTTGTTTGTTTGTTTTGTTTTTTCCCTGAATAATGTGACAAGTATACATCTCAGTGTATGAGCTCAACTGAGCAGGAAGAGAATGGGAAAAAAGGTTTTTGATATAACTCTGCTTCAATAACCTGCAATTAAAATTAGTATTATCTATACTGCAGTTAAAAAAAAAAAGAAAAAGAAAAAAAGTGGATGGCAAATGGAGTGCTGCCAGATTAAAAGTGACAGAATGTACAAAAAACACAAAGTAGTAAAAAAATGAATTAATTAATTTAAATAAATAAATAAAAGACTATTTTAGTACTACTGAAATGTCTCCGGGCATTTTGTAGAATAAAAGTTACTTTGTGTGATGATTTCATCACAGAAATTCAAAATTACAAGCCTCATAGATCAGACCCACATCTAGATGGATGTAGGGTCTGAAAATGAGCCGTAGGAGGAAAACCAGCCCCATGAAGGCAGCACCAAAGGGTGGTTTTCAAACTGCGTCACATGCAGCCAGTCAGCACTAGAACCAATCACAGCATTTAAAAAGGGGACTTATATGAATCAATCAATTAACCAACTTTATCTGTATAGCACATTTTTTAAAAACCACAAGGGCAGCCAATTGTGGTGGTAAACAATGAACTGACATTAAATAGACAAAAACAGCACAAACACATAAAAGTTGATTGAAAAAGTGTTGTAGAGAAGAGACACTAATGTCAGAGCAAGTTTACCAGACGTCTCTTATTTGTAAAATGATATGGGTCTCATCCACCACAGTCCTTCAGAGATTATCACTGAAATCCTTCTCTCAGTGTCAATCACAAAGCCAGTTTGAAAAAATGTACTTCCTCCGCTGCAGCCATCTTTTTTGTTTATCCTCCAGATTATATCGTCTGTTGTCACTGCTGTTAAACCCTCTCAGAGACGCTCCATCAGGATAGACTTGATTGGCTCCTCAAGACTTGTATGCATGATTAATGAGCTTCAGCGGAGGGTAGCTAGATGAACCTGCAGAACAAATGCAAATTTGCCAGCGGTATGTCTAGATTTCTAGGCTACAAAACTACTTGAATCTTAAAATATTAATTCAATAAATGTCAGCCTTTAAACCTTTCACCTCTTACAGATGTGTCCATTAGTGTTCATAACTGCTTCTACTGACTCATGGTCCAGCTACCAATCAGTGCTACTGCTCATATATTTGACATTTCATCACAAACTGGGAGCAATTCGTGGAGGTAGCAGCACCACATGCAACATGCACACGGCAGAGGCACAACCCTTTTTATTTTCTTCCATTCATGCAAACCTCCCCAGCAAACACAGACATGCACAAACAGAGACTTCCCAATTAAATTTGACTTCTCTCACCTGACCCACCACCACCACTCTGGAACAGGATAATGATTAGAATTATAGGCAGTATATAAAATAGAGGATCATCTTGTTGTTGGTTAATTTCCTATCTAACTGAATTGTCTGTTTCATCTCAACTCAATCCATCGACGTTCTGTCTCCTGCCTACAAGAGAATGGGAAAGGAGGAATCACCCGACTCTACAGCTGATGGAGCTAAGGAAGCCATCAATACCTATATGCTCACACTTAAATGCACCAGTAACGAGAGTGAACACTGATTCTTATTTCTGATTATTGTAACAAATAAGTATACAATTAAAAAAAAAAAAAAAAAAAAAACTGTGAGAAAATGTGTATGTGAACCCTTTGCTGTATACTGGCAATAAAATGTGATCACACACAGTTATAAATGTCTTATGTTTTTCTTGCACGCACCCATTCAACGGTCACACCGAGTCGAAAATGGAAAGTATAAATAGAAAGATTAATTTGTTCTAAACAAACAAACAAAAAAAAGCAAACTGGAGTCAGCAACTTGCCCAGCTGATGTCCACTTAATGAAATAAGACTGGAGGTGTGGTTTAAAGCAGCTAAACATTTTAAGTTCATAAGAAGCTTCTGCAGATGTGAGCCATACCTTTCCAAAAAGGAGATCCCAGAAACATACAATCAAGAGCAATTGGTCTAGAGAAGGTGATTCAGTGATCTTAGAGTGTTTAGACATTCATCAGTACACAGTTAGACAATCCGTCTATAAAGGAGACAATTTAGTACTCCTTCCTAGAAGTGGACGCCTGCCTCCAAGACACAAAACAGAATCTCTGATAAAGTGAAGAAAATAACTTACAAGTAACTGCTGAAGGTTTGACGTTTTCAGTCTTGATACAGATATTGATGCTTTTTGTGTATCAGGCAATACAGTTTAAAAAAACAAACAAACAAAAAACTGGGAAAATGTTTTGGGAATGATTAAAGAAAAAAAAATGTTGGGGAAGAATACTCAGCACTCAACAAAAAGGGTCTAACCTATCAACCTTAAAACATAATCCTGGTTGTCAAGTATGATAGAGAACCCATTATGATTTGGGTTTGCTTCTCTGCCTTTGGGCCTGGATTATTTATTGTAAAAGAAAAAAAAAATCCTAGATTTATCTAAACTGCCCACAGGTTAATGTGATGGTGGTTATCTGCCACCTAAAGCTTTGTAGAAGCTGAATGATTCAGTTGGACAATGACCCACAAGCACTGAAGTAAATCCACCACAGAATATCTTCTGAAAAAGAAAAAAACCTCTCTGTGGAGTCCAACATTAACCCTAAAGAAATGCTACAGAATTACCTCCCAACAGCTGTTCATACCAGACATCCTACAAATGCAGTGGAGCTGAAGCAGTTTTGGAAAGAGGAATGATCAAAAACCTCTCCTTGAATGTTATGCAGGTCTGATCCAGAGCGACCAAAAGTTGTTGCTTGAAACCACTGCTGCCAAAGGCAATTCAACCAGCTATTAACTTGATGGGTTCATTTACTTCTTCCCCTGCAGCACTGTAAATCTTTAATGGGTGTGTTGGGGGGAAAAAAATAGCATAATTGTTTGTGTTTTATCAGCTTAAGCACATTGTGTCCATATCACATTTTATGGAAAATTAATACACAAAACTATTTCACTTTAAAAGGCTTCATTTACTTTTTGGTGCCGCTATATAACACAGAACTGAAGCACAGATATACTGTACATTATGTCTGCAATTGTTATCCCAAATTATGCTGACTTTTGCACAGCTATTTGGTGATGTGCTAAGCCCCAGCAAAATAAATGTACAGCTCTACATCTACTGTAATCCCTGCAGGTGCACGACCATTTCTCTGCCTTCACTTATTTCACACCTGCCACTCAGGATTCTCAGCCATTCTGAGCAATTATTCATTTCCCAGAGCATTTTTACAGTATGCTGTTACCATAGAGATATGTTTCACTGCAAAGCATCTTATAATATTAATAACTGCAGTTATCAAGGTCTATTTTACAACTGCAATTACCCACTTGTGGAAGTTTACCTCTGCCAGCATCTGTCACAGAGGGACATAAAAGAAAAGAAAGAAAAATGCATTGTCACACTGAGCTACAACCAGACAGCAAATAATTATATATGTATTTTATCTCTGGTTGAAGCCCAGTGTGATTTTATTATTTTATTTATTTATCTTTTTAAAGACCGAGATCAAAGATGAAAATCTTAATTAAACTGGCCATTTTTGTGCTGTTTATAACATCATGTATTGATGTCCAGCAGATGGGATGAGAAGAAAAAAAAATATTTAAAAAATCCATCTGTGGATCTTTTAAGGTCTACATTTGTAAGAATAATAAATTATTAACAGTCCATCTAAACGAAGCAAAGTACTGAGACAAGCTTCCAGGAGGTCACTAATTTTAACTTCCCCTAATGTTATCTGTGTTGTTATTATCCAGTTCTCCTTTACAAAGTGCAAAATAGAAATCAGAGCTGCAGCATCCTAAAAAAGGTCACGTTAGGATGAAGATTTCAATCATCCAGTAAGTTCAAGCAACTCGGTTCTTGGTTGAATGATTTTAGTGATTGACAAAAAATATATTTAGAACATTTTCAGGGACAGTCTTTCAAGCCCACAAACCGTGTCAACCAAAACTTGGTGCTCAGTCAACAACATATGGCAAAGTAACAAAGCTGCTTCCTGGACTCAATGCTGCCCAGAACAAATGTGAATTATTTAAAGGAAGACAAACAAATCCCATTCGAGGCACTTAACTTCGTGTTTATGTATATATGGCAGTAATACCTCCAAGGAATTTTACTGTGTGAGGGCTAAAGTGTAGGCGTTAGGAGCGCATTTACTGTTCAGAAGTCTGAGAGACAAGAAAGAGGACTGAGAATGCAGATAGCTAAAGGAGGAGAAAATTGGACAATAATGAAAGCCAAGTGGGGTGAATTTAGAAACAATTCATATTAAGTCAGACATCTGAAGAGGCAACAGTGGGATAGCCTCTGTTGGTTGGGTACGTCCAAGGAGGCTACCCAACACTGACCCCTAGAGACACAAGCAGATGTGTAATGGGTTTAATAGGTAACAGTACAAATAGCATTAAAGTGACAAATATCATTGACTGGTCTGAGTAATAGGGGCTGGTTGGTGTTAAATAGTTCACCGGGGCTAATAGGCTTTGAGTTTTTTATTGATTGCAAGTCTGGTGAGAGTGGCAAACAAAACATTTCCCAGCAGACCTTTGTTCCAACTGCTGTGTCTTCCAATGTAATGGATGCGAGTGTGTATTGTGTTAAGCTCACTGTGGCAAAAATGAAGAAAAAGAATTGGCTGAAGCGTTCTGTGATCTATTGTAGCCATTTAGAGAGTACTAAAATGTTACCGAGCTCAGCTGCATTACGAGTAAATTACAACATTACTATTCCTGTATTTGTCATCTGTTCTACATGTTTTTATCACCACTTGGAACAGCTACCTAAACAAATGGTAATGAAATACCTTATTTCACTGCAATATTGATGCAATCCTCTTGCCCCTCCCCATCAGACTTTCCAGAGGTTAAAATTACCCTGAATGTTTGTGTTCATTCCCTCTTCAGACCAAGATAAATATTCCCAATCTGGCCTCTGCCGCCTCCTGCTCTGCTCCCAGTCTGTGGCCAAAAAGAAAAATAGTATGCTTCCCCGAAGCGGCAGAGGTAATAGAGCTATGTGGAATGATATCAAGACTGTGTAACTTAGAGATATTGCAGATATCAAATTGCACTTTGTCCCTAAAAAGTGTCATTTGTCTCTTCAACCAGAGCCACCTGATTGGTGGATATGCATTCATCTGTGTAGATGTCAGGGGTGACATTTCAAGATGCCCAACAAAACAAAAAGAAAAAGAAAAAAAAAATGTTTATAGTCAGTCAACACAATAGCTCAATTATTGATAGCAGGGAGTATGACAGACCCTATGAGAGTATATTCCTCATGCGAAGCACTTTTAGAGACTGGAGGCCCCATAAGCTAAAAAGAACAAGATGATGATGTACTATCTTTCCTGAAATCATATCTGGCCTTGTCCAGGCAAACAAAACAAAACAAAAAAAAAAATTGATTTTTTTTTGTGTGTTTGTCTGCACAAAGCCAACACACTTAGGAATAACAGCCATTTTAAGAAAAATACTAACATTTTTCATGGCTTAAAATATTTGGACAAAGTGACAATTGTAAATATAACTTGAATTTTCATCATTAAAAATTAATTTGCAGTCTCTGCCCAAGTCTGGAGCTCATGGCCACCATCAGGGTTTCGTTATGCCAGACCTTTGCTGCAGCTAATTTGAGTTTCTGCTTGTTTGTGGGCTTTACTGCCTTCAGTTTTGCCTACTGAACTGAAAAACCTGCTGTACTGGGTTGACTTGGCTGACTTGGCTTTTGAAGGACGTTCCATTTCTTTGCCTCAAGTTGCTTTTGCAGTGTGTTTAGGGTCATTATCCATCCGCACTGCACCCTATCAATTTTGTATCAATTGTCTGAACGTGAGACGAGAGCAAAGTGGCATCATCTCAGTTCTGTCAGCAGTCCCATAACCAATAAACACCAGTGAGCATGTTCCACTGGGGGCCACAGATGCTGCCACCATAACACTACCTCCACCATGTTTGACACAGGTTCCTTTTTTTCTTCCAGTATATCTGATACAAATTTATTTTGGTTTCATCTGTAAAACATCTGATTTCAGAACACGGGGAGCATTAGAGGTTTTCAAGAAACTGTTTCCGTTTGTCTCGAAATTGCAGATTTAGACAATGATGCATCAACCTTCTCCAGAGTTTTCTTGACTTCTGTTGATGTCGTAAAGGTTTTGTTTTGATTTTTTTTCTTCATCAAGGAAATGTTTCTGTGATCATCCACTTTAGTTGTCTTCCCCCTCCCTCAGCCAAATGATGACCATCTTAACTTAAATGACAGTCTCTGTGGACTTCATATACTGGTGGCTCTCAAACAGCTGTCAATAGTCGACTCAATACCTGAAATCCACTTGTATCTACTTCACCTGGACAATCAATTTATTTTCTGTCAACTGTACAAATAGCTTTGAGTCACTTTGAATAAAATGACTAATGCCTTAATGGTGAGTGTCATTTGTTTTGTGAACTCTCTTAAATTGTAGCTGAAAGTTGATCAAATCTTTTATTTCAAATGAATCATAGTGGCGCGTGAAGACAGAATCATAACTCTTCCATGTCCAAATATCTCTGGACAAACTGTACCCATCTACACATTCAGAGCAGCAATGGCGTCATTATCCTTCTTTGATGGCTATAGAAGAATATTTAATGTACGTGTTTGTAGGTTCAAGGTTCAGAAACTCTACCTGACAGGAGGGAACAGACTCATATCTACAAAAAAAATAGTTGACTGTGTTCAAGGTACACAGTCAATATTTTTAGCAAATGAAAGCTGTGAAATATCTGATCTGAGTTCTAATATATACGAGTGTGGATTCTTACTTTATAGAGGTGTCAGGAATTTAATATAGTGGTGAAATCACGTTTTCAGTCAGAAGCCTCACACTTCTACAATTGTAATTAGCCCCTTGGAGACATAAACAACACACCGTAGAAGAAGACATCATTACTTCCTCGTGCTCCTGTCAGGAGTCATGCATCCAGTCCCACTTGAATAAATGAACTAAAGCCAGAAACTATACACACTTCACTTTTAAATGCAAAACAGGTCATTATAACATCTGAGATC
>JBAMYA010000013.1:10038956-10068483 GCA_037176975.1 Arrhamphus sclerolepis
AGCATATGGTCTGTTTATACCAACAGATATTCTTAAACTTCTATTCGTCTTAATATCAAGCCGTCTGGAGAATAAAACATGAGGCCTGCAATACTGCGAGAAAAAGAGAGAGAAGTTGTGAAAGCATGACAGACACATGTCAGGTTAGCCCTAAATTTAGTCATTTCTGAATTAAATTAAGTAAGATGTAATTTCAATTTGGCCAAAAAAGCAAACAAAACAAAATCAAATCAAATATTTTTTAATTGCATTGCACATTTTGCACGTTTCTGGGGTTTTGGATAACAGATCTGGATCTTTTAGGTTGAAAGGCATCCTTGTCACCATTTTTAAACGCTCATAATTTTCAACAATAAAAAAGGAAAAAAGGAATCTGACCATTTCTGTTAACAACATTCTAAGCTCTCAATCACACATGCATTGAAAGCATAAAGACCATTGCTGTCCATTGAGTCTGAATAGGATGACATGAGGCATTACTCTATCAGAAGTTGTGAAAAGCTGATGTAACTACAATGCTAGCCAATAAAAATTATATAAGGAGGCCAATAAAATTATATAAGGGGGATGTCTGTGTTTTGACTTTCTTGTGCGCATGGTTGGAATATATTTGATGGGTTGCTATTGCTATAACATAGACACACTATGAATACACATTATCAAGTCAAAATACAGATTTATTTATTTATTTATTTTATTTTTTTTAAAGCCTGCCAGTTAATCTTATTGTGGCAGCTAGCACTGAATGCTAATACAAACACCAGAAGGAAGAGTTTTGCACCTACATCTGAGATCACAGATGTTCCCATGGGGATGAATGGACTGAGTCTTTTACTTTGTTGGAAAAATAAAGGTTCTGTCAGGGATTGCAGAGAAAGGTTAGAATTATTAAAGCTATGTTTTTTTCTTATCCTTTTTTTTTTTAGTAAAACTATAAAAGAGAAAAAGAAAAAATAGTTATACTTTATCATGAACATCTCTTGTGTATTTCCTTCTGAATTTCTTTTTTTTTCTTCTTTTTTTACATTTCCAGCCAGCAGAAAACTTTTGGTCAAATATGTTTCTTTAAATCCAAAATTTGACTTGCATATAAATAATTTAGGGATCAACTGTATTTTTACATTTTTCTCATGGTGTTGTCAGAGGACTAGATCTGACCAAAAAGAACCTTGTATTTCTTTTATTTTATTTTTTTTTGATACCTGCTAAAACAACAGCCAGTTATTCATGTAGATGGGCGTCAGTGTCCTTGACAACTAATAGGTAGCTTCACCCTATCATTAAAAACTTTGGCAACTCCAGAAAGAAATTATTTTCAATCTTTTCTTCTCGCTCCAAGTGAATGACTATTTATCCACCTTTTGCTTATCTATCATACAGCTAGAGAATGAGAGAGAGAGATTGCAGGCGCAAAGGAAATGGTCTATATTTCTCCTCTTGACACTCTCCTTTTAAAGCCATTCCTCCAAATCTCTTAATCAAAGCCTCAGAGCGGCAGAGGATATTTAGGATGAATGTTTTGCACTAAAAGTAAATGAATCGCATCTTTTGTCATTACTGAGTCCTCCTTGGTTCCCATCCCCCTAATGAAGCTTTTGATGGAGAACCTTGTAGAAATGCAAGAGGAATACCCTCTGTCATGTAAGCCATTCAACTGAGAAGCATGTACCGGAGCCCTTTAGTGAATGACATATTCCACTGTCTCATAGACAATGTCAGCTAATGATGAACAATCCTGTAACTGTCAAACCGCGCTTGTATCTTGTGTTCTTTTTCCAATTTCATTCGTATGTTATTGGAGGCAATGAAAATCGCATGGCATAATGGTAGCTAATGGGGCTTTAATGGAGAGTGTCATGAAATAATAAATCTAATGAGGACAGCAGATAAACACAAAAGCCATCACTAATGTTTTTCTGCCACAATAAGACAAAATATTTTTCTTGCGACAGTTTTGAGATTCATTGGCAATTTAAAATAACACACACAATTATGGAAGGCCAAAGGGTTTTGAATTTAATTTGTAAAAAGCTGTCACCTCCACAATAAAAACAGAAAAGAAATAAATTGTAATTTTGTTTTTTTTGTTTGTTTGTTTTTCTCTGCAGCAGCCATGTGCAGAATTTTTCCAATATATTTAAAACAATCTCCATTACTCCACGTCTCCTTGCTCAAATGCTTCTTCAGACACAGAACTTTCAAGGCCAATGTTCGCATTTGTGGTGCAAGAACAGGAAACCACAAAAAAACTGTAGCTCTGTCAGTGCGTTTATGCCAGCATGTGGAGAGAGAGAGTTTTTTCACCTCCTACAGCCCAGCTCCCTGTGTTCCTGCGATGGGTCTGAGTCACTCATACTGACCTGGATGTCAACTCTTCTTGAACCACTGCCAGACATTCAGCAGGACCAGTGGAGCACGAAAAAAAGGAAAACAAAGGCGGATGGCATGTTGGGCAGAGGGGATGGGGGGATGGTTATGTGGCCAATTTAGGGCCAAAACCTTACTTGATGTGGAAAGACATTTCTGTTTCTTTCCAAACACATATTAGCCTGTGATGACAAACACAACATGACATCGCTGCCACACCACGGCTTCCTTTCGAATGTTGTTTCTGCTGCTTGGTCTTTCTAAATATTATGATACACCAAGGAAGTGGTCAACGTTGCTGCATTGTGCTAAAACCGTGCAGACGTCAATGTCAACTTTTGTTACAGTTTGACTGAACAACAGCATTGCCTTCACCGCATTATTCCAGTTAGAGATTAAAGTGTCTCAAACTATCCCACTAAATCGGAGACACTCCACTTCTCCACTTACATAAAAGGAGCAGAACTCCACAGTATCCCATTGATTCTGGGCTCCCTATGGAGCTCTGCTCTAAGCAGCTATGATGAAGACAGCAAAATTATTTAGAGTAGCTCAGATGAACTTTTCTGTTTGTTGCAGGTTTGACTCCCTGGAGCAAAACAATCAATACAGTGTCTTGTTGCAGATGCTGAATGAAGAGCAGTCTGGCCAGGTCTCCATCAACACTGATTTCAGCAGCAGGTTTTGGAAATTTCTTCCTTCTTCAATGAAGTCAATAAACAATGCTATGGGAAACGTTGAGGGAGTATATGTTTGCTCTCTTTGTCTCTTGTTAAGATAATACACCAAATGAACAAAGAACAAGACATTACATTATGCCAGCTAGACACTGTGGTCAAGATATGCAATTCTGTTGGAGCCCTTCAGGATTTGTATTCGTCTGTGCTTTTGTTGTGCAAGGAGGTATTACCCTGGTGTGCTGACAGCTGGAGTAGGTGTTTCAGAATCGGCCCATTTCACAATAGAGTGATAAGAAAAATAGGATGTGTTGCAGAGAGAATGGTTTCACAGAGATAGACAGAAATATTTGTGGTCATATTCTGTAATGGACCATCGCAGATTTGTCTGTATCTAAGTGTCTAACAGCAGAATCTCACCACAGACAGTATATAAAAGGCTGATGTTGCCACCGTGGCACGAGCCATCTAGAGGCCTGTAGCTTTTGGAGACAAATGTGACATTCAGTAGATGGACCTAAAAACTAGAGGGCAATATCCACATCTGTTGGGGAATTTACTTGTCGGCAGCCCTGTTAAATTCTTAGACGATTTAAATGTGGAAAAACTGTTTTTGTATCAGCCTGCATATGTGGCTATTTGTTCTGGAAATTTGGGCACTTTGGAGTAAAAAGCTACAGTTTATCTGCGTCAAAGTGGGATTAGGGATTTCTGAATGAGGTCACACCCTTTGGTATTTGAAACAAAACTTTTACCTTATTTCCAGAACAGCTGGATGTGATTTTACCTTGTTAAAGAAATAAAAACATAAAGAGTGAAAGAAATTTAGTGAAAGGTGATTTTGTTCCCCAAAACACAGAAGAACAAAAGCATCAGAGTAAACTAAAAACACACTGACATAGATGCAACATGTTGGGATGATGGCGTTTGATATTGTTGCAATATTCAGCTTAACCACTGGAGGTCAATCCCTGTTCTTTGGTCGGTACCAAAGTATAGTTGAGCTCTGAATGGAACCAGTTCAAAATTAATGTGCTGTTAATTCACTGCAAGTGTCAGCTAATGATGATGATGCTGCCACTGTCAGTCGATTACATTTGATTTACGAGTGTGTTTACATTCTGAGCCCTAGTCATGGTCCAAATTCTCTGAGGTTTGTGTTAAATCCATCTAATGTTAAACAAAACTGCAGCATATGCATGGAGGGCTTTATATCTGTAAGTCTTTGAAGTCGAGGCAGGTGGCAGTGGGGGGAAAGATGAGCTCAGCCCACCAAAATCTGAATCACAAGTTGATTGTTTTTGATCTGCAGGATCTGATTAGGTGATCAAATTTTGTTCAGTCAATCACCAATTGATTTCTAACTTCTGATTGGGTGAGCAGATTACAACCCGCCTCCACAGAGTATTCGCGAGCGACGCTACTTCTGCAAGGTTCTCTGTTGGATTTAATGATGACTATATTAAGTTTTTGAGGAGACTCAGTTTGTTTGTTTTTTTTCTTTTCACCTAAAAGGCAGGTTCTTTAGTGCAACTCATGGAAAAAGACTGGGGGGAAAAAATGATTGGGTGCAGGATCCAAACCCATGTGACAGAGGCCTTAAGTAAAAGCCTTAACCATGAGGCAGTATAAGAATGGAAGATTATAGAGACCTGTTGGTGGTACTAAACATTGTTTACAATAATTTTGTCTCTGCTAGCCCACTTTGATGTACTCCAATGCGCCCTAATGCATGCTATCAACGTCACTGACTTACATGGACCTGTCAAGGTTTGCCAACATAACCATTTCAAATTTGTTACCTGCATTTGTTTCTGTAAACGGCAGGCTGCCGTACTGGGACCACAATGACCAATTTCTCTCCTTCCCAGAAGTGTATGTGCATGTAGAACTGATTCATTTGCTTCACTTATTTTTACTTTTAGGGAATGTGCAGATGTGCAAATACAACACCAATTTCCAAAAGGTTGAGACCTATATTTCATTCCCAACAGAACATATAAAGAAAACATCAGATTTTAAAACTGGAACATTTTACCATTTTATGGAAAACATTAGCTCATTCTGACTTTTTTGGCAGCAGCACATCTCAGAAAAGGTGTAACCGAGCCATTTTTTTTACCATCGTGTAGCATCCCTTCTTTTTCTGTAAATGTCTACGAGGTGAGCAGACCAGTTACTGGAGTTTTAGGAGCTGAATGTTGTCTAGTTCCTGTCTGATGCAGGATTCTAGCTGCTCAACAGTCCTGGAAATCACTGCCAGGTTGGTTTTATTTTATGTCACATGATGCACCAAAGGTTTTCTATTGGTGAAAGATCTGGACTGCAGACAGGGCAGTTCAGTTCCTGGACTCTTCTTCTGTGAAGCCATGCTGTTGTGACAGATGCAGTACTGTTTGTGATTTTGCATTGTCTTGCTGAAATATGCAAATCCTTCATAAAATGAGACGTTGTCTGGATGGAAGCAGATGCTGCTCTAAAACCTCTATGTTCCCTTCAACATAGATGGTTTCCTTCCAGTTGATTATGCTGCTCATGCTGTAGGCACTAATGTTGCTCCATATCATCAGAGATGCAGGCTTTTGAACTGAGCACTCATAACAAGCTGGATGGTTCCTCTATTCTTTAGACTGCAGGACACGACATTAATGTTTTCCAAAAAGAATTTCAAACTTTGATTCATCTGATCACAGAACAGTTTTCCATCTAGCCTCAGACCATTTTATATGAGCTTTGGCCCAGAGAAGATGACAGTGCTTCTCGATCGTGTTCATTTCTTCTTTGCAAAATATAGCTTTAACTTGAATTTGAGGATTGCACAGCGATCAATGTAGTTTTCAGACCGACAATCAGAGCAATCACAGACAGCGATTTCTGGAAATGTTCCTGAGCCCATGCAGAGGACAATCATGCCTGTTTTTTTAAATAAAGTATCACGTCATGGCCTAAAGGTCATCCAGTTTTGACCTCCAGCCTCGTCCCCTGCTCACAGGCACTCCTATTGATTCTCTGAATGTTTTGATGATATTATTTACTGGAGAGATTGAGGGATCTTCAAAGTCTTTACAGCTTTAGGTTCATGAATATCATTCTGAAATTGCTCGACAATTTTTAGACACAGTTTGTTGCAGATTGGTGAACTTCTGCCCATCGTTACATCTGAGAGATTCTGTCTCACTGAAAATTCCTCTTTTATACCCAGGCCTGTTGCCAATTAAACTAATTGATTGTCAAATGTTCCACCATTCCTTTTTCATTTGCATCAAAGGTACTTTCAGCCTTTTGTTGTCTCACTCCAACTTTTTTGAGATGTTACTGCCATTAAAGTCAAAATGAGCTAATATTTTCCATGAAATGGTAAAACGTCTCAGCTTTATATGTTCTTTACAATCTATTGGGAATAAAAATATGGATTTATGAGGTTTGCAGATCATTGCACAATGTTTTTATTTGTGTTTACAGAACAATCCAACTTTTTTTGGAATTGGAGTTGTAAGTTAACATTTATACAATTACAGAGCAAATAACAGAAGAAGCCTTGGCCAGGTGTTTTAATATGGTTATGTTTTGGAGTTGTTGAAACCTTTCACTTGCATTATTCACCTGACGTGTCTTTTTGTTCAGCTTTAAGTTACAGGGAGTAGGATCATTTAAACTATTGATGTATATTGATGTTAATAAGCAGCATCAGTACTAATAGTGAAATTGGTATAATGCTAGAAATACCTACTCATGATAAAGGAGTTCGAAGGATGGACATCAGTCATTCATTTTTTTACTTGGATATCTAAATATTTCTCTATTAGGTGGACTTTAGTTCTCAATTTGGGTGTCAGAGTTTTTTGAAACATCTTTTCCTCCTACAACCATCTCAAAATACAGCGCACTCAGTGAGTGAATGTCTGACCAAGGACGATTTGTCAAATATGCAGCCACAATCTGGTCTATTGCAGTGAAACCACAGCCATCAGAAATCAACTGGATGTGTCGAGGAGAGAAATAAAGCATCTTGGATGGTTCCTGCAGCTCAAAAAGGAGTTTTTATTTTTGACAGTTCAGACACATACAAGCATGCTCAAGAGAATCCTGGAAATCCCAGCCCATTATGTTATTTTGTCTATTTTATAGTGACACTTGTTGTCACGTAATAAGTTCTTGCCTCATGCCTGTGTGGTCTCTCATATATTTTGTGTGTGTGTGTGTATGTGTATTCATGTAGCCTTATTCTTACCTGATCAAGCAGAACCTTTTGGCATGACTTGGTGTTCTTTTATGACAGTTTATTAAATTACACACAATAAACAGTAAAAGTTAAGATCTGGGTGTTGAGACTGCATGGCTCAGTTATACAACATTAACGGGACTTGTTTTTTTTGTTTTTTTCCTTTTCTATTCATAGCTGAACACAAACAGTTTTGGTATCCATTTCATTTCCATCCGCTACAGTCTAGCAGCAGCCGTGCCCCCCTTCCTCAGAAATGACTAAATTCAGTATTTCTATCAAAGTTTTGGATGAACATTTATGAGCAGCAGCCAAACCAAAAAAAAAAAAAAATCCCTCATATTATTAGCTAAATGTGTGTCACTGGAAATATTTGCAATCAATATTCACTTGTCCAACCCTCTTCTGCCTGCCCTCTCACTTTTCAAATTATGGATCTGTCTGACTGTTGTACGGTATGTATTACATTCTTCATCGAATTCTTCCTCCACAACCACACCCTCCATCACCACTGAGTACTTCTGCAGAGCACAGATCAATTACGAGCCGGCCTGCCAAGCGATCAAGTCTATAATAACACAATCTCTCCATCTTGTTCTGCTGCAGTAAATTACCTGAGCTGCAGAACGAGCCCCATCCTTCCCCTCCCTCCATCAACCCATAAGAGATCTTTATTAATGCACAAGATTTGCATCAAATACAGTCAGGTGTCTTAGTAATGAGATCACAGCCAAGCTTGACCTGATTTAAATGTTAAGAAAAAACAAAAAAAGGTCAAAGCCGACCAATGACCTGAACATACTACATCAGCTGGGTGTAATAATATTCAAGCACCTGATGTCACAGTAGAATAGTGAAATAGGGATGCAGGTGAGAAAGCAGAGACTAGGAGAAATAAATAATTTAAAAAGGAATCAGAAGTATCTATTCAACTGAGTAACAGGTGTCCCTAAGCTACCCCCATATTTCTACTGTCTGTCAGACAGAAGCCAGACAGGTTTTCCTCCCCATCCTCTGTCACCCCTCCCAAATACACCAATTACTCAGACTCAAGGCTAAATGTGAGCTTTCTGAAAGTTGAAAGGGAAAAAGTAACAGATGAATAAGAAAACAACAAAGTTGTGGTAATTAAACATCAAGGCTTTGGAAAAAGGGAAGTGCTAATCCGCCCAACTCAGCTGATTCCACCATTCCAAAAGCATTTACACTTTCATTAAAGTGTGCAGCCAAGTAGAACAAAATCATTTGGAAGGCCCTGCATAAACACCAGAAGTGAACCTGTGGCGGTCCGTGCTGCACAGTTCGGAATACAATAATTAGGATGAACTGAAGCTACGATGAGATATTCAGAGAGGGAGAAACTTCGGAGAGAAAAAAAATACTACTGGGTCAGATAAATTGTCCAGGCAGTGATATCTAAGAATTAAAAGGATTTAATCACTGTTGGCCTGTATAGAACAAAATCAAACTGTTTTATTCTCATATGATTGAAAGGATCATTATTTTAAAATCTTCTTTTCTTTCTCGACAAACTGAGAGATTAAAGCAGATACTTTCCAGAGAGGTGTCTTCTAGAAAGATCTAGTATTTTTCTTTTTTATGCACGCCCTGTAATGAGTTTTAAAATTACCCCAAAATAATACCACATAAGGCACTTCCTCTCTCCTGTGACAGGAAATAGGGAGTGTTCATTCATGAGAATGGCATCAAGGTGCAGAAAGACAGATTTTACGGCCTCCGAGGTTGAAGTCCTGCTTTCACAGATCCAAACCTGAAAATCCATCATGTTTACCAGTATCAGCACTAGATTACGGACCTGCTAAAGCGAAGGAATGGGAAAAAAATTCCAAGTACGGTTAATTCTGTGTCATCTGTCGTTTGTACTGTCAAATAAATAAATAAAATAAAGAAACAAAAACCTTTCTAAGTCAAGTTCTTGATTACTTTCAGTTAATTACAGCATGATAGCCTACCCTAAAGCCGCGCAATCAGTTGTTGCCTCATGAAGGCACTTTGATTAGCTAACGACTGGAGACTGGAGTAGGCTACGTGAATGTGCATACTTCCGAAATGCAGCGGTTGCTATGGGGATCGGTGCGT
Organism: Arrhamphus sclerolepis; assembly: GCA_037176975.1. Taxonomy (NCBI): domain Eukaryota; kingdom Metazoa; phylum Chordata; class Actinopteri; order Beloniformes; family Hemiramphidae; genus Arrhamphus; species Arrhamphus sclerolepis. The sequence goes on from JBAMYA010000013.1 coordinate 10,048,323, forward strand.
TTGATTTCATGATTTGATTTTCTTGTACAACTGGTCCACACACGTCAAGAAATGTCACTTGCACCGGGACGGGACAAACAATAAATGACACCAATGAAATTCCAAACATTCTTGTGGTTGGCTGAACACTTCAACATGATTTAAATATCTACAGACATTTTAAATAAAAGCAATGAGAAACATTACAAAACAGTAAAAAAAACAACCAGTGATGAAGATTTTGAGCAAGCTAAGACTTGAATTCAATTGTTTATCAATGTTTCATCAAATGTTTTTAATTCATGACTACTCCACACGCCTACAGGTAGCCTACAGTAAAATACTGAAATGTTTTTATTTGTTTGGGTTTTGACTTTTAAAATGCATAAAGTGAGAGAGAGATGAAGGTTTTGGTAATAGTATTACTTTCACCCTGCATAGATGTGATAATAAATGATGTGTATTAATATTCCGAATGGTCAGTCTGTCGCTGTAACTGACCCGCGTGCATTAGTCCATGAACACTGGAGCGCCACTTCTTCTCAGCAAACGGTGACATCACCAGACATGATGACTCTTTTGGAGGAGAGTTCATAATTTCATTAATAAATGCCTTTGCGACTTAGAGAGAATAACCAAGGCGTATACACATATACTGTATACTGTTTTGTTTGTTTGTTTTTTTTAATTCATGGCTTCATTTTGAGGCCTGCATTTTTCAACTCAGGTCCATGTTTACAAAAGATCTCTTTTTTGCCACACGTGGCTTTGTGTGGACTAATATCAGATTTTTATTTTATTTTTTTGTAGACATGGAGCTCAGTTGAAAAAAAGCTGGCTATCACCAGATGTATATGAGTATTAAATGAGCGCGTTCATTTTCTTTGGTAGTCTCTTCCAGGGCACATAGGCACTGAGACTTGTTTTAAGTTTGGTGACAGCGTAGTTCAGTGTAGTTGGTGCGATTGGCCATTTTTTTCGTCCCAGTCCAGCCCTGGTAGGTGACCGCCTGGTCGTGTGGTGGAATTAGATTCGATCGGCGTGTTTCTCTGCATATTTGCAGCAGCACCGTCCTTGGCAATCTAAATCACATAATTTAAGTCAAACAGAATAATGTCAGCATAGTTATGGGGTATAATGAATATATTTATTTGTGATCGCTTCAAAGTAATTAAATGAACTTTTGGATATACTCACGTTAACTTTGTCAGTGCAGTTCATTGGGCCATTGCTGTCACACCGATGAACTATAATTGCCACTGTCCAGTTGTCATCACCCATTGCTGCATACACTGAGTGCACTAAACAGGGGATAACAATTCCCACTACATATTTTAACAGCACATCTCAGTGTTGACTACAGGGGGTTAACTTAGAGAGAAGCACTCGTGTGCAAAATATAAGGACGCTCCTTGATACAGCAATAACAACTACAAGTAATTATTTTCTGTATGATGTTATTTGTCTCACTCTCCTTCACAACCTTGCGGTCAGTTTATTGTTATTTGTGGGAATCACTCATTCACAGACAGGTCTTTCGAGGTCCCGCCAAACTATTTCAATCAAGTTTCAGTCCAAATCATTAATGAACTGGATTGAACTGCACTGAACTTGTTTATACTCTGAGTAAAGCACCTTGAGATGCTGGACTTTGATTGCAACGCCTCCATTCTTTTCTTTTCAGCCATTATTGTAGATTTGCTGGTGTGCTGGATGATTTGGTGAACGACTGAATTGGTAATTGGTGTATTTCGATGTCATAGCTAATAAATGTTAGAATTCCAAAAATAAACTTAGAACATAAGTGAAACCGTTCTTCTCTGATTAGCAGATGTGCAAGAGCACGACTATAATGTGACAATAAAATAGATTTCACTTGTCAGAGTGAACAGGTGTGCAGAGAACAGCAAGAGGCAAGAGGATTAAATCACAAAGCTTTCAATTATGCATGACAAACTGAGGCACTCATGACAGCCACAAAGCAGGGGTAGTCAGCAAGATGAGCTTTTTTTCTTTTTTTTTACAGTTCATTAAGTTTTAAAATAAGAAAATCAATGTCTACGATCGATAAAGTCAGTGGTGGTTTTGAGTAAATACATTGAATCAGTGGGCAGATGAGTCACTCTGAGCCCATCTGAAGTCCACACAGGGATCACTCCCACCCACTACACTGCCATCGGCATCACATATTAATTTTATATAATATAATGTTATATATTATCATTATGGGCCGATAGGACAGTAGCACACCCATGAAGTGTGCTACTGTGAATTTATCCACAGGAGGAGGTCGAAGGAAAGTGAAGTAAAGATGAGAGCACAGACCACAGAGTTTACAGACAGGAGTTCAGGAGGACATGTCCCTCGGCTGCCATGTTTGGTGACATCATAGTCAAAACAACTGGCAAATGCTGCTTTAAGCTACCAAAGCTGCTTTTGCAATGTGTTTGGGAAAAATTACTTTAATTTGCTTCATAGAACACATTCAGTATCCAGGTGTCATTTAATCACACACTGATTACATGAAAATCTTGCAGTTTATCATATAAAAACAGATCACCCTGTGTCTAATCAGCTAAATCTTAAAATAGCCTCAGGCAGGGATTCACAAGCTGAATCCTTTTTTTTTGTTTTTCTCCCTCTGTGAGATCAGCTTTTCTGCTCTTCGCACTCCAGTACAGAGCTAAGCTGAGCAGCCCCTTTTTAAAAATGATGTAAGATGCATCGATGCGCGGGTCGGGACATTTCCAACCCGAAGCTTTAATACGACTTCACTGTGGACCAAACCGCAAAAACTGAGCTGACCCACCATCTAACCCGCATTTTTCACTTGAATTTGTGCATGTGTTTATTGAGGCAAAACATACAAAAGTGATGAAAAAGAGAGCAGAAACCAAAATCAAACAGACATTTAGTTCAGAGTTAGACCCAGAATATGAAATTTTCATTGTGAAATAATCGTGACAAAATCTTTGGTCAGCGTTCCAGTGACTGGTCTTGGTCTTGGTCTTCCAATGTCGTACAGCGCCAACGTTTCAGCAGTTGCCATCTCAAAGGTCATGCAGGCAAAGACTTCCTGGGATCATTTTCTGATGGAGTCATAAATCCTACGACTTCATCTACTGACAAACCAATAAAAATGCAACTTGAAATAATATGAATTCATGAAACGTTCCTCTTTTCCCTCACCATGACCTTTAAAGTGTTTTCAGTATAAATAAACACTAGTAAAGTGCAATTAATTTTCTTCGTTTTGTTAATTGTTGATCGGTAACTGTCAATGAATGCTAATGAGGCTATTCTACACCCACAGCAGCCTAAATTCAGGATGTTTCATGACTGTATTGTCTATCATCCAGTTCTTGACACTATACCAGTGTGAGCAGACTCAAGTGGACCAGTACGAGAAGTAATAATCAGAACCTTTTAGCTAGCATGGCTTCAAAGAGGCTACAAGGTTCTTGTGAATTATGTTGGAAACGATGCAAAGTAACCTCCTGATTTTTATATTTTTCTGTTTTCAGCTTCACTGAAACAAATCATCTGCTGTGAGTAATGTGTGTGCTCATTGCAGTAAAGTCCTAACAAGCGAAGATATTTGAGTTTTGTTTTTCTAAATAGCTGTCCTTTGTAGACAGGCTACACGTTTGAAAAGCAGTGGTTAACAGTTTCATTACAGCCACTGTGACAATGTAATTTTCTTTGCACAGATTTGAACATTATTATTAAAGCTTTTTTTAAAAAAAAAGATGATTGCACATTTTATGTTTATTTAATCTAATTTCAGAAAAGCACAGACGGGCAAATTTAGTAATTTATTGCTTTTGCTTGAAAAACATGCTATTTTTCTTTGATTTTTATTTTTGAAGAAAATGTGCTGGGGAGCAATCCAGTGACAATGTCTTTTCTTTTTTCTAATAATGCAACATAAAATAGAGAAAATAGGAAATAATGATATTGATCTTTTTTTTTTTATGTAAGTTAACTTGAAAATTGAATTTATTGGGGTTGGGAGGATGTAAAATCTTTATTCTATAACAGAAAGGAATCAAGGCTGAAAAAGTTTGAGAGCTTCTGCTGTAAGTTTTCAACATGCATTTGAGAAACAGAGGTGACGACTGTTGGATCTAACACGGTCTCCTTCATAGATCAAAGTGTTGCTTTTGTTTTTTGTTTTCCTTTTACTCATCTGTCCTGTACGTAGGATGTATGTTGCCTTCATCAGACTGTGTTTAACTTCTCACTGCTGGTTGTAATAAAAACAGAATACAATGATTTACATGATTTCCTTTTCAATCTCAATCTGTTGAATACACTACAAAGACAAGATATTTCATTTTCAAACTGATAAACTTTATTGTTTTTTTTGTTTGTTTGGTTTTTGCAAATATTCACTCATTTTGAATTTGATACCTGCAACATGTTCCAAACAAAATTCTGGGGACAGATGAGACATCACCTTTCCTTTTAACAACACTCAATAAGTGTTTGGGAACTGAGGGCACTAATTGTTGAAGCTTTGGTGGTGGAATTATTTCCCATTCTTGATTGATGTATAATAACACGTGCAGAATGTGGCTTGGCATTGTCTTGCTGAAATAAGCAGGGATGTTGCTTGGATGGCAGCATGTTCCTCAAAACATATATATACCTTTCAGCATTAATGGAGTCTTCACAGATGTGCAAGTTAGCCATGCCATGGGCACTGACACACCCCCATACCATCACAGATGCTGGTTTTTGAACTTTGTGCTGATAGCAATCCAGGTGGTTCTTTTCTTCTTTGGCCTGAAGACATGACATCTATGATTTCCAAACACAATTTGAAATGTGGACTCGTCAGACCACAGCACACTTTTCCACTTTGCGTCAGTTCCTTTGACAGTCTGAAGCCAGTGGCGTTTCTGGTTGATATATGGCTCTATCTTTGCATGGTTTTAACTTGCACTTGTAGATGCAGTGACGACCTGTGTGAGCTCACAATGGTTTCCTGAAGTGTTCCTGAGTCCGTGTGGTGATATCCTTTATAGAATGATGTTGCAGTGCTGCCTGAGGGTTCAAAGGTCACGGGCATTCAGTGTTGGTTTTCTGCTTATGTGCAGAGATTTCTCCAGATTCTCTGAATCTTGATGATATTATGGACTGTAGATGATGAAAACTCCAAATTCCTTGCAACTGTACATTCAGAAACATTGTTCTTAAACTGTTGGACGATTTGCTCTCGCAGCCGTTCACTGAGTGGAGAAGCTTCGCCCCATCCTTGCTAGTGAATAGCTGAGCCTTTCAAAGACGCTCCTTTTATACCCAATCATGACACTCACCTGTTTTTAGCATTCCTCAACTTTCCCAATCTTTTCTTGCCCGTGTCCCAGCTTTTTTTTTGTAATTTGTTGCAAGCTTCAAATTCAAAATGAGTGAATATTTGCAAAAAAGCAATAACGTTTATCAGTTTGAACATAAATATCTTGTCTCTGTAGCTTATTCTATTGAATATAGGTTAAAAAGGATTTGCAAATCATTGTATTCTGTTTTTATTTATGTTTTACACAACGGCCCAATTTCATTGGAACTGGGGTGGAATCATGGTCATGGTAACTTTGACGGGGTGAAGGCAGGTAGTTGAAACTGCTGAGTGAGTTGCATTTGGATTGAATTTTACATATCAGTTTCTTTTCTGACAAGATGCTCCACAGGAGCACTGAAACTTTTTTTTTAAATGTAGGACATTTTATTTCAAAGACCTGGAAGCTCAAAGTGCAGGCAGCACTGAAGTGATGACAAGTAGATGTGAAAGTTTAAAAACCGACAGTCTGATCATGAACTGCGCTTGTTTTACATTTTTTATGTAAATTCAGTCCAATGGCACTGAGGTCAGAGCACATGGCCTTTCAAAATATGAAAAAGAGAATTATGGAAGACAAAACTGAACTGGATAAGTAAATTAAACACAGGCATTGAGGGACATTTGATGATTTTTGCTATTTTGTTTTAAGCAAATTCTGGAAAACTAAAGACTGACATTAAGCATGTTAAATATTTTTTCCATATTTCCTCCAGGTTGTTGTAATCACATCAACCAAGTACATGAATAGCAATTATGTTACTGTGGTAAGGCTTTATAGTGGAATTATGTGGAGTGGATAATCAAGGTTTTACTCAATAGATGTTAAAAGCTCTTAAGTTGAATAACTCTGAACTTCCTGAAGGTGAATTGTATAATTCAGAGCCCATGAATAAACACAGCATGATACCTCCATTAGTTCTTACATGGCTGACAGCTCAATTGATCCAGTAAACATAAAAAAAAATGGAGATGGCTTAGCTTGATCATTTTATAAAGTGAATAAAAGAGCTTGGCTCAGCTGATGAATGAGTCACTACTAAATATTTAAGTATCGTTTATGCCAAATATCAACAAATGTGCAGAGTGTCCGTCTGGTCCGGCAGCAAAAGTGCAAGTGAAGAAGTGACATTACACAAATTCATTTTTTTCCAGTTTCAAATGTATTCTTAGCTTCCAGCCACTAATTAATTCTGAGTATCCTTGCAGCTGAATGGTCTCCTCCTTATCCTCAAGGTGCAGGTACACAAACAATCAATGCTTGCCAAGTGCCTGGTTGCTTTTTTAATTAGAGCAGCTTTCAAAGGTATTACATCTAAAATACAGTGTGTCCCCTCTCCATGTCCGACAACGTGCATGCGGCGAGATTAAACCCAGCACTTACAGTGCAGCACATCCGTCAATAACTCATAGCACAGGGCTGCAAAACTGATATCATCAGTGGGTGTGCGCCATTTAAAACTGCACAGTGTCCACTCCTGTCCAAGAGGAGACAAATGACAAGTAAATACACCAAATGGCCTGTCACTGTACTCATCTGCTGCCTATTTTTCATTTCATAATAACAATGCAGTGGGAAGAGTCCTTTTTGTTGGGCCTGCTGGTGCGTGAATGACTTGGGGATGAAATAGGGCCAGTAATTATTCTTCCCTCTACTTGTCCCTCCTGTGGTGTCCTTCCATCACTCACACGCCGAAGATACAGGTGATTGAATCCTGATGAAAATCCCAGTGCAGGAATATTCTAGCGTCCAAGTCAGGGAGATGTCACTGTGTTCAACTGATTAGTCCAAACTGAACATTGTATTTAACACTAAGGGATTAGTAATTATTGGAATTTCAGTCTGTCGGTCAGCGTGGAATACAAAAACCTGTATGAAATGACCAGTACGTTTAAGGATTAAACATATATTTCATAGTTTTACAGTTTCAAAGCTAATGCAAGTGAGATCAGCCAGTCAGTAAGGTCAGGTACTAGCCACTGAATCTGCTTCTGAGCGATAGCAGGGACCCCTTATAAGGCAGAGAAAGCATAATATGAAAATACAGAGAACTAAAATCGAATGTTAAAACACGACAAAGACAGGAGCTCACCTCTGGACCAAAATGCAAATGCCTGGTAGCATAAATGCATGACAAAATCTACTTAACACAAGCAAGTCATAGCACTGAGAAGGGGGGAATTATGAAATGCAGCAACACTGACCTTTACTATGCTAATGCAAACCTGTTGTAATGTCCTACAAGAGACAGAGGAATGGCTGCGTTTTATTTACATCATGCTGTATTTTTCTCAGTACAGCTGAAACAGACATAAATGCCTAATGACCTGTGAAAGGCCAATGTCCTCCCAGCAACCTAAAGAAATCTTTTCTCTCTGTTGGTGTCTTTGAGCCCATGAACAGAATACCAAAGATCATAAATGTCCATTATTAAAATTTACTGCCTTGTGCGCAGTCTTACATATGGGGCCTTTGTCTCTTGATATACACAAATCAGCATGCCTTCCAGTTATGTGCATCATTGGAAACCTGCAGTCTGCTATGGTCCATACAGAATAATCACAGCACTGTGTGCAGCCTTGTGCATGCACTTGTGTCTTTGCTCAATACAGAATTAAACCCATGCAAACACACAAGAGAATACAATAAAGAAAGCAGGACAGGGCATGTTCCAGATGGCAGTGTTGCTGTGCTGGGGATGTTGACAGTATAGACCAAGGAAAGGCGTGCCAGCTGGAAAAGGTCATGATTTCTTTCCTCTGGGACTCCACAGTCTGAGAGGGAGTGAAGAGAGGGCAGAAAGACCAGCAGACAGACAGACAAAGATCTGCTGCATGATGGTTTCAAGGTTCAAAGTCATGGGAACAGCTGCTTCATATTTACAGTACTGTTTTTCTCCAGTTCACAAGGCATCATTGTTCCATTGAGAATCAATGATTTCTAGGTACCATCCCTTGAATGAATCTCTTTCCACATTGCTATTCAGTAAATTGTCCCATATGTTCACAATTTAATTCTTTTTTTTTGCTTCAAGCTTTAAATCTAAAATTTTGTTTTCCAGCCCTGTCATCCTTCATCCCACTCATCCCTCGCAAGAATTCCAATTACAATCTATTGCCCTTTCCACTGAGCCCCAGTTACACATGGTGGGATGAAGCATGCATTAGGGCTACCCCTCAACAGCAGAAAGAGCCCAGGGAAAGCCTGTCATGACCAGTGACTTGGAAGGACATTCATTTGCGTTGGTGGAGGCATGCAGCCAGTCGGAAGCAGCAAAATGAACAAGTGCGTCACAAAAAAGACCACAAGCAGGCTTTTGAACATGAGCTGCTGTCCTTCCATGTCATATGGAAGGAAAGCCTATGTCAGGACATGGCGCTTTTTTTCATAATTAAAAGGCAAATGAGAGGAACATAAAAAAAGCACAACAGGAGTGAGAAAAAAAGAGAAAAAAAAAGGAATGCCCACCCTTCAAACACCTCTACTGGTCGGCTTACGCCTCAGGACAGGTATGTAATCTGATGTCAGACTGTATTAGTCACTACTTGATGGGTCTTCCACCTTTGTTTATTCTTGGCAGGTTCAGTCCGCACACTCGGACATAAATTCCTGTTATAACAGAGGCAGCCAGTAGGTCATTCTTGGCAGCTTTTCTGCTGAAAATTCACACTCACTTCAGACAAGGTCCATTGACTTTGGATGCCCTTAGTCCTCGTCTACACAATGTGTGGCCTTACATGTTTTACATGGTCTGACAGACTGTAGCTGAGAGTTTACAAAAAAGAAGACAGACAGAGAAAGAAGTGTCAAAAGTCACTTAAGTGCTAAAACAAAGACCATCAAATGATAATGTCTTCCCTGCATTTTCTATTTTTTGCACACGCACAAAAAGAAAAACTGCATAAGAAATAAGGAAGCCTTGAAGAAATCGAATGTCACACACATTGAATCTGCCTTTAAAAAAAGAAAAAAAAAACTGCACCTCTGGATTTTCACAATCCAAATTAAAGGTCAGACTTTTCCTTCAAATGAAAACGGACAAGATTCTTAATTTATTATTTTCAGCTAGCTGACATTTTTTAATATTAACACTGGTTTGTAGGTTGAGATCAAATTATTCATAGCTCTACTTGGGGTTGTAGCCGTAGCAGAGCCGTATCCAGCCAGTCAAAGCCAGTTAATGGGCTCTCGGTATCCTGAGTCTTATCCGGGCTTTGATTTTATACCAGATGCGATGCATGAATACAAGAAACTTGATGTGTCTGAGCGTCTCATTTGAATAAATTAGCAATTATAAATATGTTTACAGTAACTATCCCTAAAAATCTAGGGTGTAAAACAGAAGATTAAAGATACGCACATAAAGCCCTTTAGTATGTTTGTGTTTTTCCTGTTTATACAAGCACAAGCTTATTACGTCTGATGGCAATGTAAAGCACCAGTCCCAGCCTTGTCTTGGTTTGCTAAGCTAAAAACAAATGCCTGACCTATCGAGTGGCAACAAAGGAATGGAGCAGTTTCCAATTATGCTTCATTACGACCAACCATCCCTGAAAATGATCAGCGTGGATCATAAACCTCAGTGAATGCTGGTTTAAGTCTCGCCCAGTGAAGAGCCTAACAAATCTGACCTTTGTGAGTATGTAAATCCTTAAATCATCCAGTGCAGCCATTATTGTTAACAAGCTCAGTTCTTCCATTTGCTCTCTATGCTGCTGCCCAAGTCTGGTTGTAAACAGGCTATTAAAAGGGTCTGCCTGTGTCTCAAGCGGCCCCTGGCCTTGGGCTCGCAGCACCTGCAATGGAGCTCTTAATGAGGCGTAAAATTAAAAGGTTTGGCCGGACACTGAAAGCTTGTTTCCTTCTTTGGTGTTTTTGTTTTCGATTCATCTTCTCGTGGCCACCTCTTTTCACCGTACCCCCCACCCCCCCGATCCCCACACCACCTTCCCATAATCAAATGTCAAAAAATGAATCCAACAAAGGTATTGCTCTGTAAAAGACAAAAAAAAAAAAAAAAAAAAAAAAAAAAGTGGAGGGAGCCCACGTTTGAGCAAATGCAAATGAAACTTGGGTAAATATTAAAAAAAAAAAAAGAAAACTTGCAATATTGAAAAATTTGATAAAGCAGAATAAGAAACATCAGATTTGGAGCCTTGATACTTTATTTGCATACTGAAGTAGATTTTTAATAAAGTGCTGCTAGAATGGCACGCTCTGTGTGTTTCTAGAGTTCCTCCGGGTCTCTCAGTATTCCCTCTAACCAGAACACAAGGTCTCCTCTGAATATTATATTGAGAGGACTCACAATAGCTGTTTTCACAGCAGAGCAAATATTTAGTAAAGAATATAATCAAAGCAAAACGATTTGGCGGATGTGTTTCCGGAGGTTCTCCAGGTCCATTAAATCAGTCCAGTTCAACCAACATGGCAGAATTTACCACAAACCCTTCATTGGCACACATCATACCATAAGTGCTGCACATTTAATGTCTGACCTCCTATCACTAGGCCATAACACAACAAAAACATTAACATCCTGCTGACTTATTGCTATGAAATATTCACAAGCCTTTCCTGCTTCCATCTTATATGAGAAGCACCCACTTGCTCAGCTGTCAGACAGAGACAAGCCTCACTCTCAGGTGGTTGCCAGGTGCTGAAGGCACTACCAGCGGTCAAGTTTGTATGTCATTTCCAAATGCCGCTCCTCCTGCTTTCTAATAAATGCAGGCACAGATACATTGTCACCATCCTGAGAGACCACTTAAAAACTAAGGGCCAGCTGAAAACATGCTTAGTTTTTAAGTCTAGACATTTCTAAGAGAGCGTCCAGAGAATCACAAAGATTTCAAATGGACCCGTAAAGCCCAGGAAGTAGCTTTTCAAGGGGAAATGTGACAGGTGTGTCAATATCCCAAGCCCACTTGCTCTAATTAAATTCTAAGGGCTCAACTGAGAAAAAGTCTCAAATTCTTTTGAGGAAAGCAAAAGGGCTCACAAACCAGTTTGATTGGTAGCTAAGGGACGACAAATTGTTTGCCAAAAGGTAAGAAGAACTTTCCTCTGAAAATGGCTTGCTGACCTCCTGCATTGACCTCAATCGCTCAGTCTCGCCCCACAATCCCCTCAACTTCTAGTGGTTTCCCTGGGTTACCACGGTAATGACCCAATTTGGCAGAGGTTGTGGGAGTAGAAAATGAAGACACTTATTGTAGGAAAGGACCTGGGACTTCAAATCGAGGACTTGGCCCATTGACCCTTACTTCCTGCTTAGTTTGTATCATTGAACAGAAGTAACTTTTGAACTAGTTGTTGCTTTTTGTTTTCAGCTTTGTATTCCCAGAAGCACTCAGGAAGAAGACTTTGTGTAAAGGATGCTACTTGTCCTCAGCCTGAGTTTGATTCTCTCAAAAACAAGCCTTTTGCCAGAAATTTTTTCTAAATACACACGTTTTCTGGTTGATTCTACGGTATGCAGAAGTGCAGGTCGTCTCCACTCCATGACGACGAGAGAGGAAAAGAATCTCAGTTTCTGTGGTCAAAGCTCAACTGCAACAGTACTGCAGATTAAGGAGATGGATACTCTGTAATCCGTCAAATCCACAGTTAAACAGGAAAAGAAAAGCTTGCCAGCTTTGTTTCTGAATGGACCAGGTTTTTGTTTTTTTTCCCTCTTCTCCCACTAGAAGTCACTTTCAAAGCTTTTTACAGCATAAACGCAATTAATTTCACCTTCATTCATTTTGAGCGGTAGTATTCTCACAGCAGCAGTATATCTCTAACGACACAATCAACCAAAAATTGCCTGCATGGGAAGACTTTCACCGTTATTTATTTATTTTTTAACTAATCATAAATATTTCAGTGCGGCTGTCTGCAACAGTAGACCGCAAGCAACAATAGGCTTCAAACTGAAAGCTATATTCCAAATATTCAATAAATAAAAGCTATTGTACATGTATAGTTTATGTATTTTATTTGTCAAAAACAAACAAAAAAAACAACCAAAAAGCCTCACATTGTTTAAAGAGTCTCTCGAAGACATAATGTGACAGTATTGCTTTGTTCAAGCACGGGTTCAATGATTTCTTCATTCTGCATTGCCGCCTCAAAGGCAAATCTAAATCTTCAACTAATAGCTTCTCCAATTCTGATTATTATAGAGCTGAGTGGTCATTGTAATACTTCTTTTAAATCACTAGAAATATCCAGAGGCCTGATGAATCATTTTGATGGTAGGCAGACCGACCCCTCCGCGTCCAGTGTCATCCGTCTGTGTGTTTGCCGTGCGCTCTGAATCTTATCCCCTGACGCAGGAAAATGAGTTCTGCCTCCTTGTTCTCTTTACAAGTTCTGCCCACTGGGGACCGGTGCCCTCAATGTTGACTGCGTCGTACAAGATGTTTCTTTCTGCGCTCTTGTTGGCCTGTCATTTCCTCTCTCGTCAATAATACAATGTGACGACACAATGCATTCTCCGTCTGGAAGGCCACACAATGTTCTCCGTCTCCGCCCGCACCCACCGGCTCGCTGCGGCGCTCAGCACCCAAAGCGCTTTTCAGTGGCGCCGTGAAAGCTGAATGAAGAAAAAGTACACCGGGTGTTAGCTCAGAATAGTGAGCACTATGAATTTCTGTGTTGCGACACCAGTACCATTTGGCCATTAACTTTCCTTAAAACCCACTTCCAAAACTTAATGATTAACTAATAGTCAAGTGAGGCCCTCATTAGGGGCCCGATAATTAGGCGGTATTTGGCAACATTTTGTTGCACCTTCTTGTGAAGTGTTTCCGAAAATAAGTTATCACAAAAATGAGTTGTTGGATAAGTCTAGCTTTTCTAGAATTAGCATTGTGTAAGCAATCCGGTTTTATTTTAGGCCGGAAAATCCCACCAGGAAAAACTGCAACTGCTCATTATGGGAGTCTGCGGTTTCCAGGGGTTGCACAAATGTTGCTAAAAATAAAAAATAAAAAAAACATGGCCATGCCTAATGTAGCATTTAAGGAGTCTATCACTTGAAAGAGAAGAAGTTTCTCAAGTCAAAGGAAAAGATGGATGTACTGCAGTTTGGGGTTTAATTTTCAGAAATAACAGAAAGGACCCAGAGCGTCGTTGGGCTACACTGTAGAAGTTGTCCTGGATGAGCAGCGTCTGTCCGTCACTGAAAATGTTGGATTTTACAGCATAATTGGAGCATTTGGAGCTGCGGTACACATCCCCAGGTCACAAATACATCTCTGAAACTGCTGCTCTGTCCAAATTAAATGAGACTGACAGATGATGTTTTATGACAGCTAAAAGAAGTGCAGGTAATCCTACATTCAGGCACTGGGTCCAAATGTCAAAATGTAAATGCCTTTTTTTGTGATTTTATCATGCATTTAAACTGCTGTTTTAATTAAATGAATCCATTTTAATTTTGTTTCATTTTTCTTTCATCCTAATGCCTCTGTAAAGCACTGAATTGCCTTTCTGTATGAAATGTGCTGAACAAATAAACTTGCTTATTTTACACATGTGCTGCACTTGAAGGTCACTTCCTGGAATTTTTTTTTTATTCAGTGGATATTCTTTATTTGATGTTATTCTCAGACAATAAATTTTGTATATGCTGATATATTTAAATAAATAAATGAATAAAACAAGTACATAACACTGGTATTTGACAGGGGGGGGCAATCACTCAAGAATCAGAAATTCTGTTGAAAGAACAAAATTAAAGTGTAAATAGTGACTCTGCAGGAGAGGCGAATGTTGGAGACTAAGTGGGAGGCTCAGGGCAGATCATTTTCACATATTTTGAGCCCGTCCTTCAGCTTATTTGTTTTGGCAAGAGCTTGCTAAGGAAATGAGAACTATATTTGGCACTGAAATGGCTTTTTCCTTTCTAACTTTATATTTAGGTAAAGTTCCACGCAATTTAAAGGCCCATGACGAATGTGTTTATAAAATATTTGTGGCAGCCAGCAACATAGCCATCACTCTGAAAAGGTTACAGCTAACTCCTCTATTTCAATCATCAGCGTCATTCATTATACGAAGAAATGGACTTTGTCTTTATTGCTGAGACACAAGCTCTATAAGATAAACGAGACTAAACTGTTAGTTCCTAAAATAAACCGAAAATCATAAGTAGCAATGACGGTGGTATTTGAAAATATGATTTTTGTTTCTGTCGTTGCTTTTGTTTTTAGAGTAGTCAAAAGTGAAAGCAGGAGGAAGCACAGAGGACGTGTGTGTGCGCAAACAATAAAAGAGTGCTAGCCAGGCTCTCATCACAACAATGGAGGTTGGTGGCAGTTTTGCGTGGGCTGTCATTGACCTGTGTCCAATTAGGAAGTGCAGGGATCATACACGGTCTCCTGTCCCACTACGGCACCAGATTTCTGATCAGGATGGATGAGAAATCAACAAATAATAATACTAATTTAAAAAGAAATAAGAAAAGACCTGCTCAGTTCTTTTTTTTTCCAAATTCAATTCAATCTTTTATACCCACATTGCATGAACAGCATGATGCATGAACTTTCCAGATGGCACAAAGGCAAGAGAGAAATCTGATAATAATCCTGCAGAAAACATTACCTAAAGCTTAATATCAGGAAGATACTACTATTCAATGAATTCATGGCTCAGTATTTGACTTTGGTTGGTTTATTGTATTAAATAAATGCATAAATAGTTTTCAGTCCCACCTAGATCACGGTTCAAGGCAAGCTGATGTCTAAACCACTGCAGTCCCTGAATAGTCAGAGAAAATCCTCGGTTTGTCTTGTAGCAGCTCCTCAGGCCTGCGCACATCAACAGCAATTCTTCATCTCAAAAGAAGCATTTTGCAACTCTGTTCACAAGTGCATATGAATGACAAATCTGAAAACATGGTTTGCTGTCTCAAAATGCCAATATGTGTTGGTACAGTTGCTCAGTTTTCCACTGAAGATGTCCAACATTTCTGCACTCAGATGTGGACGAAAGCTACTAGAGTGAAATGACCTCTGTGTATATGAGGGAAAGGTAGGTACGTGAAATGGTTGTGACAAGGAGTCACAACCATTTCACACTGTTTTGCTGTAAAGATCAGCGAATCTCCCCCACAGTGAGAGCTGCCGTAGGAAACAAAGAAGAGAAAAGTACCTGGTGTCGAAAGACAATAGAGTTGAGTTGAGCCAAACAAAAACAAGCAACCGCATAAAGCACTGAGTATGTACTATTTTTTTTCCTTTTCTTTTTTTCCCCCCCTTGTGTTGAATAAGCCAGATCAGCAGGAGTCTGTACATTTCACTTGCCTCAGCAGGGCTCTGTAAAGGGTCAAGTCCAAGTGGTTGAAAAAAGAAATTTGGCTTAAAACAAGGATCAAGCAGGAAAAGAAAAGGAAGACGCACTGATGACAGAGAAAAATCTGAAAATTGGTGTCTGTGTTTATCATTCCTGGCTTTCAAAGGGATTCTCACCAAGTGATTTATAGCAGGAAGAGGAGGATAATGACACTCTGATCTCAAAAAACTATGATGGAACAACACCGACTGTTTCTGCTATAATAACAGGGAGAGAGAGATTAACTTCTGGGTTATCCCGCTGTGGCTGGAAAACTGTTTCTGTGATTCAGAAGTGTGGAATATAGCCGCGGACATATTTCAATCGGTTGACGGACCCCATCGTTATGAAAGTCGAGTCCAAATCTGGCAAGTGCGAGGACACAAGGCTGTGAACTCTGTTACTGAAGGTGGAGAAGTTATATTAAAGATAGAGCACTAGCGGGGCTCCTGCTGAGGCCCTAACAGCGGCCCCTCAAAATAAAATAAACCAAAACACAGGAGAGACACCGTATATAGTGAGAACTACGTCATGGTGTTGCTGCTCTCATCCAGAACACAAAACAGTCGATTCAGTCCTCGATCCATTCTGCAGCACCAGACACTGCTACTGCTTACCTGTTAAGTATATTTTTGTTTTTTTTATTTTGTTTGGTTGTTTTTTATTGCGTAAACTTTAGACATTTGATGATGTCAGTTGCCAATACTGATTGTTTGTTGAGTATCACTTTCACAAAAGATTAGAAAACATCAGTTCATTTAAAGGTTCGAGCAAACAGTGTCTGGATGACATCTTTTCCATTGATGTCTGAACAAAATGTCAACAAAATGAACAGCAGATACATTTGGGCCTAATCTGACCTTTTTAGGGAATTATGGAATCATGGATTATGGCTGAACTTGCAGGGTTTTTTTAGGTCTTTTTCTTAGTTTATTTTTTTACATGTGTTGTATGAGCCTTATGTTTTTTTTTTAAAGATAGTTTTGAAGTGGGCTACAGTAAATGTGGGTAGAGCATGACTCAGAGACCCAAAGAAAGTGAAGAATTGGGCCATGTATGGTGGACATGTGGTCAGTTTTAGGCTGCCACACTCACCTTGAGTGAAAAAACAAATGTGGAACAAAGGAAACTGCAGATATGGGCCAAGTTTGGGCCAAACATTCTTCACTATTTGGGGCATAGCTAGTTCCTCGCTCCAGCAATCCCAAAGAAAATACGCTCCTTCATGAACCAAGTGCAAGAGCAGGAACACCCCATTCTGTCAGTGGCTAGTGAAATGTTTGTGATGGTCTGGGGGGCCAGGCTACCCCCACGATTTGTTTTTCAAGTTCACGGAGCCCCAACTGTGTCTGAAGGCTCTTTTGTTTTGTTTTGTTTTGTTTTGTTTACACCGTACTCACAAGATAGGCTAAAATGCTGTGATTTAGAAATGATTTGATTTGATAGTTCCATGAAAAAAAAAAATCATGAATAAAGCATTTGTCTTTGTGGACCACAAAGACCAAAAATCCAGTCAATAAAATGAAAAAGCAAAGAAGAAACAACTAATTTTTTTTCTTCCATGGAGAAAAGAAAATTCACTTTTGTCCAACAAACGTTATCTAAATGTTCACCAAGAATGTTTAAATATTTAATTATCACGGCGTGTGATCAGAACTGTCATGATCCTTTTATCAATATGGAATGAAAAATCTCAACAAGGAAGGAATTAGTCTCGCATCGCTGGCTGACAGACAAATGTTATTGCTCATGATAAGCTCTGCCTGATATAAAAATAAGCATATTTATAAACTAGCCAGAAGAGTCTACTGTTGAATACATCATTCATTTTCCTCTTCACTCTTAATACTCGTGAATAAGCACTGCCTGTGATGGAAAATCTCTCTCATCCCTTTTCTTCCAGTTAAGATGGAATCCAGACCAGGAGGAAAAGAGAGTAGCAGGCCACAGCATCTCCCATCTCTTATCCACCACTCATGCATGATTGAAAGGCATCTACAAGCTTGGAGGACTGCATCATTTATATCCAGCTCCTTCAGGAAAAAAAAATAAAAAAATCAAAAGCAGGCAGCAGCTTTAGTTAATATTGACAAAGCATGGACTTGGAAAAAAAAATTAAAGGCAAAGACAAAGTCTAAATAAAGTGAGAGTTGCTTCGCTCTTGGGCAAGGCTTAGACTGTTCTCTCTTCTCTTTCTTTCACTCCTGCATTCATCGGTTAGATGGATTCAACTAAACTGTTACAGTCTCCCACGGAACATAAATGGAGAGCATCCAGGGATTTGGAGCTGCTATTAGGGAGACAAAATGATCCATCAAAGCAGCTGCTAGGGAAGGAAGTGGGAAATAAGGATGATGTGAGGGAGAGCTATTTTTGTAGGGATGCTACCATGTGCTTTTTCTTTTTCCTTTCATATTCCCAAGCTTTTCTTTTGAACCCTGATCTGGCAACACCAGTAAGTGACCACATGTGCGGTCCATGTAGTCTTTGTCATGCTTACAGTCCCAGAAATACATGAAGCGGTTCACTTGCAGCAGCAGTAGTTTCAGCCTCATCATCCAACATGAGCCCACACATAGACGATCAGAGAGGAGAGACTCTCTCCTCCTTTCCTCCTCCTTGGCTTCAACTGCTTTAGGTAAAAGCAGAGGATTTCTGCCCATCAGTGAGAGCCTGAAGGGTGTTTGATGTGTTGAATCTACATGAGATGCCTGGCTGGTGTTGAGAGCGAAAGGTTGAGTAAGAGGTAGGTGGTGAAGGATGAGGGGTGGGGGGTCCACCGGCCTGATGAATGACTGAAAGCAGCAAAGTACCACTTTCTCCATTTCCTCCGCCCACATCACCCTGGAAAACGGACACACACATCCAGCACTTCGCTGATGCACAACCCCAAGCTTCATCCAGTAGTGATGCCACCCTCCTTCCACACACAGTCAGAGGAGATGACCCAACCCATATTTTGCTTTAGAAGGTGGATCGCTTGGACCCGTCAGTCACAGCTGCGTCTAGGTATTGATGCCTTTAAAAGTGTGACATCATGCAGAGATAAGAGACTGGAACCCAGGCTCAGGCTAGGTCTGTCAGCCTGCTGGGCTTGCAGTGGGAAATTGAAACCTCTGCAGGGATCCAAAATAGAGTTGTTTTTTTTTCCAGCCTCCCTGCATACAAAGCAAATCCCTAACAAGCAAACACAGCAGTGGGAGAAGAGGGAAATATCCAAGTCTTATCTGTAAAGGACCAGAGTTGTGAATCGACAGTGATTTCCTCTGTTTCAAATCATAGATTGCTCAATCTGACATCACAAGGGTCATAAAGACAGTCTGGTGCAAATTTCAACTCAGCAAGTTGATTTCAGGGTAGCGTTAAAGATCAGGATATTTAACAAGCTAGAGTTTCACATGATCCATTATATTTAAGAATTTCTTTAAGAAAAATAAAGATAATAGATAATATTTAATGACAACATGAGATATAAAGCATTACCACAGATGAAAGACATTATAAGAAATGCAGAAACATTGCAGCTGATTCAAATATCCTCTTAGGGAGAAAGAAAACACACATTTTTACCATGAGGTTGGCAATAACACGCCTCTGGGTCACGTCCTTTAATATTGTGCAGTTTTGAGATAAGACTGATGATAGCATCTGGCCAGATCAGGAATCAAACAAAAGAATCCTGCCAGTTGGTGCAGGAAAAAAAAAGATAAAATCAGACAGAATATTTAAGTATAACTACATTTAAGCTTCCCCAAGGTTCTTATCTAATATGCGCTGATACCCAGTGAATTTAATTGACTCGCGGAGCTGTGGCTGGAATCAAGATGTAACCTTGAAATGAAAATAGAATTCTTTGAACAAACTCTTATGTCAAGTGTTTGAGGACTTCAATCAGCGCTCATCCTTTTCTCAACAGGAACAAGGAAAGGTTTTCATTCACAATGTCTCTCTGTACCCCAAAAGTAAAAAGGGGTGGGACGTACATTATACAGGAAACTATTAAATTGTTACATTTTATTAGTTACATTTCATTATAATACATAAAGCCAATATGCTTGACTCAGGTTTAATAGACTTTTTTCACAGAAGTCAAATTCAAGTATCTTCAATGTTCATTTTCAAATTTTCCAGCTCTGAACTTGACATGGGGTACATTAAATATTTATATTAATACATGTACATATAATGATCACATCATCTGTCTACTGCATTAAAAACAAGTATTTTGTTTTAAAGAAGCGGTGTTTTCTAATAGCACAATAAAAGAAAAAAAATGACCTTGCTTTTATGTTTGTCTATAATTAGAATTTACATTCCAAAACTAATATTGATGTCAGAATGAGAAAAGCTTCTTAGTATCCATCCACTAGATGAGGGTAAAAGAAGTAATTCTGCATATTTACATGTGATCTTAAGAATTTGTAAAACTAAAGGGCAGATTGTGTTTGTCCAACCTGGTGGCTTTAAATGTAACAGACAGACAGACAAAACAGAGATCCAGTGTTGACATTGTGAATCAA
>JBAMYA010000013.1:10108569-10132050 GCA_037176975.1 Arrhamphus sclerolepis
ATACTGGTAACCAGTTCAAACAGGTGCCATTAATACAGGTAACAAGTGGAGGACAGAGGAGCCTCTTTAAGAAGTTGATACAGGCCTGTGAGAGCCAGATAGTATTGCTTGTATGTAGGTGACCAAATACTTATTTCCCACCATCATTTCCAAATACATTCTTTAAAAATTAGCCAATGTGATTTTGTCTCTCATAGTTGAAGTGCAGCTATGGTGAAGATTACAGGCCTCTCTCATCCTTTTAAGAGGGAGAACTTGCACAATTGATGGTTGACTAAATACTTTTTCTCCCCACTGTAGCTTCAGAAGTAGCATTATGTCTGGTTAAAGTACAAAAATAAAGCAACAACTTGGCAGGAGTGGCCTACTTAAGCCAGCGCTTGTGTGCTTCCGTTTGACTGATATCACAATTGCTAGTTTCTTAAAGAGTTTTAAACCCAACTGAGAGGTCCTAAGGGCTCAAATCTAAAACAAATATTAACACAATGAGCCTTTATCCTGAAAGTCTTTGGTTTCTTTGTAAGAATTCATTTAAAATAGTCACACAAGAAGTGAAAAGTCTTTCAGTTTCTGCAACTGTAAAGCTGATGAATTTCCTTTTTCATCTAAATTAAAAAGATTTTAATCATCATTTGCTTTATTTTTATTTGTAATCACCTTGAATCACATGCATACTGTAAGTCACAGAATCTTCTTTTGGAGTTTCTTATCTTAGCTGTAGAAGTTGGTTTCATGGGTGAGTTCAAAGAACTGCCACCATTTATTAGAAGTTTTGCTTCAGTTTTTTTTCTTTTTCTTTTCTTTAGTCCCTGCGGGCGGCTTTGTTTGTTAATTTCTCACATCTCTGCTCAGGAAAGAGAGTGTTGCCAGGATGAAAAAGGAAACCTTCTCCTCCTGTCTCGTCCCCCTGTTCTCCTCCTACCGTTCAGCTCAGCACCCCGTGGTGCAGCGAGGCTAAGCAGACGGCTGTCCAGACTCCCCAGATCATTACACAGGAGTCACACAGGGAGAGGTGTGTGGGAAGTGGCTGTGACTCAGTGTGTGCACCAGTGTTTACTGACATTCATCTCCATATGTCACGACCCCAGCCAATCAGAAACCACGGATTTGTGTTTGGCTTTGGGGGGAATATGTACATGAAGTTGCTTTTGGGAGCTGCATGTCACACATTTATTATCACACCAAATAAGATTGTATCTCTGCAGACACAGTTCATTTACGTTCCCTGCGAGATAAGTCTGCGAATTTCCAATGTGCACGTTGATCTGGGTATATTCGGGGTAGAACATGCTGTTTGGATGATACAGTTCTCATGGAGAAAAAAAAAAAAATCTCAAATGAACAGCCTCAGATCTCAAATGAAAACGACCAGCTCTTGCACCAACTCCAATTACATTTTGGCATATCAGTATGAGAATACACACTCCAGAGCAAATTAAGCCCCTTGCTTAACCAACCACCCCCTAGCAATTCAATTCTATGCAGCACTGAAATCACTTCCCTGACTGCACTGCCAATCTCTCCATATGAGAGGAAAGATTCACTCCAGTCTATTTCTGAAAGTCTAATAAGATGAACCCTCACGCTCACCATGCTTAGATAAGAAGTCGCTTGAGTGTGTTGAAGTGTTTACCAGGACTCAGACTTGGTTTCCATACACACAAGACCCCCTCCAAATGTCTTAACCATTTCATTTCCTCCTAAGTGATGCTACAACTAATTTGTAACAAAGCAGCATTAGTAATTCATAGCCTTTCAGTGAATACAAATTGAATTTCCTTTGATAAAAACACTCTTTACATAATGGGTATTTGATTCTTGTCATAGATAAGATTGATTATTAAAAAAAGGATTCACAGTATTATCTGCAGAATAACCCAAGAGGAGATTGTCTTTAGCTGGAGAATTTAAAGAGCAATGGCTGTTCCTCAGCAATCTTGTTATTAAGCTTGTTATCAGCTCGTAGGCAAAGAGCTCCACATTTTTATGCATCTTTCTGTGCCCATATGTTGCTACCAGAGCCAGTTAAATTGCAGAGTTGAAGGATAGCCAATCTCATCAGCTAGACCGCTGTGAATCTCTTTTGTGCTGCAGAAAACGTTATCCTAAGAGCGATTCTTGTGTCCTCTGAGAGGCTAGATCCACCTCCTGTTTCAAATGCATCAGCTTCTGCCCTCTGACTCCCACGCAAGCACATAAGTTACTGTGCGATAGCTGGCATTTAGTTTGTTTTGAGGGGGCCGTGCAGAGCGGACAAGTAAATGGAGCACGGTAGTAATTCATTGATGAGATTACTCTCCCAAGTGAGCAGGAAGAGGCTTGCGATCCTGACTCCTATCTGGTCATTTTTACACTCCCACTCAGATAAACTAAATTGCCCAAACAATGTGCTCTCCTGACTGGCAGAATTAACTATAATCTGTCTTTACTGAAATATATCACATGTATCTTACACCACGTTATAGCCAAGGATGATTATTAAAACTATTTCTTCATAATATATCCATCAAATTCCACTTCTTTGGGTTCGGGTCGTGGTACAGCAGCCTAAGCAGATGCCCAGACCTACGACTTCTAAGCCACCTCCTCCAGCTCATCTTGTTGGGGATACCAAAGTGCTCCCAAGACCAGCTGAAAGACATAATCTCTCCATGTTGTCCTGGGTCTGCCCTTGGGACTCCCTCTAGCTGGACATAACCAGGACACCTTCCCAGGGCGGCATCCAGGACGGATCCTAACCAGGTACAAAAAACCACTGTATCCACGGCAGATCATTTCAGGAGCATTAAAAGAGGAAGTCTGCTGGGAAGCGCAATCAATCAGCTTACAACAGTGGTAATCTTGCCATACTGCAATGGGTGTAGCCCCGCAAACGGTAGGCTGAGCAACCCAATGGCCCCTGTAAGCATAGTTTCAGATGGTACTGATAGTTGAAATGAGTATGTAGGGACAAAATTGAACAGAGTGGATTCTGAGTAATATTAATTAGCATCACAGGTTAGAGTTAGGTGAGCCGGCTAACCTAAAACAGCTAGCTGACTGAAATAGGGGGTGTGTGTTCCAGCCAGCTTCCCAGGCCTGCTCATCCCACCCATTTCAAACAGTTTTTCTGGACCTCTATAGAAATACCATATATGAGGGTGGTGGGGAGGAAAATATACACATATATACTGTATATATATGTATGTATGTATGTATACACACACACACACACACATATACGTAGATATATATGTATGTGTATGTATGTGTGTGTCTGTGTATCAGTCATTGATTGGTGAAATATATAAAAAATATATTCGACCAGTCTATTTACAGTGGTTGATTGCATGATCACTTAGCCACAATCAGTGGCGACAAACACAAGATGCATGGGTACCAAGTGTCCTTTGATTATTGTAGATTGATTGGTAACAGAGTGAGTGCACATGCACACACACAGTCCTCACCCGCTACAACTTCTTCAGGATGTGACCTTTTGCAATCAGTGCAATCGTTTTGTAATGGCTGCGCTTGTTGATCTGAGTTGGGATAAAGGAATGAGTTTAGCACAGTAAAGTCAGTCACTGTTTAATCTACTCGGCTCCTGGGTTGTAATCCTCCTTCTTAGACTCTGACCTCCAGGGTCCAGAACACAAGAATGAACACACCAATCCATTCAGATGGTATAATAATGATCATCATCTCTCCTCCTTCTGTGCTGTGCCCCTGCTTCCACTCCTGCCACCATGGATCTTTATAATTATCCCTGCACTGCAGATGGCGATATTTTGGGGAAAATAAAGCCTTTTCACAAATGAGGATATACGTATTTCTCAGGATTATAGATTTTAACCACTTCTCCTGAATATTAATGCTGTGAGGATGCCTCTGTGGTTTTACAAAAAAAGAAGAAAAAAAAGGTGATTTTTGTCTTTGGTCCACTGTGTGGAATGGAAGGTAACAGATGTCTGACTGAGGAAATGTAGGTCACTGAGTTTCCTGCACTCTTTCTGATCCCATCAGATAACAACAAGGTTTTATTCTGAGGCCGCTTCCCGCCATGGAAGCCTATCTGATCCGAAGCCTCATTCTACTTCCTGTGTTTGAAGAACATCCGTGTCTTTTGAGGCTGCAGGAGTGGCCATGTCAGAGTAATTACTGCACCATGATATCATCTACCCATCTTATCCTATAATAGAAATAAAAGCTAAATCCTTGCATTGTAACACCCACCTTTTATGTCTTTACCCCTGGATTTGATGCAATTACACTGAGATGTCAACAAACAGGGAGGATATTGTTTTGGCAGGAGATCCCTAACGTGCTCACATCTGAGAATGTCTTGAGATCCTTGGGTTTGTTTTGTGCAACAAGGTTAACAAAGAGCTTAATATGTCTCTTCAGCTTCCAGACTGACTGACTGTCCTCGTAATGACTTACACTCTTGGCTGTGGGTCAAAGTGCACAGCCAAAGCAGTGTCTGGCCAAGTTTCACCATGTGGTGATTTCCAAAAATGTGCCATTTATAAAGGTTTGAAAACAAGCCCTGGGTAGGTTTCGACAGACAGATGCTTCCCAGTAAAAGCAGCACAGCCTCACAACTATCCTCAAACACTGCTGACCCTCCCCTTCGCTCCATCTGGCGCGCTGCCTCCACCACCCTTGCCATCCGCGGCAGATTATGAAAACACCTCAGGGGGAGGCTGACTGGCTGGTTTCACTGTCTGCCGGGTGTGACCCACATCCTTCTCTCGTGTTAATCCTTTGCTTCCTGCAATCTCAGAGTACCTGGTCACATCTAATCCACTGCGCAGCTTTATTTCAGCGTCAGATGTCATCGTCTGATGAGAAACTTACTGTATTGTGACAGTTACCGGAGTGTTACACTCTTTTTGGACATTTTTTTTCTTCTCACCATGAAAAGTCAAGTTTGGTAATCGAACATGATTTTATTTATTTATTTATTTATGTATTTTGTCATCTTGTTTTGGTTGCCGTAGCCTGATTTAGATTTCACACCTCTAATGGAGATTCAAATCACGACGGCTTTCAGGTTTAATGCTTATCTTAATGTTTTTTTAATGATACGACACAGAAAATTGGCCACATCTATTCTCATCTCTCACTCCCAGTCCCACTCCAAAACATAAATAGATGGTGGGAGCATATTTGAGGCCCCCTCAAGAAAAGGCAAGTATGGGCTTGAATAAACAAAGTGATCAGCATCTATTATACATGACTGGATATACAAAGGACACATAAACCACTTTATATATTAAACAGTACATCAACAGTATACTTGGGAGCAGATCTGTTAGACAATCTGCATTTGATAGGCATCTATACACGACACATGGATTTGGATAAAAATAGAAATTCAGCAAGTTTGCACATCATAATAAGAAATGCACAATACTTCTTTTACAGGGGTATCAGTATATTATACCATGAATAAAGAATATGTCACAGTCAGCAAGGCCTCTGTAAACCTCTGAAATCTTATAATTCCCCTTACGTTATCTTATGTAGATTCTGCTTCCACCTTTTATTGCCTTGAAACTTTACATGGTCTCTTTGTCTCTACCTGACTTGTTCCATCATTATGTTCTTGTTCCAGCCCAAATTTGATTTTTTTTTTTTTTTTCATTTAGTTTTTTTTGTATTATAGCATATCCAGATTGTCCAGGTTTGCTATGTGGAGGGGGTTTGGCGGTTCCAGAGTTGTGATGTGGATGCTGCATGCATGTGCATGAACTACATAATCCTCCATCATCTGACAACCTAAGTAAAACAAGGAGACATGTCCCACTGGTCTGTTTCTGGCAGACCAGTTCCTAATCTAAATGGCAGCATAAACACTAATAATAATAGATAAGAGAAAATTTTCCTTTTCTTTGTTTAATTTTGTTTTCTACAATTATCTCTGAAATGTCAAAATTTAGATCAAAGAAATTGCTTTGATATTATCTTTGTGAAAATGGGTATTAAAAAAACCCTTATCTCAATCTTATGTTAGATGAAGTCTTGTTCCACTGAGTGGCAACACAAGGGGGGATATATATCAAATGGTTAATTCATTTTTATTGGTTACCATAGTTACATTAGTTACCATGTTACAATTTATTCTGATATTGTGGTCAAATACCGTTTTCTTGGGAATGCTGAGATATTGAAGTTAGTTTGCTTTCCATCTGACGTTGAACCTAACAGCTGCCTCGGCCAAATCTGTTTCTCTCTGACCTTCTATGCACCTGCCAGTCAGAGAGCATCTCAATCTGAACAGGGTGGTTGCTCGAATCAGACTTCAAATAGCTGTTTGTGTCATTCGCAACATAACAGAAATAGCAGAGATTTCTCCATCAGCCATCCTGGCAGCCAGTTAGCCACCAGTTAGCTGCTGTAGTGGCACACAGAAACCTGCCTGAAATAAAGTGTAACTTACAGTAAATTTGTATTGGAGCTCCACATAATCATTTACAGCAGTAACAAATCCAGTTCACCCCCCTCCACTTTGGTTTGTTTGCATCATTACATTATATATCTGTGGTCTATACTTCCTGCCAGGACACACAGATCGGATGCGATCATCACAGCATTTAATGGTGAGAAAGATTCAATCCTGACTATTGATTTTGATGGAAGAGGTAATTCCTGTGAAGGGTTATCTATGTTTAAATATGCATAATCTGTATGCAATAGGAAAGACTTTTTTGCAGCAAGAGGCTTTACAAGACACGCAATGATGTCAGAGCAACAGAAGCCAGAATCTAGTGGCCATGAGTATTGAATGTTCAGACACTTCAATATTTGTCTGGCTACTTTTAAGCAAAACAGCTATTTAGGGTGAGGATGTGTGGTGGGAGTTGCTGTGCAAACTTACAAACTTAATAATGAGCAGGGAACCACTGGTCCTGTTGCAAATCACTTTGGAAACACTTAAGAATAATACAACTCAATGCTGATTGTTTCTCTTTCTAACTTAGATAGCTAAAAAATAAATAAATAAAACAAGCTGCTTTATCCTGCAAATGTGTACAGTCAAATACACAACACATTACCATCTGTTTTTTGGAGTTTTTATTCTTAAATAATTCTCACATTTAACTCCCAGTTCCAAACCAGTACTCGGCTCTGAGCCCAATATAGTCGTAGGTTCAAAACATAAAGGAGAAACTGAACATATAAGGTGCAATCAGGTAACATTTACTGCTAACAGTCAGGCTGCATAGTAAAGACCTAGTGGGGTATTATCTTTGAGCTTCCCAATCATCTATTCTACTGAAGTCTACAATCACTCTCAACACCCATCTTTATCTTTCTGCAACTCAAGAGTCTCTGATTGGCCAGTGAAGATCCAATTTCTGGAGTGTGTCCCTTTCTATGTTGAGCTTTTACACGTCTTCTTTCCTCTTAACACTGGCCTGATCTGCTGTCAGGAGAAAGACCCAGTTTGATCAAGAAGAACTACGATTTTGATATGGACAGTGCAGCACCCGGGCAGCAGTTGGGGCTTTTAGGTGCCGTACTCAAGAGCAGCTCATGTGTGGGTGCGGACCTGTTGAAGCACTGTTCACGTCATCCCCACCACCCTCATCATTGGTGCTGGATGGGGATTGAAACGGCAACCCTCCAGTTACCAGTCCAAGTCCTCAACCAGTAGCCCACAGAATGCCCAGGTGCTTTCTTGAGTAGTCACCTTTGCCATGATGTGACTGCAGCTCTGTGAGCTTGAGTCATCATTATTATTGGTGTGTGACAAAGGGCAAGAACTGTTGCCAGCTGCAGACTGCACCCAAATCTGGTTAATCCAGAAATGGGCAAATAGGTGGAACAAACAAGCCAAACAGAAGGAGCATGCCTGACTTAACTCAGTTACCATAAGCTAGGGTTGGGCGATAGGACCTCAAATAAATATCACAATTAATTGAACAAGTTACCTTGATTAAGATTATTAAGCGATTATTTTATCATTTTATTTTTTTGACCTCATAGTTTACTGACAAATGTTTTTGCTGTAAATTAATCAACTACTAAAACTGAGATGCTATTAATAGTACATATCTCTTGATTTACACTACATATGGTCATTAAATGAACATTTCAAGGAAGAGAAATAATTGATATGAGCTGGACATCGATTACACATCGGTTCTGAATATCCGTTTCAATAAATTTTTGATTAATTGCTATGAGCTAGCTATGTTGGCTTAGTGTAACCCATGATGCTAACTAGCTACTAACTTCTATTCTGATTGAATCTGTCTTTTGGTAAAAGAGGACACACAAAGCTGAAATGAGGACTGCCAGGACTCAGTGGAAGCTCTGCCTGAGCCACTGCAGGAATCTATTGCTAGCTTAGCCTCTGCCCAGCTCATTAGCTCAGGCAGAAAGTCTGCCAGCAGCAATAGATGAACTGCATACGTTACCTGTTACCTTTCTAGGCTGGCCTTGAATGGTGTTGGGGTGGTGTCAAGAGATCTGCCTGGAGCAGGCATCTGATGGTGACCAGCTCAACCTGGAGATCGGCTCCAAAACTTGCTTGTCCCGGTCCAGGGCTACCAGCCAGGTTTGCCAGCTGTCGCTAATCACCCTTAGAGGCTCCAGAGAAAGTCACTGAAATCTGTTAGCCAAGCACTAGTTAATAACACTAGACTGCAATAATTAGCCAGGTGGTATTTCAACAGACAAGTAATTTGTTGTTTTATATAATCTTAACTGATGTAAATAAAAATTCAGTTGTTATGTGACAGTTGTCAGTTTTCATGTAGCTATGGAGACCTTACTAATACAAGCTAGCTGCATGTAGCCCTTGGTTGCACTGAAAAGATTCAACTTTGAGCACAGCAGCAGGTTGAGTGCAGAGATGTAACCAACAGCGCTATTCAACCGCTGAGATTTATTTATAGCTTCTTCAATTTGGTGCTTTCTTTGTTAAGAGTTGTATAACGCTTTGTGACATTTTTTATGACACTGTTTTTCTCAAATATTGTTCTTTTGTTTGTTGTGATATTTCTGAAGATGTCCTAACTAGTTGTCACGCTCACATGAAAGTTTTAGGGTTCCTTGTTTTGTTTTTTTGTTTTTAGATGAAACAAAGTCCTCGCCTTCCTGGGAAATTTTTCAAATCCCAAAATGCATCATGGAACATGGGTCATATTTTGGTCTCAACATGTGGATGCAGCCAGACTCACGCACACTCCCCCTCCCCCCGTCTGTGTCACACACACTTTCCACCTGGTTCTTGGCAGCTGAACACCATAACTACTCAACAAATTGCAGTCCAGCCTGCTGTAGGCCTCCGTGCATGATGTCTTAGTATCCGAACAACAGCTTTGAATTGCTTATTAGGCGGTTTCTGTGGAGTGATCTGCTTGCACATGCAAGCTACAATCTCTGCTCAGCGGCAGCCGACTACTGAAACTGTGGAAATAATTGTCTGTCGTTCCTTGTTGGCTGCTTTGACGTCTAGCGAATCCCTCTGTGGGGAGCTAACAGAGCTGTTTGAAGTCTCTGTCAGTGTAGAGGAACAGCACAAACGTGCACTACATGCTAGTTCACATCTGCACAGGATCCCGCAATCTACACACACTTGCTAGTGGGCAGTGGAGGGTTGAGGAAATAATAGTCTGACCCCTGCACATGGACATGACAGCTTCTGAATGGATATTTTATGTTTCCAAACATCATGTAAAACTTTCTTTTTCAGACAAGCCAAATGGCCAGACAGTCAGATGCTGTGGAATCAATGCAGGCATTTCTCACTCAGCATTTGATGCTGCACACAATGATGGTAGTGGATGACTGTGAATTGTTACTTGAAATAAAGATGTACAAAAGCCTGTTTATTTATTTATTATGCATTAGGATGTTGTGGCTCTTTGGATTGTGTGATTTGAATAAAAATATCTGCAATATCAATCTTAATCTAAAGAAAATAAAATTGTCCCGTGGCTCACCATCGACCCTAATGACCCTAGCATTTAGTCAAGCATCGGTTCTTAAATATTTACTCCTGTGGTGCTTCAAATCAGAGCTAAAATGGAAATCTTTAAATAACTATAATCAACTTCACATCAGTTTTGTCAGATGGGAAGTATTCTTAGAAAATAAATGTACAGTGATATAAAAACATTTCCCATTGGCCCTAGTGAATCTACTCCACTGGAAATAAATATATTTGCCTCTCAGAATCACCGGGGAAAATGAATGCAACATGGGAGATGGTGGTGGGTTGCTATCCTAGATATCAGCTTTTACGCTACTTGTCCACCACTGAGCCCCATTTCTAAGATCACCTGGAAAATTCAGCGAGCGGAACATAATCCAGGGTGAAACTTTCCTGTCGCGTTATCAGCTTTAGACGAATGCCACTCAATGAGGCGGACAGTCAGCAGAGAAAATGTTCCATTTTGTCCACTCAAGTGTCACTAAGTGATGGATGC
This sequence comes from Arrhamphus sclerolepis, assembly GCA_037176975.1. Taxonomy (NCBI): domain Eukaryota; kingdom Metazoa; phylum Chordata; class Actinopteri; order Beloniformes; family Hemiramphidae; genus Arrhamphus; species Arrhamphus sclerolepis. The sequence continues at coordinate 10,118,994 of JBAMYA010000013.1, forward strand.
CTCCAGAGTGTGTCAGGCTGCAGTTTTGCCACTGCCTGCAGGGCAAATGTGAAAAGTGCCAAGGGTTTTAGCACTGCTTTTCACAGGCACTGTGGAGATGCCATGCAAGGTCACACAGGAGTAAATTTATCCCAGGGAGAGTGAGGACTCCAAGTCAGATGTGCTGCCCTCTTAAACCTCTGGAGGGAACCTCATTTTAGACTGGGGAATGGCAGGAAATAGGCCTAATGGTGGATTATAGGATTTTCTATCCATGCAACACAGAGATGTGTAATGTGTCTTATTTAAGTTTTTGTGACTGTGCCTCCCGTGATGTCCCACCCTGCAACATTCTGCACCCTGCCACTGCAATGGAACCACAAATCATTATCACAATCAGTGCAATTGCCGCTTGGAGTCATCTCCGACTTGCAGAAACACTTATTAAATCTTGGATGAGTCATACCATATGGCAAGTAAATAGATTTATAGAAGAAAAAAAAAATCATATCTCAGCTTCCTTGCAGATGGCCTGAAAAATGCATAGAAATAAAGCATTGATTTTGAGCAGATGTGCACATCATGCTTTGATTCAATTTGGGCTACAATGCATGATTGGTAATGTCAGCTTTAGACATCACCGGTGAACATTCAGATCTGTATGTATGGTGGCTGATATTTTGTCTCAAGCAGGGATGGATATGAGCCTGGATAAGTGAGTCTGCTAAATAAATGATATTTCTAATCAGTGCCTGGGGTGTCAGCTAATGTGCTGAGGGAGAGGGGGGTTTGTTGAGCTCCTCATACATCCATGCAAGCCCCTCCAAGGCAGATGACAATATGCAGCTATACTGCTGCACGGGTGGGTAATAGGATTGCAAGCATGCTTGTCTCTTGGTAGATAAGCCTCCAGATAGTCCCAGTGACCTCAGCAGCAGCGACATGGAGTCAAAGCATGGCTCCATCTGGTCTGTGTTGTTGTTGTTGTTTTGTGTGTTAAAACACTTACAGCACCAGAGAGGCTTGGGCATGAACCAAGGGGCTATATATTTGGTTTTGCAAACTAACCAGTGTAGCAGTAACAAAATGTGCAGTTCCTTCCATGACCACCAGGGGTCATTTAACGAATTTTTAGCTCCAACAGTGAGTCAATTTACAGCAACATCTGATGCATCTGAATGTGAAGTACTGTTAGTTTACATTATAGGTTAGCAGATAAGCTAAAATAGTTAGCCCGTGGTAACTGAAGTAAAGTAGACGTGTCCCAATCAAGTGCCAGTCTTTTTTGTTCTGCCCATTCATCCATTTGTTTAGATTAACTGGGAATTAATTTGAGCTCTCTTTAGAAAATGAGAAAAAAAAAAGTGGAAAAAGCAATGACATCTAAGGGCAGAGCAGGATTTAAAGCGCACGTGTGCTCAAGATTGGCTGCGGTTTAACATGTGTAAGTGTTCAGTTCAGTTCGGTAACCAAAGCTGATTGAGCTTTCTTGACCTGGCATGCAAAGGAAGTGGGGAAAAAGAAGTCAGAATTTTAAATGTAAGGTCTCATGATCCCAGTTTAAACACAGACCCATTAGACTGCTTATAAATGAGTCACTTTTGTAATCTCTCTGCGTGAGTTAACTTGTGACCTCCTTGGAAGCAGCTTGTCTCAGTTAGCCTCTGCTCTAATAACTTTCCAGAGAGTTCTTCTGAGAAATTTAGTAATCCCCCCCCCAATGTGGACCCCGGTGGAGCTGGGTTGGCTGTTTCAAGTTCTTTAAAAAAATTTAAAAAAATGTATACATAAAACTGTTGATTCTAAGGCCACTTCAACAGCTGACAGTGTTAATTAGCAATCAGACAAATGCGATACAAGTGGAAAATGTGATTAATTTAAGTTATTTTACTTCAGCTGAAAAGGTCAGAATGTGAAGTGAAAACTGATTGCAGCATATTGTAGCCTACAACTGTGAACCCGTGTTACAGCTCAGCAGACCACCAGACTGGAAAAATACTAAAAACAAATTAAGCCAAAAGGATTTCAGTGTCCGATATCAAACAGGAGTTAAAACAAACCTAATTATTTCTCTAAAGATTCAAACGAGTCCGTCTCCCGTCTCTTTGCTTTTGCTCTTTGCTGAACAAGCAAACAGCATATAATTTATTGTTTAGTTGAAGTGTGCCCAAGCATCTCGATAAAAAGAAAGAAAGAAAAAAAATACCAAGAAAACACCGGTGCACTTTCTAAATGAGGCATAATTGATGTGTGTGTGACATAACCATGTTGAAAGGATGTAAGCAGGCTGACAGGAACACTGCTTCTAGCAACTCCTGCGTTGCATTAGTGATGATTTTCCAGGAGACGCTCTCAAAGAGTTTTCAAAGTTTTCCCCTGAGCCACAGCCAGTCTCGGGAAAAGCCCCCAAACAAGGGGCCGCGCTTTACCTGGGCGAGTGCTCTGTGGTGCCGTGTCACACACAGTTATTCATAATGCACCCTTAACACTCACCGAATCTACCCGCTCAACCCCTCCACAAAATATGGGTCATTCCGGTTCTAAAAATGGCTGCCGGTCCCCCAGGGTTGCCAGAGCATGAAATAGACTTTACATCAATTTCGCAACAGCAACCAGGAAACTTTCTGTTTTCTTTTTTATTTATTTTATTTTGGGTGGGGGCTCATTTTTCATTCCCTCTTGTCGCTGTAATCAAACACATGGCAGCTCTCTCACTCTCCCTTTCTTTCGTCTTCCAGCCGATGACCTGAATAAGATATCAGCAGTTTGCTTGCTTTGGAATATGACAGGCGAGGCAAAAGTCATGTAGAGATTTAGATAATATGTCAGCTGAACACTATACACTACTTTCCACCTCTGCTTTTCAGACTTCCACCGTGCTGATAAGCAGCAACTCGGGTGGATTTCAAAAATGGTGTGTGGATTTGTGAAGAGCTTGCTTATGTGGGAAAAGGCAGTGGCGTGGTGGCACATTTATTTCAAACCTATTTGTAATCCTATTCATCAGCCTAACTACTGGCAGGCGAATTATAACAATATCTACTCTTCCTGTTGAGCTGCAAAGCCACAAACCACAGTAAACAGAAGTAATTTGCTTTTGCTTGTTTCAGTTTTGACAACTTTAGACCGCAACTTATGCAAGCAAACTCACTTGCAGCAAATTGGATAATGCAGTCAGGAATCTATTTGCTGTAATTTATACATGCTCTTCATCCACAGCCAAATTGTTTGCTTCATTTTCATGTTTTGATTTTTTTTTTTTTTTTCTTTCCTTCCCCCTCCACCCCCTTCCATCGAAAATCCCTGGTGGCCGCGCCTCGAAATGGCCTCATGTTTATTTGAGCCTGTTTATTAAAGCCGAGCGCCTGGTGCCTCGTTCATTTTCAGCGGCGTTTTCTTATAGTCAACCAACCTTGAAGCCATTCATCAGCTGGGCTAAGTGTAGCTACATCGCAGACGGCTAAACAGCACTTCACCACAATGAGTGCGACATCAACTCCACACAAACCAGTGGGTGTATCAAAGAGAAGCACGATTACAGGGGAGCAAGAAGGGGAGAGGTGGGGGAACGACCGTGGAGAGACAGGGAAGAGTGTCAGTGATGCGACTTCTAATTTTGGTTTGGGTTTGAGCACTACTTTACTTTGGCACGATCTGATGAAAGATACAGAGATGCAGAAAGGATATTGAATGAGGAAAGACCACAATCCACATTCACCAAAATTACAATGTGAACAAATATGCTGCATATAATAGCGTTTCAGTGTGTGCGCGATAACGCTGAAGTGTCTGTCTTCTTTCTTTCCAAGTCAAGCTCCTCTGAACGGTTGGTTTTACCAATTTAATCTAATCTTTGTGAAGAGATATCGCATAAAAGCAGCCCCGTGTAGCCACAGTAAATCATTTGAAATAATAATCTCCCCAAATATGGATTAAAGAGGAGGATTCACATCCAAGTTGAGTGAAGAGCGTAACAAAAGGCAGCCGAGCTTGGGATCCAAATTAGAAGAAAGATTAGACTATGAAACATCAAAACCAAGGTGGAGGAATGAGCATGAAAGGAAGCTTGGCAAAACAAACAAACAAACAACAATATCCAGCTGTGAATCAGTGAATCAAATTTTAAACACCAAAAATGAGCCCGAGTCAAATAAACAGCAGCTTATGAGACAAATTATTAAAACAAGTTCAAGACAATCAAGAAGAGTCCACACAGAGATTAAGTCTATATATCTCTTACACTCTCTCTCTCTTTCTATATATATATATATATATATATATTCATTTATTTTAATATTTAAACCCACTAAAAGTTGTAAATACAACTTTTGAATGAAAGGCACAGGAAAAAAATCAGACAACGCTGATATAAAACTGGAAAGGAAAATTACAGTACAAAAGTGGACAGTTGGTTACGCATGAACAAACCCCTCCAGGATGACCACACTCCTAACTGGAGAAACAACAAATGAAGGGAGTTCAAAATCAAAAATTCATTAGCCAAACTTGTTTTTATTGCTTGTTTTTTTCCTCTCTAGCTGGCAAGGGTCACCTCAACCTTGCAGGTCAAGCAAAAGTAAAAAAAAAAAACAAAAAAAAACAAAAACAAAACAATGTGCTTTCCATATTTCCCGTAGATGGAGCGGCTCATTCAACTGATTATTGGCCTTTCTCAGTATTGTCTGCGCTACACAACGCTCCACCGGGTATTTAGCATCTGACTCACAACATCAATACAGCTGGTTTACAAAAACACATGGAGCCAGAGACAAGATTTCCTTTTCAAGTTTTTGTTGATGGAGGTCTCTCGTGTTTCAAGACCTGCGTTTGTGATTTCATTTGTTGGTCCAACAAGTGGAAAAATCATTGTTTTTTATGGTGCAAAGTAAATTCGTGTTTAACAGAAATTCCTGGGTTTTAAAAGAAAAAAAGTAAGAAAGAAAGAAAAGTGCTGGTCAGGAGCTGCTTCTGGGTTTTGTTTTTTTTTAAAAAGTTCAAGATATCGTCATTCCCTTTTCTACCATTGACTCAACAGAGCTTATTGCATTCAGCAGGAGTGGCAGAAGTCTGACAACAGGATTCATTTATAAATTACAGACTTAATGAGAATCTGGCACTGGAGAGGCTCTATGGTGGGTTTTATCGTGTTTTCTATTTCAATTTTTTTTTCTCCTCACTGAAGGACAAAATATTAAACCATTCATTTATCAATTCTACTGGAGACTGACAAAGCAGGAGTTATGTTATGGAACAGTGGCCATTCTTGTTTCAGATACCTGGAAGTTCAGTTCTTTTGGGGGATGTTATCAGTGTCCAGGCTTGTCAGCTCATATAAAATTCTTACTTTGTCCAACTTTAGAGGAGAAAAAAACAAAACAAAAAAATAAAAATAAATTAGAGACACACGTGTGGTCTCTTTATACTTTCCTATTATAAACCGCCTCTTTGGTATAGGCACATCTGCATAAAGGGACCACAAAAGTCCAATTGTCACTTCCTTTTCCTATGAGCAGCTGTCTTACCCTCTGTTGTTCCTACTGTAAGAAAAAAAAAAAATAACAACACTAAACTGAGAAGCTCACACAAAAAATATGATTGCCACAATCCTGAAACCTGGAAATTGAGTAAGTAACTAGAAATGATATAGCTGACAGAGGTTTTCTTTTTTTTTTTCCTGTGTGAAAAGCAAACTGAAACTCCCTGCCTTTCCTCTCTACCTGCTGTAACTGGCTTTTCCAGCTGCCAGACAGCAGGAGATTTATGCTACCTTCACCCTCCAGGCAGCAATGCTACAGAAAAGAAAAAGCCATGGCACAGCAAAAAAACAAAACAAAACAAAAAAAAGTACATGTGCCAACTGACTTAAATTAAGACCTTCAAAAAGAAAAAAAAAAACCCTCCCCAAAACAATCACAAAACTAAGGAGTAAAATTGAAACAGGTGTCAGTGTTGGATGGTAAAAAAAACAACAACAAAAAAACAAAACAAAACAGTTGTTCTGACTGAGAACTGAGCAGAAGCAGGGCTGTAGTGAGGGCTGTGTGATGTAGCTGCTGCCATTGCTCAGACGCTCTGGTTTGCGATCGCCTGGGTCCAGTGAGGGATTTACCAGAGCCCTTTCTTATCCCCGTCCCCCCCAGAGATGGCAGCCCACCCTGGGAGGGGAGAGGCCACGTCTTATCCCCTCTCTTTCCTGGCTCAAACAAGAATTTTGTAGCACAACATTCCTCTTATACAAGGAGCAAAGTCAAGGTAAAGGCTAGGGCTTTAACAAATCTGCTTTCAACTGTGGTTGTTACACTTCCTGATGCAAGACCTAACACCTTCTTGCTCCAGTGCACAAAGGGGAACAGATGACATCATGTACAAGAACCAGGATCTCAAGAGTCCAGAGATAAACGGTACAAATTCCAGTCTCAGTGCGTCAGGCTAACGCCGACTCCATTCATTACCTGGCTGTGGAGGAGGCGGCAGCCAGCTGTGTGAGGTATTCACGCAGTTCTCGAGCCACCTGAAAGCGGCCGTAGCGTTTTTTAGGTTTGGTGCACTCGTCTAACAGAGTCTCGAGGCGTCCATCTTTGGCTATGTGGGCGGGCGGGTCGTGGAGGAGGCCTCCTGTGGTGCCCCGCCATGTAGCGTAACGTGACAGCAGGTTCTGGCACACGGCGTAGTAGTTGTGGTCCACGGTGACCCTGGAACAGAGGGAGTCCTTGGAGAAAGACAGGCAGGCCTCCCTGTCGCACTCCTCAAAACGGCTCTCATACCACACGTCGTAGTTCTCTGGCTTGTCTGCAGGTGGACAGAGACATTAGAAAATATTTATTAAATTTAAAAAAGAAAAAAAAAAACAACCTAAAGCTGCTTTTATATTTTCTCTAAATCAAGGTCTTCAGCTTTTTTTTAAAGGGTTACTTTTAAAGGGTCACATGATCCAGCATGGGTGTTTGATGCAGCCTCTTTGCTCATACAGTAAGAGCTTTTCTCCTTTATTCAACCATTTAAAAAGAAAAAAAAATCTTTTTTTTTTTTTTAAAAAGGAAAAAGATTTGAAGGTTAAGTGATTTAAAAGCAACCAGTTCGCTCCATCTAATTATAAAGACTTTTCCCCCATTTTTGCAAATTATTTCACACTTCCACAGGTGAAAAAAACAAACAAAAAACAACCTTCACCAGCAGCTGACAGGACCAAAGCAACCCTTCTGACAATCTACGACCACTAAGAGGAAATACTTCTTCAAAGCACTGAGCCAAACAACTCATCTACAGTTTCACTTGACAGAAATGAACCCATTTCCTGATTTATTGAGCAAATAAAATTCTCTCCCCAGCTCATTTCACGCTGCTTTTTTCCTCTTTTGAGGTCTGGGCTGGGAAAGAAGGGAGGAAAGAAAATAACCTGAAATGATGAGAGAACTATTGGTTTGTGCATTAAAAAGCCGATCGATAACATTGTTGGAGGGAGTGGGGGAGGGGTGGACCCAGAGGATGCAAGCACATAAGCAGTGTGTCAACGTTTTAATGCACTTCTCCTCTAGCTCATCAGAACAACTCAATCAAACATCCACCATCGCCCTGTTAGTGAGGGGGCCCACTGAGGGCCCCCCCCCCACAGGGGAGGGGCACGTCAGCATTAATCAGTGTGGGTGATGAAGATGGATCCATCAGGGCGTGCATGCCGCAAGCACGCAGTGGCACATATAAAGATTAAAAAAAAAAAAAAGCAGTGAGAAGAGGTGAATGCAATTAATGTTTCATGGCTGGTCATGTATCGCACCTCAGCGCTGACTGGCAGATGGCATCAGGAGAGTGTCCTTAACTGTGTCACTCACACTGACAAACACACACAAAAGAGCTCGGCAGTCAGACTGAGCGACTAGAATGGGGGGAAAAAATAAAAATAGGGAGAAATAGATTCACACTTGAGGACGAAGAGAAACAGAGCAAAAATAAGAAAAGAAATATCCTCAAACTCAACTAAAAACTAAAAGAAAGCATGAGGTCCATTTAGTTTTGCCACCATCTGCCGCAGTTCTTGTCTTCCCGACGCCTCGAGTATAACAAAGCTGCAACATTTCCAAAGCAAACTAAATCATTTCCAATTCAAATGAAGAGGAGAGGCAGATGAGGTAGGACTGTCTGGCCCGACGTGTCTGCTGCGTATCTGCTACCTTCCATGTTAAGAAGCTCGGGTTGGACTTTTAAACATTCCTCTCACTCGTCTGCCTTCACAAGGCTGCACTGAGAAGGGACACTGGGCCTGAAACGGCCGTTGTCGGAGCCTTACCGGTGGCATTCAGGAAAGCAAGCCGCTTTTAACAATGCATGCTGGTGTTCAAGTGCATTACTGAACGTGAGAGGAAGAATGAGCGCCTGTGTTTCAAGTGCAGCAGCACACAACTGTGTTCACATCTGGGAGAGAAAGTAGAATGAGTAAAGTTGACGTTACATCATACAGCATGTCTATAAAAGTTACTGGGGGTGAAAGCATCCACAAATGATATAAACTCAGCGATGAGGGGAGATTTTTCTTCCGCACCACTGGGTTGTGCAAACAAAAGGTGCAGTACAACCTGAACACGGGATGCGTTTTATCTGTTGAAAACACTCTGCAATCCCATGCATGATTAAAAAGTGAGAATAATGATTTACAGCCTGTTTGATTTAAAAGTCAATTGGTTTCAGTTGAGACTGATGGCATTTGCATCACATGCTCCAGCTTGCTTTGAATATCAGGCTCTAATTGTGGAGATTGGATTCTCCGCTTGTGGAACCTGGGGAAATTGCTACGCCCGTTTCCTCCTGCCATCCAACGCATGGCTATGACCTCGTAAAACTCATTACCACCGTCATTCCTCTTCTTCCCGCTGTGACGCGTCACTTCGCACACACAGACAACAGATCCGGGCGCACAAACGCAGGAATAAACTTGAGGCTTGCTCTCCGAACGGCCAAGGTTAGCAGCTTGAGGTGTTGAGCTCTAAATATGACAGGAATGCAAAGAGTCTCAACCTGGATTGTGAAAATTTAGTAGAAATGCAGGCGAAAAAAAAATTATATCTCAGGATAAATTCATCACCACACCAAAAAACAAAAAACAAACCCAAACTGCCTCTGCCCTCACATGCAGACAACACTTCATATCTGTCGAGTGGAACCTCAACACCTTGCAACACAACAGTTTATCACTTTAATAGGATTTCTGCAGGGAGGGACAAATCTAAGAGGCTGAGGTGGTCGTCCCTGAAGTAGCCTGACTGGAGGGAAAAAGAAATGGCCAACTAACGCGTGATGTACAGCCTTCTCGTCCTTGTTATGAGGTTTATTTTGAGAGGTAAAAAAGTAGGGCAGCAGAGATGGCTCGTTATACGAACGATCTCTTCTCTGATGGGGATGTGAGTGTTAGAGGCAGGAGTGCACTCTGAGAAGAAAAGCTGCTTTCTTGGTGTTGAAAAATCGGCCCACAGCTGTCTGTCCTCAGAGGCCTTTCCTCAAACCTTCACCGCTGCCTCATAAGTCTCATTCTAGAAAAATCAAATGTGGGGTCAATGTTTGTATCACACTCTGGCCACTTCAAAGTGGCTCAGAATTCACCTGCGGAAAACTGATCAGCAAGCTTTTTGTTACGAGGCGGTAATATTTAAAGGCGCGACAAACAAACACGCTCAGGAACAATGAGGCATCCCCATGGAAACTCAATCAGCGATTGAGCGTATACGTGACAAGAAATTGATGGTCTCTGCTACTCACTCTGCTTGATTAGTCTTTTGTCTGCCACGAGAACATTCTCTGCGTCAACGACGATGACCTTTCCGTCACGTGGGCCGACAGCAAAGTTATCGAAGCTGACATCGAGCAGGTACAGCGCAAAGTCAAAGTCATTGTTGGTGAGCTGCTCGGCGATGTCCATCAGCTGCCGCGCCAGGTCTACCCTTTTCTCCCATGGTGCATTGTAGAAGTTCCACAGCTCCTCGCCCACATAGTTGACAGCTACCACGCGCCCACATGCTCCCAGGTACTTGGCAAAGGGCCACCCTTCGTCTGATGGAAAGCTCTGGGAAGGAGAAGCAGATGAGAGACGAAAACAGAGCCGGTTTAAAAATGAGGATGAAAGAAGCCAGTCTGTGTAACAGATTTGGATGATAGAATAACATAAAAGCCCCTGTGGCTTTGAACACCAAAGGTTAACACATGAACTAAGGGAACCTTCACAGTGCCAGAAAATATGTCTTTAATTTGCGCAGAAATACATGTCTGAGCACAGAAAGAGATGAAAGCAAGAGGGAGAGAAAAAAAAAAAATATCCATGACACCAAACACAAAGATGCCGTGTGCAGCCTTAGGTCATTTTTGATACACATATCTCAAATCACAATAGCTGAAAATGTGCCAGAGGATCACGTGAAACAGAGTCAGCTTGGGGTATAACGAATTAAATTTAATAAAAGCAAAGAGCCAGTTTGTGTTTAAGCCCTACAGCTATGTGCTGACGTTTGGTGCTATACTCGTTCCAGAGAACTGATGGGAGGCGATTTGTGGTAGCAGCAGTTAGCAGGAAAGCCTTATGTGTTGTGATGCAGCAGCGGGGCGTTTAAACTGCTGTGTGGTGCTGGCTAACAGAGTTAATGCTGTTTGGGCATGCTGACAAGAAATTACTGAGTATTACAGATTAAAATTAATTTCTAATATCGTAGTAAAGCCGCTAGTAGCAAGTGATATCACTGCTGCTGCACAGTATCCTAATCTCTAAGGGTTTATTCATCTTTTTGCTGAGGACAAACAAAAACAAGCATGCTCATACCATCATCTGCCATCGCTCACGATGAGGATAAAAAAAACTTTACATGAAACAGCAGCGTTTGTTAAATGCCCAAGGCTGGTGAGGGACTGCAGCTCTTGTGTGCCACTCATTTGATCCGCTTCTTTTCTCTCAGAGCCTTTCATTTGTCAAAAACTGTTAGAATGACTTGACAAATTAATGCAAAAATAACAGAATGAATCAAAATCATTATTATTATACAAAAATGATGCTAATTTGCCCTCATTTAAAATAAACCCTACGCTCTGGGCATTGAACCTTTATAGTAAATACCTGCCATATGCTATCTTAATGATGTCCCATAACTCTTATGTAACAAATTTCTCCCAGGCTGCGGTTTCTGGCAGGAAGCTGCCACAAAGATGCAGACGGAGAAGCAGGAGGACTCGTGTTTCACAGCAGTCCTTCCTCTGCTGAAACCCAATCACACCAGAGACATGGCAGAGAACACACCACGGACATAGGTAAGGTGTGAACTATTATGAGTGTTGTGTCTCAGTCTGTTCTCTTAGTAATCCAATACTTTACACCCTCTTTCAAATTCTGTTGAGACCATTTAGGTTAAATATGCATCGCTGCCCCAACTTCTCTGAAACTTTGATGAAATACAAATTATTTAAAGATGGGTGTGTGTGTCAGCCGCCTACTTTATCTTGCCATGCTAATGGCTGTTTCTCTGCGACAGCAGCTGGAACCCTGTCACAGAGACACTCTGGGATGCACGGGGTAAACCTGGTGACTAGACTCATATCTTTATTTAGCAAGGACTCACAACACAATAAATTAACACAGAAGAAAGGAAAATGTTGTAAAGTCTTTTTCAGTCTACGTCTGAGGCATATCTTTTCTTGCGGTCAGTTTTAAGAAAGAGCGGAAGATGATGATTAGTTGCATGCAGCGTTATTCGAGGCAGTTTTCCCTGAGGTGACCCAATCAATTCTGGGCAAGACAAAAGCCTGTCCGCAAAGCTTCCTGAAGCCTGCCTGTCTGTGCCCGTCGTTCTTCGACTTGGCAATGACTCACCCAAACTTCTCCTAAACATCTTACCTTCTTCTTTTTTTTGGTTTCGCTTCCTCTACATTTTATCATACTGTTAACTTGACAGGATGTGCAATCTGAGGAAGTGGACATGTTATAAACAGGATATCAGAGGGCTGTCTGTACTGGAAACAACAATCCCAGAAAACACGAGTAACGCTAGCCAACTGGCACCCCTACACAAGAGATTTTAGGATTAAAAAAAAAAAAAAAATCAATCTATAGGATAAATATTGAAAATGGCTTTCTGATTTCTGAAGCTGGTGTAGAGCGATTAGGCAGATTCTAAGTCAATCGATGGCCGGCATCCCTTTGACCCAAATTTAAGCCGCACATCACTGTTTGTTTCTGCAACTCTTTTTGACAAAACTTAGCCCGTCCTATGTTACGACTAAAACTGCTTTGTAAAGGCCCCCTCCCTCACCCCCGCAGGCTGGATGGATAGATGTGAGGAAAGGGGGTGGTGGGAGCTGACGGAGAATGCGATGGAGACAGCAAACAGAAGAGACAAACAGAGTGACTTTCACTTCTCTGCTTCAGTAGACAGGAGGAATAAACCAGCAAAGACCTGCCTGCTAAACGCATCTGTCTCTTTGTTGTCAGGTTTCAGGCCTGAATTGGAGCAAAAGTAGAGCGGCTACAGATTGGGGGGGTGCGGTGGGGGCAGGATGAATGCCTGGAGGCTACTTTCAGACACTGTCAACGGATGTTATGAAAAGGACTTCATGTCTTTCTGGCCCCTCGTCTGTAGTTCTTAACATAGATGCCCATTCACTGACTGAAATTCTCATTCTCATTCCGCGACAATCATGGAAACTTGTACCTTGGTGACATTTTTATGTGCTTTCTAAATTCAGATTTTATGTGCAATAAATCAAAAAAAAAAAAAGAAAAAAAAAGAAAAGATAATGACTGAACAATGTCAACATGCACACAAGAAGAGGGCACCTGAGCTTCGGATTCAAACTTGCCTATGGCATAGCTTGATAAATACTCCAATCATTCTTTCTTAACGCCCTTTAAACGGTTACTATGCAGAAGTCATTAACGTCTGCAATGAGGCGTTTGGTGAGGGAGCCTAATATTACATCCACTGCACTACCTCTGAGTAGACTTAGGAGGTACTGTGTTCACTGTTGGCTAGATGTGTTCATGTGTGTGTGTGTGTGTGTGTGTGTGTGTGTGTGTGTGTGTGTGTGTGTGTGTGTGTGTGTGTGTGTGTGT
>JBAMYA010000013.1:10135899-10150907 GCA_037176975.1 Arrhamphus sclerolepis
ACCACCCAGGTAACCAAGGAGTGGCTTCATAAGAAGCATTTCAAGGTCCTGGAGGGGCCTAGCCAGTCTCCAGATCTAAACCCCATAGAAAATCTTTGGATGGAGTTGAAGGCTTTATAACAAAGTATTAACATGAACTTTTGTCATTGAACAAATACTTATTTCCCACCACAATTTGAAAATAAAATCAGCCAATGTGATTTTCTGGATTTCTTTTCTCATTTTGTCTCCCATAGTTGAAGTGCACCTATGGTGAAAATTACAGGCCTCTTTCATCTTTTTAAGAGGGGGAACTTGCACAATTGCTGGTTGACTAAATACTTTTTCTCCCCACTGTATTTGGACTAATGTCCTTCCCCTAACACACCACATATAAACAACCACAGAAAGAGAAATCAATTTTTTGGCCGATATATGAGTCTGTTAGCATAATTGGCAATTTGTCCCCTTTTAGCTTGATAATGTTTCAGGTTGACCTATTACATACAAACCACAAAATGCGTCCAAATCAGTTTAACATGTCACCACTGCCTGCTTTCCTACCAACAACCCACTTCAAAATCTTTCAGTTATGGTTTTTTTTATTGATTTCCTCTACTGTATTTAAAAAGCGGTATGAAGTTAGGGATCCGTGATGCAATGGACGAGTTTTGTAATGCAAGCTAAACCTGGTTCTGACCCCACCTCTGGAATGTAAGCCACACGAATCAACTGTGGCATCTAAAGAGGCAAGAAAAATGATGTCCACCCTTTGGAATTAATTCATTTTCTGCGTTCATTTACCATATAATGTGATTTGACCTTCATCAATTTCAAAATAAGGGACACATGCAATGTTCTAGATAGAATATGTTCTTACTTAAAGCTTGGAGATGTATTTCAGAACTAACTCTGATTGACAAAAGCAACTCGAACGTTTTAGGTTCGCTGTTCATAAGAAGAGTCGGCTTCATAAAAAGAAGATCTCTTAAGACATACAATGAGGAGTACTTAATCTGCACGGGGTTAAAAAGGGATACAGAGTAATCTCAAAGTGCTTAGGCTTCCATCAGTCCACAGTTAGAAAAACTGTCTGTAAATGGGGGCAGTTTAGTAGTATGTCTACTCCTCCTAGAAGTGGGCATCCAGCCAAGATGAGTCCAACAGAACAATGCAGAATCCTCAGTGAAGTAAAGAAAGTCTCATGAGTAAGAGCTGAGGGCCTAAAGACATCACTGGAATTAGAAAAAAAAAAACATCTCTGTTCACGAGTATACTATTTATTCAGTTTGAAGCTTGCCAGGGAGCACCTTGGTAATTTGCAACACTATTGGAAAAATGCTAAGTGGACTGTTGAATTGTTTGGAAGAATACTCCAAACTATGACTGACGCAAAACGGGCACAGCTTATAGGCATCAAAGCATCAGCTCAACGGTGAAGTATGGTTGAAGGGGACTAATGATCTGGGCTTGCTTCGTTGCCTCTAAGGCTGGACCATTTGCCATCATTGAGGAGAATTTTAAGTCCCCTACAAATGCATCTGAAGCAGTTCTGTAAAGAGGAGAAAAAAAAAACAAATCCTCCTTGAACACTGTGCAGGTCTAATCCAAAGCTGCAGAATGAGCTGGCCTCAAGTCACTGCTGCTAAAAGGACGTTTGACAAGCTCTCAACTCCAAGCGTCTACTTAATGCTTCCTGCAGCACTCAGAATATGTAAAAGGTGTGTTCAATGAAGACATGAGAAATCATAATTTAATTGCCCATGTGTTTCTTTTTATTACGACTTAGATGAGGATCAAATCATGTTGTGGCAAATTTAAGGGAACGTGCCATGAAAAAATAAAATAATTTTTCCCCGTTTCAGATGTAACTACAGATTCAAACACCCCTTTCACCTAGTATTCACAAACCTGAGTTCAGCTGTTCAGATTTTCAGTGACAACGCAGGCTGCGACATCCAGGTAGAAACATCCAGCGTTCTCCGTTTCCCTCCACGTAACACAACATTGACTGCATGTAGGAAGTGTGTAACACAAAGCTGTATCATGGATTTCTAAAAGAGGCACAGCATGCAGAGAAGAGGGAGATCATTTGCTGCCACAGTTTAACATAGCTTGACTGCCTTGGTCCCTCTCACGCTAGCTTTCCCAATGCGCCATCACCTTTGCAAGGAGATGCCAGAACCATAAATTGCAAAATTAACAATGTTGACTTGACTGCTTTGCTACTGCTGTGCATTAAAAGCTGACCCTCAAGTCAAAGCAGAAAATAACTCTTTTTCATATGCTTGTGTAACTCATTTAGTATATTTTCGGACTTTATTTAAGTTTAGCTGTGTAGTTTCTATGATGTGACAAACTTTTGTTTTATGCATGTACTGCTGACACAGCAAAACTGGACTTGATTTTGCAATGTCAGAAACTTGCCAAATTTTGCAGTTACGTCCGAGTCATAATCTGGTGCAGGAACTGTGGAACATGCACAGAATGCTGAGGCCAGTTTGGGTCCATCCCAGAGGTAAATGCAACAGTAATTTGACTCCCAACTGCATTATCTTGGCGTTTTAATAACACCTTTTCTCACTTTTTTCCTCATGTAAACGTGCACTGCAGATGGAAGTCTTGAATAACAGCTGTTGAACATCTCTAAAACCCAACTACAGTGCTCTATATGTGCTAAGAAAGAGTTCAAAAGCGCAAAGCTCAGAAAAAATAAATAAAAACCAAGAGATCCGACAGGTCAAAGCCAAGAGGTCAGCTACTCAGACCAGAAATGGCAAGCTCGAATAGCACAGAAGGAAAGAGCATGCACATGATTCAGTAAGCTCTGCTGAGCACTGATAGAAATGGGTTAGCTTTGAGTTTTGCAGGCCTCTGCTCTGTGGAGAAAATGAGAACAGGATGAGGAATGAGATCTCAGCGCAGTGGAGCTGAAAAACCTTTGCTGACCTGAACCGGAGCTACCTCATCAATACCCTCTGTTGGAATATGAGGAATGTATTAAGTCACAGGCAGTGCTGTTGACTCAGTCTAGGTGGTATTTGCCGCCCACATAAAGGAGAAAGAACTTGAGTGAAACTTGGCCTCAGACTTGATGGCTGTGGGTTTGAGGCCCACATGAGGGGTTGTACATTTCAGAGGAGGCGCAAATTATGTCGAGGGCAGCTGGGTGGCATGGCGAGCAGGGAGCCTGCTGCCACTGACCTTGCACCGTAACTTTCCTGCTGAGCAGGGCATGCAGACAGAGAATTTCCTTTGCATGGACCATTAAATATCTCACATGCTAGTAAAGACCTCAAAACTAACAAGAGGTGCCAGGCTGTGTCCAGTTCCTTCAACATCCAGGGATAAATGTAATTAAAGAAAGTTTTTTTTGGCACCAGTGATGCTGTAAATACTAAATCCCTGGAGATGCTACGGTATACAGCTGACCTCTCATATTTCTACTGGAAGGAACCAGGTGCTCATGCTTTAATGCAGTGGGTAGTTTTATTGCTGCGAGCTGATGTGCTAAAAAGCATATTCTTGCACTAACATTAGGCCACAGGCTCTCAGGAGGCAAAGTACGGTGAAGGGCGGCTTGTTACCGATGCATATTGGCTATCTTAAGGGTCCCAGGGAGAACTGTCCATGACCCTCTTTCGTTGCAGTACTGTGTCTACATGAGCTGGGCATTTGGCAGCTTGGAGTGCACGCTGTAACAGTAGGAAGTAGGGGAGGGGGCTAACTCGAGAGAAGGGGTAGGAGGGGCAACCACAGGCATTTACCTAACCAAACACAGCTGTCAGGCGTGTGTTAATGCATTTGGAGAGAGGAGAAAGGATTATGGTAACACAGCCTCATTCAAATGGGAGGAAAACACCACAAGGCTCCGGCTTGTACAAGACACACTCACTCATACAAAGCCTTCTCTCCTTTTCATTCCGCCAAGGCCTCCGTCCAGAGAGGGCAGCCAAAAGAGGGGAGTCGGGCCCAGATAACTCCCTGTCTTATCCTAACAGGATTCAGTCTGTACACAAAGACCTATAAGAATAATAAAAGACGGTTTGGGAGTACTTTAAGCAGGGTTAAGCGGCGTGCACAACCTTCTCTCTTATGTGCTAAGAGAGTCTCAATCCCCCAGACCCAAAAAACAAAAGGCACTAATCACAGTCTCACAACTTAAATAACATTTACTGGTGGACCACAGCCACTGAGCCAGCCTTAGAGACAGAAGGCTGTAACTTAAGCCGGGATAGCATGCATTATGTGTGATTAAATAAAAGCAAATACATCAAACTAAAACAAAACAGGTTTTGATCCTCTTTGTAAAGAGGTATGACCCACAAAGCCACACCACGGGACCGTGGCCTTTCTAATGCACTGAAAACAGAGGGAGCTAAAATATTCCTTCAATCCTTTGAGCATAAAGTTTGTGAGATTGCTATAGAAGATTTACAGACACTGTTCATCATAGCTTCCAAAAGTATCACTTTACATGTTATTTTCCTCCTTAACTGTACAACAATCGTTTATTATGCAATCTAACTGTCTCTATGCTTCACGACAGCCTCAGAAAAACATTTATACACTAGAAGACTTGTTTTCTCCTTTTTTTAATCGTACATTGGTGCAGCAAAATGGAAAAAGTAATAACCTTTGTGTAAAAGATGTGGAAGCAAATAAAATAAAAAAAATCAATATGTATTAAAACAAAGCATCCTAAAGTTTGTTTTCATACTTAATCATAGACTTTTTTTTAAAGTCGGAGCAGTCAACTGTGAGTCATTTAATCTGGTGCATAATTTTTTCCCCCCATATTTTTTAATGAAATATATTTTCATGCACTGAAGTTAAATTTCATGTTTTAATTTTATAAGATACATAACAAGGCTTTATGCACCACCTTTGCCAAAAAATGGTTTTCTTCATCTGTTCTTCAGAGAGCTTCACTACTGAACAATATACAAAACAAGGAGTTTATGCCATTGATCTCAGTGCTGAGAATGCCCACTTTTCACATTTGCATTAAAATAATTGCGTCAAAAATCTTGCAAGTAACAGGAGATGAGGTCATTCATGTAATCTCTTCCTTCCTTGTCTTTTCTGTCATTTTAACCGTGTCAGATATCTCTGTTCTAAGAAGACCACTGAAAGAGGCTCATGCCTTCTGATGACCATGTCTCCTTGTCAGGTGAGGTGAGTGTGTTGGTTACGTGGAAAGAGGGGGAGGGGGGAGGCGGTAATAAAGAGGGAGCGGGGGTATCTGTTACTGCACAGATTTGAGTTTAGAGGAGATGAGAGCACCGCTGACTGAGTTAACCCCACAGGCCTGTCACATCCTATTCTCGGCTTCACTGAGCATAACAGGGCTGAGGACCAAAAAGGGTGCGAGTGCAGTCACATGCTTCTGGCTAACTCACCAAGCTTAATGATTCGGAAGAGAGGACTGGGCAAAATTGGACTAATTTAAGGTTGGGCCAGATGTACTTCATCAAACAGAACGATCACCTGATGAATCAGTGAGTCATCTTGCCGGAGGAGAGAATCCAAAGATGGCAAATAATATTCTAAGCTATGGAAAGCAGAAGAATAAATTACTCCATCCTCATGTAAACCACGTTATTGTTAAATAAGGGGTGAAATTCAACAGGATTGTGTAATTCCTCTGCTTGGCAAAGAGACGAGACCTTGACAAAAGCAGATTGATCATGGCAGCAGAGAAAGATTTCCACTCTAATTTAACAGAATTGGTAGGATGAAATAATGAAAAACATATGAAGTTGGATAAAATGCCTCTCACTGCAAAAAGATTTTCTTGTTTGGCTGTCGACATTTTGTCTTCCAAAAATATTTATTCCCCAAAGCCAAATTGTCATCAACATGACAGAAAAGTGGGGGTGGTTTGTGTGCGTGCATGCACACGCTTGTGTACAGCAGCGCACACAGAAAACGCATTGTTGGCCAGACTCAAAACAACAGAGCAGATTGTTTCTCCGCTAACAAAGAAGGTCTGGTTTCTCAGTGAATCGGGGCCGATTTACTGCCTGTGGCTTCAAAAGACTGGAAACAGAAGCCCCTCTAAGAGCGGACCGCAGAAACGTTATTTGCATTATACGACTTGTATAATCAAAGGAAATGGAGCAAAAAATAAAAAGGAAGAATAAATTATCATTTTTTTGAACGGAAATCATTTGCACTTAAAATTAAATTCCACGGGGAGTGATAGATACTGACACAAAAGGCACGGTGGTGCATAGTTGAAATAAGGATCAGGTTACATTTAACAGTTGGTCATAAAACTCAGCCTACATTCCACTATCCTTTGTTCAAGCCAATCCCCACATAACAACATCACCTCCAGCCAAACACGAGACGAAGGTGTTGTAGTACAGCACGTCTCCTGTTCAATCGCTATAGAAGCCATTAATCCTTTATGGTCTGCTGCTGCCCAACTTTGCAAGTCTGAGTCTCTCGACTTCAATGTTGCTGACTAACATTCATGTTTCTCAGAACATGTGAATCACTAAGCTGTCTGGCATATTATGCATCCACCAAACGCACACCCCCCCTCCACCCCAACGTGTTACCCCTCAGGTCACAAGTTCAGCACGAGATAAACAATTCATGAGTCCCTGTAAACATGCAAAAGCTACAGGGAGCTGGATACGAAGAGAGCGGTGGACAATGTGCGCACATGATGTGCTGGTGCGAGATGTCTAGAGCTGGGCGTAAGATAAGGATGAGTAGGGAGGGGTGAGTCACCAAGCCTCTGAACTGGTGCATAATGGCATTAAAAAAAAAAAACTGATGGCATTATCTGTGTAGGGTACACGAGTGGAAAAGAGAAGCAGGGAGGGACAAATACAGGAGGGGAGACAGATAAAAGAAGGGGGACAGCAAGCGACCACACAAGGATAATCAGATTTTATAGATTGACAAGACTAAAAGGCTGATTTTGCCTTTTGTCCTCTGAAATGCCCGGAGGTGTTTGGTTCTATGTATAAGGGGAAGCGAGTCAGCGCACGTTATTGAAAGTCTACACAGGCCAAGACCATTGTTATTCTGTCCTCTCATGAGACACGGTCAATGCCAGATTGAAATTGAAATTGATTGGCTGCCCATAAACCAGTACGGGGAAAAGGATGTCGACTGTGTTTATGTGGTACATAGAATGTTGCTTTGACATGCACAATGACAGAATAGAGATGAGGTATGATCTTACTCCTAATATGCTGTCAAAGGCAACTTAAGCAAACGGTCTATTAATTATGACAATATGCACCATTTGTTAATCAATTCTTTCCCATCTTGCATGAGAGTTTGTTCAAATTGTAAATTTAGATTTAATGTCTGTACTGTAACACAGAAAATAGTTCATTTTGAAGAAAAGAAAGTTTGGGAAGCTTAAAAAAGGGAAAAAAGGGTTGAAAATACTGGTGTTGATACCACTTAACAGCCCTCTGGAGATTCCTCCATTTTATAGTAACCCACAACAGACAAAAACACAGATGTATATTACAATTAAAAACAACTTGGACCATTTACAAATGCGTCCTTCAATAATTAAAAGCTGCCCTAGATTGTGAATTAAATATGCAGCACTGCCACCAGACAAAACCTCTTGTTTTTTTCAGAGGCCACAGCTCATGAATATTCGTGCTCCAGATAGCGAGGGTGCAGTCATGATGTGGACTACTGTTTAGGACGGGTGAAACGGCTCGTCTCAGATCTATGGAAGAGGAAGGAAAATGATGATTCCCACCCTGTAATTTACTGGGAGCTTTTTGTGGGGCCAACACCCTGACTTGCTTTGTTCTGATGCTCTGATCCTCTGTGTGTAATCCAGGAATCACGCTTTGTCAACCTGTAGGACAACACCTGCTGCCACAGATCAGCTGACAGACACCTCTTTATCCTGATGCCATATTTTCCTCAAAGGCTGCAACAGTCAAACATCACTCAGAAGACTCTTTGAAGTCTGAACGTAGTAGTGTAACATGCAAAGCGCTTTAAACTGTGTAGACACAAAATAAGAGGGGAAAAAAACAACTTTAAAACATAATATTTACCTGTAGTACGAGAGGTTCTGGATTGAATGCCAAAGTCATAAGCAGCTGCATTCTCTCCGTGTCCTTCAGGTTTTTTAAAAGGAAGCTTCCCGAGTCCTTGGTCTCAGCGTACCTGCGGACCACACGATCCAGCAGCCTCTGCGAGGGGCAGTGCACGAGGTCTGACCAGCCCTCCACAACCTCTGGAGTGAGCAGCCGAACGTCCCCATTGATCCGGGCGAATTCAGTCTTGTACATGGCCTGGATGATGTCGCAGCGCGGCCTGCCCGTGGCTCTCTTGCAGATTTTCTGGTCTATCTCAGCCAGCTCCTGGTTGGAGCCGAGCCGTTTGAGCACCACACGCCGAGTGCCCTCCCTGGGCTCTCCGTACTGTGCGAAGTAAACATTCTTGACATTGAAAACATCTAGAAAGCGCAGGCGACCCCAGGTCTCAAAGGACACCTGGCCGTTCATGAACTTACGGCACCAGCTGGTGCCAAAGCACGCGGGACACTTGTTGAGGTTAATAAATCGCCTGTCGGTGAGCTCATTCTTCTGGAAGGAGGCAAAGAGGTTGTGAGTGTTCATCAACAAGATGACAGACAATCCCAACACCAATAAGAGCTTCAGACAGCGGTATAAGCGGCCAAGTTTGAGAGGCAGAAAGCGCAGCATGATGGGGATGAGCGGGGATGGGGGATACTGAGGGATAGGGGAGAGGAGAGGTATTGAGATGATAGTCGGGGAGTTAACCTCAATGCCTCTCCGTCATGGTGAAAAGTGGCAGCTTCTAAAGTGGCAGGAAGGGGTACGGTAGACACAGCTGGCCTGTGCCCGTTCCTGGCAGCGGCCAGTGCAACATGTTGTCTCCTCGTGGTGTGTGGGAAGAAACTTGAGCCGGTAGTCCTGAAATTAAGCGGAGAAAGAAAGAGGAGAGTTTAATACCTGGGGTAAAATAAAAAGGAACTACATTTCATAAAGTCAAAATTGGCCCTCTGGTCACAATTTGAATAAGATTTATTTAATTTCTCTCTCTCTCTCTCACCCCAATTCACACAATGTTATACCGTGAATAAAACAAAGAAGTGCCTTCTCTAGCATATGAAATTGTCTCACAAATTTGAACGGCTTAGGTCATTTGAGAGATTTCATTACTTTGAGACGAAATGAGCTTGCCTGAAGCTAATGCAATGAACCCGTCTGTGCTGCTGGAGCCCTTTCTTTTTATGAAACCATTTCTTGTATATTTCCACAATATAAAAGCCAAATAAATAAAAGTAGGGAAAAGAGGAAAACAGAGCGCGAGTGATCAAAGTACAGCGGAATGTATAACATCCTCTCCTAGCATAAATAAAATGCTCTACACAAGGAGGATGATATCTCAGAGGACTTCCATCCGTACATACACAGGTATCTACTTTTTCCTCCACTGCACAGTAAAAAGAAAAAAAAAACAGAAGTGCTGTCTGCATACCTCAACAGTTACACTAAACTCACAAATCTTGGAGGAATCTCACATTGCATTGAAGACAGTCACGCTGTGCAAAATTTAACCTTTGATCAGAGCTGCCCCGCTTCCTTTTAATCAAGCTTTGAAGTTTTTTTCTTTGAAAATAGCTGGTGTCACTAAAATAATGTTTGGGGGCGAATAGAAATCTGTGGATACCACCACTGAGAAACAAGTCAAGAGAGAAGCAAAATGGTTTGCTCAATGTGTGGAAGTAAGAGTTTGGGAAATTAATACAAGATTAAAGCCTCTCGTCATCTGTTCCTGATGGAACCATGTTAGAATCAGCTTTTTAGTAAAGAGTCTTATAAAACACTTTAAGACAATGACTCTGGCCATGCAAATTAGCCATTCTCAATTACAGCTCATTAGGACATGCTTATTAAGGCTGCTGACTTGAGAGGGCATGGCTAACAAGAAGGACCACCGGAGCGAGCGCGCATGTGTCAATGGTTTTGTCGGATTTTGCTTTCAGATCGAAGTGGCTGAGATCTGCAAAGGCAGAAGGGTTAAACGCGGCCAAGAGAGCAGCAGTACTGAGAGATGTGTGCCTGTGGAATGTGAGGTACGAGCGAGAGGTAAGGGCAAGCAGATGGAGCTCTTGTCAGAAAATATCTTGAGCAAATCAGGCTAACGTTTCTACTGTCATTTATACCATATCCAATAGAGATATGGTCTGAGCAACGGAGAGCTTGCACTACATTTTTATAAAGCAGAAAAACAAAACAATTCAGTTGTCTGTTCTCACCACAACCCACACTGCAAAATTTATTTTCTTCTCTGTACCATAAATAAGCTGCTTTACATCTTTTAAGTGGACCTGGAACAGTAATTACTAACATATTTCCTCATTATAGTGAAGCACAATGATAGTAATTTTAGTTTTTAGAGATTAATTATACCAAGTTCAAAAATGGTACGTTACGCCCATGTTTAATTGAGATATCGCTAAAGCAAATGCTGAATACATGTCTTCTATGCATTCAGGCTGAAACTGCATTTAATTTTGCAAAATAAATTTTAAAAAAGTAAAAGAATTTGCACTTAGGGTTGTCTTTGATTAACTAGCACCGAGCTTATTCAGAAAAAAAAGGAAAAATAACTTGTGGGGAAAAAAAAGGCAGGTTTTACTACTCCTACCTCACCTCCAACAAAAGAACAACCTCAACTGGAGTCAAAATGATGTGTCTACCTTATTTTTGCTACGAGGAGAGAAAGCTGATTGCTTGAGAGGAAAAGTGAATATCCTGCTGTTGTAAGAGCTTGGTTCAAGTGCCATTTACCGCCCGACACAGATGGCAGACACGGCACAGACGTAACTGCAATATCTCTGGAGCTGATATGACATTTAACTAGGATGAAAGACGGACGAAAGAACCACAAAACATAACCTCAGCAGGGCCAAGGACTTGTTCACCTCTTTATGTCTGAGAGAGAGCAACAGATAGCCAGGGCATGCTAGAACAAGACCTTAACACGGCGTACTACAGACGTGCACAAGCTGGTGACTAACGCAGGGAGGATACATGCCAAAGAAGGGATTCAGCCCATGTACAAACTGCTTAATTGAAATATTCGACTCTAAACGCCTGTGAGTTAATACAAATAGCATAAACAAACAGAAATGCTCCTTGATCAAGTTTTTACAACCAGCTGCTTTGTAGTAGTTATTGTGTAAATTACACAAAAACAGTAAATGGAGAAATGACATGGCAATTTAAGGCAGGGAGGTTTTTTTTTCTCTCGCTCTCTCTGGTAATTAGCCCATAAGACTGCTCATTAATTTTTTACACCTGTACAACAATCTATTCAACTCCCTTGTCATCTACCGCTGCATACCACCCTGTGGATGGGACATGTTTCTAAGCATCTGCAGAGAGGAAGGCATACTCTGAGGAGATCAGGGGGCAAAGTCTCCTACTCAGGTTCTTGACAGGAGTAAAGTTCACTTCAAGCTCTAAAGTAAAGCCAGATGCTTTGCATTTGCACACAGATGTTACCCACTGGAATACAAGGGCAGTGAAATTTAAAGCAGTGTTTTCTTTTAGACAAACCTCACTGGTGCCCACTGAAAACTTGTGTCTCAAATTAGACCCCCCACCCCCACCACGTGCCTCTGCGAAGGAGAAGGGAAGCATGGTATCAAAAGGAGCATCCCATTTAGAATAAGCATCAAATTAACTTTCATCAAATGTGGCTTCTTACAAAAGTGGAGTTTAAAAAAAAAAAAAAAAGTTTGTTACAGTACTTGGTCTACAAAGTATAGCGGTGAGGGCTTTGGGAGAGAGGCAGAGAAAGAGAAAAGAGTGCAAATCAAAAGCATGCCTCGACTTCTCGTGCATGGGAGATGAGCCTCGCATGCAAAATGTTCCAAGTTTGGCAGATGTTAAGAGCCGCAAAATGGCTCATTACTGGGACAGAAAAGGCACAAGATAGAGCAACAGGCTCCACGTTGGCTTAAAACAGAATGAGGAAGGTCGAGACAGAGGAAGATGACACAGTCATATTCTAATATTTCAACTTCTATTCATTTACATTTTGACAGAGTGCAATAACTCTGATAGGACAGAGGGAATTTTAAAAAAAAAGAAACCTTTCATCTCGGACATCTTTTATGCTGCTCTTTGTGTAAAAACGGTTTAAGATAAAGGCGAACAAGAGCAATGCTGCTTTTAGGCTAAGCCATTTCCTTTACTGCACCTGAGGCTAAACTTCATTACAATATAATGAAGTCAAGCCACACAAGAAGATGCCTGATTAATTCCAATGGAAATGCAAGAGAGGATGCAGAGTGGATGTGGGGAAAATACAGGGAGGGATTAAACAAAATGAAGACAAGAAAGAGGTATAACAAGTGTTTATCTAATGAACAGCTAGATGAGAGAAACTGAGAATGACTGAAAATAGATTTCTTCAACACAGAGTGGCATTTCTCAGTCTCTCACTGAATGCATCTACGTGCAAGACGGCCAGCATTACCACAAAACCCTACCCAGAGCTCGGAAAAACCTTCCCCTGCTCCAAAACCCCTGCCATGAGCTGCAATATGTGGTCCCTGCTGCAGAGAGAAACTACCGCTGCCAAGGTTGTTGGCTGAGTTGGTCAATAATCAATAATATTTGATCACTAGAAACATTTTTCTGATACTGCTGGATTTCCTTGAAAGATGCACACGTGACAGCATCATCCGCAAGCTTAATGGAAAGTTGAGAATAAGAGCAACCAATTAGCTGCATCCTCCCAACGAACATTAGTCCATTTGTCTCTGGCACTAGTCAAACAATACAGGTTTTAATGGGAGTATCAATAATATATGCTTTGCGCTGAAATGTGCAGCTGTTTAGAAGGATACACAGCGAGCACACAGCTTCTTCTAGATTCCTGAGCTCCTGTTTGTTTTGTTAAAACTAAACAGCTGCACTAGTTCACAAGTTAGCATCACTCTGTCGAAGTCTGAAAAGTTTCCATTCGTTTAAATCGATGTTGAAGGGGTTTGCAAAGCAAACATGCCAAATCCACTTGGCATGATGGGAACAAGTTGTCAAAGTGAACCGAAGTTTGAAACAAACAAACAAAAAAAAAAGTTTGGCAAGAGAGGACATACAATTGATTACCTGACATTTTAAGACATTCCTCAGACACCTCATTCTGAGGTAAGAGCTGCTGCGTCCTAGAATAAACTTAAATACCTTGAGGTTAAAAAGAAACAAAAATAGACGCCTCCTATGGGAGCTTTTAAGCTAAAATTACAAAATATTTCCCTACTGAGGCATCAGAAACATTCAAATCAACCAGCCGCAGAATATCTATCAGCTATTTCATAGATCCCTGGTCTACTAACCTTGCAGAAACGCTCCACAATTAGTCTCTTGTTATGGAAAAAATATTTCAAAACAGCTTATTAATTTCATTAGACCTTATTTTCCTTTCCTTGGGACTTATTATAAGCTTTGTAGAAATGTTGCAATCTTATTTACCCTTAAATAAACCAAGGGCAAAACTTTGCAACAGCAGATAATCACTTTTAAGCACAGAACATTCATGGCCAGGTCAATTTAGCTTTCAATTTAAATTATGCTTGCATATATTTTCCATTCCTGAGTGCTTATGTCTGATGTGGGAAAGGGTCAGAATAGTTACTGCTAAAAGCCACAATACAGAGCAAACTGGCTAAGTGGAATTGTGTTGGGATACACTGATTTGAGTTATTAAAATACTGTTGCCATAATTAGGTGAGAAGGAATAATAAAATATTAATGTTTGCCCCAGGCAAAAAAAAAGGAAAGAAAAAAAAAAGACTCCAGTGTTGTTGGGGGTGATTTAAAAATAACATTAAAGGTGCAGTACGTCACATTTTACAGCAAATTCTAGATGTCGGATGTAAGACATTACACTGCGTGAAGAAAACGGCAAAAATAACTAAAACAGGTCAAAGTACTTGGGTTCTTGTAGCACTAATGGTGGCGGTAATAAAAAGGCTCCAGTCATCCTCAGCGGATGTGGGCATCTGATAAGAGTGTTTTATCGAAAAGCACTGTAGTTGAAAACGTTATCTTATCTTTTAATCGATTCAAAGGTCGCAACAGTCGCGTTCACAGTGTGTTACTGTACAGAAACGCTGATTATTTTATTTGTTGTTGTTTTGTTTTTAAAGCACAATGACTTTTTCCCTTTTTAAACTGGTAAATTGTAGAACTGAACGAACAGCGCGCAATAAGCCACTCCTGAAAGCCCCAACGAGGCTGCGGAGGACTTTGTTCAGTGACAGCAGAGAACTGCAAAGAGAAGAAAGAACTGAAAACAAACCTGTGAGACTTTTTTTTTTCTTCCTCCCTCTCTGTCGGTCTGTAGTGAAGAAATGGTTAGCGCTCACTTGATATCATTCTTCAAAGTTGCGGCTACTTCTGTGACGGGCGACTGCTGGGCTTCTTTTAAAACCCCCCGCAGACGGAGGGTCTACAGCGGAAAGCCGCGTTTTCGGAGCAGAACGGAGAACCGCATCAAGCGGACTCGGACGGGCTCCCCCTCTGACAAAATTTCGAGCTCTTAGATATATAGCCAGCTAGCCTGTTAGCTGCTGAAATAAACACTTGGGATGTGGGGGTCTTAACTCTTCATATCCCGGAGCTTTCCGACTGGGTGACGCGGTCCTCTTCACACGGGTAAACAGCATCTCTGTGGTGAATTAAAGCCCATGTCTGTCCGCTTTTTCAGAGTCCTTTCGTGGTTAGAGAAGTGGCTCTTGTCTAATTTCTCTCCAGCAGCTGCACACTCCTCTTCCACCACAATGGTCTCTGTTTCCACTCTTTTCAACACCAGCCTCTTTTCCTTTACGACACCCGCTCCTTGTTTGCGACAGCGGTTGCTAAGCGACTGTTCATATGTTGTTTGTGCGTGGAGCAACCACAAGTGCAAAGTTTTTCTTTCTTTCTTTCTTTCTTTCTTTCTTTCTTTCTTTCTTTCTTTCTTTCTTTCTTTCTTTCTTTCTTTCT
>JBAMYA010000013.1:10158930-10176918 GCA_037176975.1 Arrhamphus sclerolepis
CATGTATATGTAAATTGTTTTTTGCCAGATGATGGTATTGACCATAAATATACATGCAGATCAAAAAGTAAATACATAAGTAAAGGTGTTCAAAATAATACAATAATCCACCTTCATGGAACCTGAAAGGTCTTCAGTCCATCATGGAGACCAGCAACCATGAAAACACACTTATGCTGATAATTTACATGTGGGAGGAAGCCGGAGCACCCGGATAAAAACCCCACTAAGAAACAAGAAAACCCCAGCTTGGGTTTAAACAGGGAATCTTTCAGTGTCTGATCTTTACTTTTTATGTCTGATTGTGTAGAGTATGTGTTTCCTTAATATCTGGTCACATTCATGACTTCTGGTGCTGGTGGAGTTGAATGTCTTTATTTTTGTTGTGTTTCTTTTGGTGGATGTGAAGAGATTTAAACACCCTGGCGAAGAACTTACGAACCCTCCTGGAGCAGACGTAACTTCTTCACTGTCCTCAGCTGTTCCATCATTGACAGTCAGTGTTGGATTCACTTGCAGTATTTAAGGAGGCTGATGAATTTTATTATGTCTTCATAAATATCAGGAAATAGCGGGTATAGATAATGAATGAATAATGAAATATCAGGGATCATTGTCAATTTCTGTATCGCAAGCAGGTCACCCAGAGAGCAAAAAGTTTTAAGAAAGGCCACAATGGTACTGATTTTCTCCTTTTTCATATGAGTAGTCCTCTTGGATTTTCAGCCACCATAAACGGTGAGAAGCCATTGTTGCCATTTAGTCCTTCAGTCGATGGGTTTAAGGGGACAATGTTTTTTTTTTTATTCTAAGGGTTGTATTTTTCCATTGAAAATTAAGGATGATGATGTCGTGTTCATCTAATGATGAACACACAGCTCTTCACATCCCCTCTGCTTTACTTAGTAACACTCTACCATGTTTAGCTATCCAAAGTTACACACAAGTCACTGGGGTCCTGAATTAATTAATGTTTTTATTAGTCTCTATGTTAGTGTATAAAACAAAAAGGAAAAGACAATGAGTGTATTCAAATACAGTGTGTGTCATACCACAAGAAGGGAAAATGTCTAAAATAATACTACTGCTAAAGATCAGAGATGAATATGATGCTTATGGATGGTTAATGTGGACACTTTCCAGTGCAAGTGGTTTCCTAATTCTAAATTTTTAATATGTTTATTTTATTTTGATGGGCATGTTGCAGGAATCTGCAGTATACTGTGCCAATAGACTTGAACATGCAAATTTTATACCTTTTATTTGGAAGCATAATCACAACAATTTGGAATTTAAGTAATACTTTCAGTTATTCTGAATACAATTTATTATCTGTATATGACCTGATCAATCATATCAGTGTGTAAAACTTACTTCCCTGAACACTGGGCCTCATTCATGATACATGAACAAACTGAAAACGTTAACTTCACAGAGCAAAATATTCACATTTTGACATTTATGAAAACGTTCGTACCTCTGAAGTTTTGAGAGGTATGAAAAAAAATCTCTTTATCCATGTGTAGAGCTTGTGTAAATAAAGAATGCATATAAATATGGCAAGTGTCTTGCAGTCGATGTAGAGAAATAAATTCATTTAGCATCCAACTTCAAATTAAACCATTTTTGCTTCACCTCTTGAAAGACTTGGATTCTCTTTCCAAGTATGTTTGCCTTGCCGAATTCCTGTCACACTTGTACTAACAGAGCAAAATAAAATAAATGTTTTCTTTAATTTATTTCTGTTAAAATTTTTGTGCAGATTTTTTAGTAAGAAGGGGATTTTTGTGCAAATCTGTTCACAAAATAAGGTCCACTGCATGCAAGAAAAACACAAGGATTATATGTCATGATTTCTTTCTAAAATGGTGCATACATCATTTTGAAAAACAATAATGATTAAAAAAAATTCCCCCCACAAAAAAAAAAAAAAATCACACAACTGGGAAAGATGAGCAAGCAGCAAGTCCACACATGTTCTTCCCCCGTTCAATGAGGAAGTATCTGTGAAAAGAGAGCATTGTTTTTAACTGCCTGTGGTTTGAATGCTTCCAGTAAGCTTTTTCATTTATATGTTCTGAATTAAAAGTAAATAAATAATCACCCATCTATGCCCCAGCTGGGACCCCAGGAGTTCTTTACTATCCAGTAAGGAGTACCATTCTCCTCTCCGTAGCCGACAGCTAGAACAGCATGGTTCACTTTGTCGGTAGTCTTGTGGCATTCAGTGCTGCACACAAGATGAGAAGGTACATCTGACTTTATACACATGACTGTTTTAAGTAAGAATGCAGAACTAAAGCTCTAAAAATAGCAGGTTAACTGACAGTAAAGGTTTGTCTTAACACAGCGTACAGAACAGAAAGACTACTCTTCAAAATCAAATGGAAACTACAAACCAATCAATACTTATTTGTAACACTACTGTTTTGGGATACCTTTAGTATAATTTCATCTATTAGAAATCAACAAGTAGACAGTTCTCACATATCTTTATTATAGAAATTATGTATTTCGATTTAAATATTTAATAAAAAATATGAACTGCTTTTAAAATATTTTGATTGGGTATGTAAAGTATTCCTAAATTTTCAAGTAAATGAAACCTCTGAGAATACCACACTACTGTAACAAGTTTTTCTTTATGGACAATGTCACCAAGGTGACACTTTTATTACACCTTTTTTCTTACATTAAAAAAAAAAATACAATAAACTTGTAAACTTTGTAAATCATTTGCTGTTGTGCGTTCATAACCTGCTGTGAAAAATGCCTGTACTTGTGTATCTATTTGGGTCAATCTCGTGACCATGATCATGTGACCATGTTATGACCATACTAGCACCTCACAAGTTCATTGATTTATACCATTGATTCATGCCTTTTATGCTGGGCTTACACCAAACAATTTTGACAGTCCCAGGCTAAAAACTGAAAGTCTTTAGTAAATCTTAGGAGTTTTACTGGAGTCACAGAGCGTCATCTCGATCGTTAGGTTTAAGGGGACAATCTGCGACGTTTCATACGGTCTTTTATAGTCTTGGGCTTGCAACAATATCAAACATGTTTGATATTATCGCACGTCGGGGTGAGGTAACACAATCAACAACCAATAGATGAGCTCTGATAATAGCTGAAACAGGAAACCTGACAGTCAGAACAAGAACAACAATAAATATAATCCCGTAAATGTCCGGCTTTTACTCTGTTTGTTTTCCAGACCATTAATATTTATAATATGGGTCGCTGGCATTATTCCAATGTTAGTCTGGACAAACCAAGACTATATTAACGTGTTTGTTTGTTTTATTTATCTGTTTATTTTGTCAGGTAACACCAGCTGTCAGATAGTCTGGTGGTTAAGCAGGTGGGCTGTCAAGTAGAGGGTTGCAGGGTCAGTCCCAGTGTTTACTCATTTTTCATCCTTGTTTCATCCTTGTTTTTCTAAA
The DNA here is from genome assembly GCA_037176975.1 of Arrhamphus sclerolepis. NCBI lineage: Eukaryota > Metazoa > Chordata > Actinopteri > Beloniformes > Hemiramphidae > Arrhamphus > Arrhamphus sclerolepis. The sequence continues at coordinate 10,162,380 of JBAMYA010000013.1, forward strand.
GTCACTAGAAAATCTGTGCTGATATCACATATAAAACACTGCTGATCAAACGGTGAATAATCTACTCTGTTGGGTTTGTACATTCGTAAACCTGATTCTGATGGAGTCAGTGTCTCACCAGCCATGAACCCTAACACATGTCACTGGCCATGAGGCATTATTTATGTTTACATTTTAGAAAATTTTCATTTTCATTTCAAACAGAAAAGGGATGTTTTAAATAAATGTGCAGTTTATAAAGCTATTTTGTAATATTTGAGTATGCCTATTTTTTGACTATCTTTCAGTATTTTTGCAATATCTTCAAGAGGCCAGGTAGGGTGTCCTCTTGTTGGGTTTTCAGAATATGGACACCCCACACTAGAGCAGCTGTAGCTAAAAGCTGCTTCTCCTCCATACAGTAAGTTTCTATTGAGAGCATGATGGGAAAAAATTGCATGGTGGGGAAAAATGCTAAAAGAATCTAGTTGTAGTCTTGTAAATAGTGACCCTGCAGGTTGCACAGTCTTTGTAAAATCTGAGTCTGAGACTAAAAACTGTAAAAACTTGTCTTTAGGTGTAAGCTGATAGTTTTCCAAGAGTCTTTTCCAAAGTCTTCTGCTGTAAGCCCAGCTTTACCCGTGAAATCAAACAGATTTGACATTATTTTTAATGACTTTCTCTTACCTGGAGTACACGCCCTTGTTGTAATTCATGAAGTCTGAGGTCACCTCAAATGCGAAGCTGACAGGATTGCGGGTGGCAACGGCATCAACCATCCCCATCTCGTCGTACTGAGAGGCAACAGAAAACTTTTTTATTATCCTCTCGCTCACTTTATTTCTATCATAGAAGAAACACACTGATGGTCACTCACCGCTGTAATGTTCACCACACTCTTAACAAAAGCAGCTGCCAGTGAAGGTTTATAAACACAATCACCTTCCTAATAGAACAAAAACCAAAAGTAAAAATCTCCTTGAATGTAATTTAATTGTTGGTTTGGTTGAAGTTAGTTTAGGATGGCTGATCACGTACGACAGCTGTGTAGGGGTAGTCGCTCTCTGTCATCAGTCCTTTGTTGTACATGATGTATTCAAACGCTTGACTGGGAAGTCCGCTGAAGGACAAATGAACAAACTGCTGTAAAAACCTGACTGACATACGCAGGAAAAGTTATAAGGAAACTAAAAAGGGAATGGAAACATGTAGAGCTCTCACCCATTACACCCGTGGTTGTTGAAATCCTGGGCGCAGTCTACCAGCTGTTGTTCTGACTGGGTAACACAAGCATCAAGTCATGGTTACAGGAAATATTGTGGCGATGTTTGTGTGCAAGAGCAGCAGCAATTCCAAAAATGAAGTAAAAGTATGTTACCAGCGGCACAAGCTTCCCAGAGGCAATAGCTGTGACAGACTCTAAACAGCCAGTCGTGGAAAAAGTCCAGCAACTACCACAAGGTCCCTTTGATATGAATAAAGGAAAGAAAGAAAATCAGTATAAAAGTGACATTTTCTGCAGACTAAGGTTATTTTTCAAGAGATGCATACTTGAAAATTAAACGGAAAAACTTTATCATCATTGTCATGTCATCTACTTCTGCTTCTGGGTTTTAGCTGGAAGTATGAGTGTGTAAAAAATTATGTTAATGTGTCGGAGGCTTCTTCAGATCTGCTGCAACATAGATCGCTGCAGGAGCTCCTTCTACAATGAATCTTTGGATTCACTTAAATCATGACAGCCACTGCAATAACCTTTGGGGAGGAGTACAGTATTTTTGAATTTAACTGAACTGAATAACTATAAAAGTGGTGTTAATGCAATAAACTGTGAAGCTCATTAGTTACATTTTTAACTTGCTCTTAACTTTTCAGAGTTTCAGTTCCTAAACGCAAGCAGCAGGTTGTTACAGTTTAAAAAAAAAAACCTTGCAGAAAACAGATGTGTTATATCAGTATATAATCGAGTCATCCTTGACTAACCAACCTTGAAATCAACATTAAAAAACTTATTTTTTTTTTGCATCATCTAACAAGTTCATTCTGTTAGATGAAGGTAAGAGGAGTGGGGGAGATTTAGTCCACATAAAGGTTTTTTGTTCCCAGCCAGTGGCAGACAAGACATCTGCCAGTATGTCTTTATTATGTTGGATCGTGTAAAATCAAATGTTTTTTTTTTTGTTGTTTTATTTTGCATTAATATATGCTGAAACTCTATAGTGGACACGCTGCTACTTCCTACTGCAACAATGGTGCATTAACTTTGAGATTCACAAATTAATAAGATGTGAATGTCTGACATAACTCACCTGATTCTTCACTGGTGTTATGTAGTTTCCCTTTTTCCTCCAGTCAATGGAGTCAGGATGGGGTCCATTGCTGCTGAGGTAGTTTCCCTTCGTAGCAGAGCAGTTCTGCAAAAGGCAAACTCAAATCAAAACTGGGATGATATACAAAAATTAAAAACTATCAGATAAACACATGCAATTTTGCATTTGAGACCTGCAACACAATCTAAAAAAGTCTGCTTGCTCTGATCAGTTTTTGCAAAACAATGTCCTGTTAAAAAATTCCAACGGAAAACTATGTAAGCGACTTCTACACACATATTACCTGTGGCTCAGACAGGAGGAAGTTCTCTCGAAACTCACTGAATGTCATGTCTGAAAACTGGTTCAGCCCCACTGCAGAGGGAAATGAAACATTTAATTCCAATTATTTTAGGAGTCATCAAAATCAAGTTCAAAAACGAAAGCGTTCTCACTTGTGAAAGAATGATTTCCCTCATTGTGTTTGTCAATCCTCCTCTTGTTGTCTGTGAATATCTGGAGTCTCCATTTGTACTCCTCCACGCTGTATGCTTTGTTGTACTGTACATGCAAAGAGTTTATTTCTTATGAGTAATAATGAGCGTATATGACAAGTTGTGCAGCTCACAAAGTCGCCAAGAATCAGTGCAGTGATTTCGTTAGGTAACTTCCTCATACAAGGACATTACTGTTGCTCTTAAGACAGATATAAGTAGATATTCACCCACCTGTGTCATCCATGACCTGAAGTGATGCTCGTCTGAAAGTGATTCATGTAATTAAATTACGTTTCACACATACATTTCAACAATAAGGAAGGCTGCGCAACGGAATAATATGAAAGTGAAAGCGTAACGACTAAGTTGTACAAAACAGCACAGCTCAGTTAGCTTACCTTGATCGGACAAATAAAAAGCTGAAGTTACAAACGACAGCGCAAAGAGAAGAAAAAAGAACCGCATGTTCACTTGTGAAAGTCGGAGCCGCCTGAGCAGCTGAAGGTGAAGTGAAAACTGACGAGACGGTCACGGGTTAAACTTCTAATCCTGCTCGAGCTGTGGTAACCTGATAGTCTATGACGTCATATCGATATATAAACCAGAACCAATACAAACCAATTATCATTCAAGCAAAAGTTTGCAAACTCGACACCTATTACTCATTTTCTGTCGGAACTAAAATCTCTGATTGAATACCTTAAATTGATTAATAATAAAAAGAGCAATATGTTTCTTTCGTAATTACAAATAATTTCCCCCCGAAACCTCTGACTAAAATTTTATTTATTTATATACTCTCCCCCTCCTTATTTATTTTGTAATACGTAGTTCCTTTCCTTAAATATGTATCTCTGCTTATTTTTGCTTAATTTTATCCCGTGATTCTTTCACAACAGACTCTTTATATCTTGTTCTTGCTTTTGTTGTGCTGTTCGTTATGTTTGTTTTGTTCAATTTTGCTCAACAAAAACCAATCATCATCATCGTCGTCGTCATCATCATCATCATCATCATAGTAACCAGTTATAATTATGATTTTAAGAAACTCCAAATCAGTTATAATAATAATAATTAACCCTTTTAAACCAACATCAGTCCTAATCATAAATATAAAATATTGATGAATTCTGAGTTCTTAAAACCCTTAAATTGCCAAATTTTTGTCACGGTTTACTATAACTCCATTTTATGGTGTAAAAACTCAATAACTGATGTATTTTCAATATCCTTAATAAAAAAAAAAGGATTATTTATGGTCTGACTATGGCAGCCTTATATATGTGAAAGATTAGCAGCAATATTGATTTGTATGCATTATTAGTACTCACATTAAAGACCATTTGACTTTTTTTTTTGTCCATAGGAATCCATTCAAATCACTATTTCTGATCCTGCTCATTAAAAAAAGTGTAAAACGTACATGTTCTCATTTCTCCACTTCATTTGAGGCATATTTTATACTTTTGATTAGAGCAGGATTAAAAATAGTGATTAGAAAGGATTTCACTGTGTACATTTATGTGCGAAGGGGTTTGTAGTGTACAACATGTATTTTAGTCCACGTTGGTAACAGTAGTATAAAAATTAAAGAAAAAAAACACTCAAAAATGCACAACTTTGCATGTATTGTCAATAATATGCCAAAAGGATATAATATGCTAGAAATTAATATCCAAAAACACAAAATGTGTTGGGTGCATCAAATGGTTGAAAAAAGACAGTTTGTTTGTATTGAAGAAAACTTAAATCAACTAGAAACGTGTAATATAATCTTATATATAAATACCATATTACAAAGATTATAAAAGGAAAGACTGCTTAAAGAAAATAGTGGATGGATTATAATATCACTGTATTATATCAATTACACAATTATGTGGAAAAATAGAAAGAAGAAAATCCTGCCAAAATACTATCATGCCTATTTTAAAGGTGCAGCACGAAGGTACAAATGGTCAAACTTCAGTCTGGGATCAGCTGATAATGTTTCATTCAATTTAACTTTACACCCCAAGTTGAAGTGTATAAAAACAGGTCTTATCTAGGTCACACAAGGTTACCCAAGTCTGCAAACCACATTGTGGCGGCGGGGTGTGGTTCAGCTCAGCTGCAGAGGGGAGGTGATTCAGTGGCTCTGGGGGAGACAACGGGAGACGGAGGACGCACCTGGGCCCCATCTACAATCACTCTCCGTCCCTTATAGTGACGGCGCAGCGGCAGGAGGGGAGAGCAAGACCTGGACGTCGTCTTGTGTGTGTGAGCGTGTGCGCTGGAAAGCGCAATTACTAAAAACATATCAATAAACGACGGTATCAAACGAAGCTGCTTGTGGTGATCATTGTCCCGGGGCACCTGAACCTTCACATATAGATTAATCAGACCAAAGAACCATTTTCCACTTTACCTCAGTCCATCGTGGATGACATCAGGCAGATGCAGCATTTCTGGATCTTGTGTATAAAGGATTTCTCAACACTAGGTATTTAGAAGTCCCAACTATGCTGATGATCTAAATAGTTTTGAAATGTTGAAAAAAGTCTTACTATTCTTTTTTTCTGACCATATTCCCAACCTTTTCAAACATGTTGGTCGTATCTCAGTCAGGCAGATGTCCATTCTCGGTTTTAACCTCCAGTGTCCCAGCATGGGTAGATCGCATCCTGACAGAGGTAGATTCCATCCGTTCTAATAGCGTTCAGTCATGGATATGCCCTCCCTCAAATGAACCAGGCTTGTATTTACATAATTATTCTGTCATGTTGGAAAAACAGCCCTTGTTTTCTCATCATAACACATTAATTTCTCATGTTGTCTTGAAAAACAAAAGGGTTGTTTGTACAGACAACAAGATAAATGAACCTGCTAACCCAAGAAGATGACTGTTGTTATCTGAGGACATGGACATAAACAACTTCACATAATTAAAGGAATAAAATGGGTAGAGGTATTTGGCTTCTATCCTTATTTCCCTACACTTATTTCCTCATTAGTTTAACAGACGTTGAAAAAGAAGACCAGAAATAATAATTTAATTTCTGAGTCCTGTCCAAACACATAGTTTTTTTTTTCTTTTTCTAATCCAAGCGTGTTTTTCTTATCTTAGACTGGAATATTATTTTGTTGGTTTGGTTCCTCCAGTTTTTCAGCTCTGTCAGAGGTCTTATCCCCTGCTGTCAGAATTCTGACATTTGCTGTCAGCTTTCATTGTTACTCTTTAATGTCGCTTTCCCTGTTGTGTCTCTTCATAATAGCAGAGGTTATATATATTCAAGGCCACTTGTTTTTTGTTGGGTTTTTTTTTTGTGATTAGCAGAGGATTTTTCAGGTCATTCTCATATTGATATTCCTCCTGCAATATTCAGCAAATCTAACTCTGTTTTGATTTGTTTTGAAGTCTCGATCCTTGGCCTGTTGACAGACCTACGTGTGGATTTGGATCTCCACACGCTGCTGTTTGGCGAGAGTGTCCTTAATGACGCCATGGCCATTGTCTTGACACAGTGAGTATCTTATTTTCATTATTACTTTTGATAAGCCTTCGGGATATTTTTTTCATGCTATATATGTCATGGTTTAATTGTGTGGGTGCTCAGATTTCTCCATCTGGCATTACAGCAGCGGATGTCATGGAGAAGGGAGTTTGAATGAAAACTGCTAGCTTTAAGGTAAAGGTGTGATTGGCAAAACAGCATGAATGCCTTAGATAATATGCAGTGGGCTGCATAAGCGAATTGCCTCTAGCACTGTCAGCATCTCATTAAGGTAGTGAGAGGAGAGGCTCACTGCCAGAGCAGAGGCAAACTCCCTTTATACCAAACCTGGCTAACAGTAGTTACTGTCAATTTCAGAGGAGAATAAATTATAAGATTCTTGGAATGTCAGTGACAGAGTCACCATGAAGTCATTCCTCATCCATGCTTTTCAATTGCCTCATTCTTCACCCCTTTCCCCAGCATTGCACTCAAGTATGCATGCACACACATAGCTGCCATTGTCACTTTATTTATAAAAAGCAAGTCGAGTAGATGTGCTAACAGATGGCAAGTTGGAAACAGAGAGAGGACAGAACTCACACATTTCCACATTCATGGACAGCGTGGAAGATGAAGAAGAAAATGTGCAAGAGAGATGGAAGGAGTTAGACATGTTTTACGTAACACATGGCACATCCCATGTGCCATACTTAACATGCCTGCACCTCTTTGTCTACAGTTGTGTCTGCAGACACGACGGATAGATGTGCAGACTCACACTGCTGTCACTTTGTACACCGACGGGCAGAGAAAAGAGGCTGTGCATCTTCTCAGACAAACGGATAGTGTAATGTTTGTTCCCAGAGTGGCGTGACCGGCCTTCATGCCATCTCCTGTCACTTGACTGCATCTCTGGCCTGCCAGTCGCCCAGGCCCCCCACACAAAGCCGGCCCTTATTAGTAAGACATGCGGGGCCCTGGCACTGGAATTTTAACAAGCTCCCAGAGCAGCTCAACCTTACGCTGGTGTGCCCTCTCCCAGGCACAAAACCTCCTGCTCCAGCAGCCCTGACCCAGCCGCCACTCAACCAGGTCCTGCTTTTACATCTTGGGATTCTGAGTGGAAACCAGCAGCCCTGAACACCTGAACACACAGTCTCCATAAGGTCACGTTGACCAAGTGACTTGCTGCTAAATTAAGCGTGCCAACAAAGCTGGAATTTTCATTTCCACAGAGGGAGTGATGAATTTCCTTTTCAGCTCACTGAGTTCATTAGTTTTTGCTTGATTATTCTTCTATTACTTCAATGGAAATGGAGATATATTGTGGTGTGTGCAAAGTAACATGAGGTTTTTTTATTATCATGACAAGCTACAGTATATTTATCTTTGCTGCCCTACTGACTGTCAGTCAGGTCAGAAGGAAAATGAATGAAACATCATTCATTACTTTTATATTGTTTTAGCAGACTCAGTGGCTTAAAATCCATTCAGAGTTAAAGAAGTCAAACTCCAACAGGAAGACATGAAATTGTCTTTAGTACTTTAGGGAATTCTTTCTTTTCACCTTCATCAGCTATTTATGTGGTTCTTGTCTCTGCATGCTTCATAGCAGTCACACACTCCCACACACACAGATCATCTCTCCCTCCCTGCATCTGCCCTTTGAGGCCTTTTTTTACCTTGATGACTTGCATGTCAGAGCCCCCACCCCTCCAGGGTAAATATTTATAGCAGTGTAAATTACATTCTGCCTCTGTCTTTATGGACTACAGTAGTATTTCCCTTGTTTCCCACTTTCCACTCAGAGGCATCTATAGGGCAAGTAATTCAGGATAATTGTTTTTCTGGGAGAAATTTCAGTTCTTTAGAGGCCCATGTGTTTTTATGTGTCACTCCTATGAATTGCGCCGAGGGCCCAGCTCAGCATAATAAGCATGTGAATTTATGCTAATGGCTCCAAAGAGGTTCACGCCAGTAAAACCTGCAGTTCATATTTCTGATGAATGCACTTGATTCAGAGCCATCAACAATGTAGCTGTTCCAAAAAAACTTTTTGCATTTAAAATTTTCATATTTACTTTTGGTTAAGAAAAATAAACAAAAAAAAAAAACTATGCTTCTGGCTCATTTTTGTTCTCCTCTTTTTGTGTAATTTCTCCTCCAGTGCCATCGCCACGTACGACCAGATGGATACAGGACATGTCTTTGACACAACAGCCTTCATCCACTCTGTTGGTTTTTTTCTTGGAATCCTCATTGGTTCTTTCTTCCTGGGAATCATATTCGCAGTAATAACAGCTCTCATATCCTTTCATCCCCTCCCATCTCTCCACCCCAGATTCAATTATCACCTCAGCATCCGCTGGAATAGATCCACATCCTCGACTTGGTAATTGCTTGTCTAACAAACTCGTACTGTACCACTTTTATCAGCAAAAGCAACGCGGCTAAGTCATAAATGCTCCTGTGACATTAAAGTTCACAGAGATGTCATCAATCACATCAGTGGCATATAATGAAAATTCAGCTGCTGCTTTTGTCCAGAATTTCTCCCAAATTTTTTAGTAATTAGTCTCTATAAAAAAAAATGAGGACAAGTCACGGGCAAGTTTTGGAGCAGTATTCAGCTGTTCATTACACTGACTAATCTCTGAGCAAGCATTTATTAGATTTTGCTGATGCCAAACAGAGCAGCAGACTGCACTTTTTGTGGTCCCCTTTCAAACATTAGCTTCTAAAAGACCCCCTACAGTGAAAATCGAATCATTAAATGCCTATGTGATGCTATTTATAAGCTATAATCATGCGAGTGAAACAAGCAATCACCAGTGTGGTAAGAATTTCTGCATTACTGTAGTCTCACAAGGAACTAACCCTTGCAGGATGGGCCATTTCAGAGCAGCCAATCAGGAACAATGTGTCTCTAATGTAGAATTTAACTAAGCATTATTAGTTGTTTTCTAAAATAGTCAGTTAAAAGCTCACCTTTTCTCTTTGTTCCGTCACTGAATTGCAGCTGAGTGTAAATTTCCACATACAGTATATTGTAATTCTCTTCTCTATGTTTGCATTGTGTTTGTTTCTCATGTGTGCATAGATTTTACATAATGCTGTATCTGCTTCACCAGTGTCTTTTTCTTCATAACTCATAGAGCTGCTCAGTCTTTTTTCTATTCTTTTTTCTTCCCCTGAAGCTCTGTGAGCAGAGCGGAGCACAGCACACATGCGCAACAGAGATGGGAGTAGCAGTGGTGGGCCTGGTGAAGTTAAACCTTTTATGCAAGCTGGTGACAACCAGCTGGAGAAGCTTTTGGTGCATTTTATAGTGATGTAGAAAGTGTCACAAACCACTAAAACAGAGCTGTTATTGTTTTGCAAATCCTGTGTTGCATCTGCAGATATATAGTGAGGCGAAATGCAAATAAGTGGTGGAGGAGGAGGCAAATTTTTCATATTCATATGCTTCACAGAAAACTGGAACATGGTGCAGAGTTAGCTCTGTATGAGATCTGCATCGTCTCTGTTATATAAATATAATATTCATGTTTCTCATTGTATATAACTGTGTGAAAATGGCAATAATTATTTTATGACTACCTTAAAGCAAGAACGTCATATGCATGGATTCACCAGGTCCCTCACATTCCTTCTGTATCATGTTATTTTCCAACATGTTTGGAAGAGTAGGGTGATGTGGAGAGTATTCAGTTAGTCTTTCAAAAAATACGGCATTTACCATTTAAGAATTACAGCCATGTTCAGAAAAGTACCTCACTTTTGAGGGTCTCAAAAGTATCCGGACGTAGTGACATAATTGTTGATATAACCATAGTTTTTATCTGGAGCTTGTGGACATCACAAAAGTCTTAAGTTTCCTCCATGGAGATGCCATTCAGGGCTTCACTGCTGCCGCCTTCAGTTTTCTCAGTCATACCCGAATGCTTGACTGACTTGGCTACTGAAGAATATTTAATTTCTTTGCCTTCAAAAAGTCTTAAATTGCTTTTGCGGTGTGTTTAGGGTGGGGATGGAACAGAAGCACAACAGCTTAATTTGACAAACATCCCTATCATGTTTTATGTTTTGTGTTCAGCACTATTGCAGTTATGCATCTTCCATTTTCATGCCATGTCAGGCATGGAGTTCTCCAGGAATGTTTACAGTCTGATGATGCGTTAAGGCATAAGGAAATAGAATCTAAAATGGTCAAATTTGAAACATTTAACCTTTCTCATCTTTCTGATCTGACTAACGCAAAGTTACCAGCCTGTTCTGGTTTAGCTGAGGCACTACATGGGAGCTAGGAAAGAGGTTCTTCAAACTGCTGAGTACGAGTGCATTTGCTTCTTATTTGTGTGCACTGCAGTATCTCACAATCTCTCTACACTGAGCAGATACAGATTTATATTTCAGATGCAAAGTCAATCTCAGCTTCCAGTGAAATCATAAAAACTGCATGACTGTCTTCTTGTACATCTTTAACTCTCTTCCCACCTCACCAAATTCACCCGACTGCATGAGAATCCCCTGCTGGAAACATCAGTGTTCTTGCTGTTGTCCTGGAGCAGCTTCCTCTCAGCTGAAGTCAGCGGACTCTCAGGTGAACAGTCAGTGATTTATCATATTTGTGTGTCTGTGCCCGTATCAGTATTCTGTGTAGCTGAGGTCAGACTAAATACGAATCCTGTTAGTGAGATTCCACCGTTACTCCCCCAGGTATCACTTCTCAACTGCATGCACTGACTTGCATGCAGCCCCTCAATATCACACAAACAGCTGTTTGGGTGGCAAAGTCCACTGCCGCTTAGAGGCATCTGTGCGATGACTCAAACTTAACACACTGGGAACGCTGTGTGTGCATTCTCATATGCACAGCCATGACCAGCTGCACAATTTCTCAATAAAAAAAAAAATTACATTCAGTTTCCGTCCTTCCTTCTTTTTTTTCTTCAAAGAAAATATATTTATCGCATACAGCCCTCACTCAAAGTCCTGGGAAAATAGAAATACGTAGGAAGGTCATCAAGCCATCTACAATAGAAATAAATAAATATCATACACCTGAGTGTGAGTGTGTTCCATCTTTTATTTGGATATGCAACCACTGATAGTGGCAATAACAATTTAAAAACGTTCTTTCCCACAGTCTTGTTTTAGAAAAACATGTAGTGAGGTTTCTTTGAAATCTGTTCATCTCTAAAGACATGTTTCAGCTTTTTTCAGTTTTAGATAAATAGAAATTGGGGGGAAAAAAAACATTTTTGGTTTTTGTCACCTCTTAATGTGTTCATCTTTGTTTTCACTGATGACTGTAATGCAATTTTAAAATATTATTGTAGCGTTTATAGTCAAGAAATAGTATTGCCGTTCGTCTTGTGCATGTGTCTGACAGATAACACTCATTCAGCTCCCTCTTGCTTGTAAGTGCTCCCTGTAGACTGTGGAGGAGGATAAGATACTTTTTTTTTGTTTTTTTCTTTTTAATGAAATAGCTTGACCATTGTCTATTGCACCCAGATGCACTGTTGCTCTGAATGCTGTCCAGTCTGGGTATCACAGCAGCATGAGTGTCAGGAAGGTCGATGGTTCTCAGTGCTGCATGATGCAAAGACTCTAAGCTATTTTCAGTTGAAAATTAACATCTCTGCACGTTTTCTCTGATATATAAAATCAGTTTTAATTTGAAACCTGCATATCTACATAAGACAAAATGATGATGATTAGTTAGTCGCTTAATCATCTTTTCAGAAACCTTCTATACTTCTCTTGGGATGAAGCAGCTTCTCATGCAGAAAACCCATGGAGAGCTGGAAGTCCTTCCTGGTCCCATTCGGTAACCGTGACTCTGTCTGTCTCTGTTAATTGCTTGAGTTTATTGAGGGTGTGCCTAATGACCCTTAATTTGGAGCGAGCTCTGCCATTATTAATCTTGTGGCCCTCACAGCTCCTAATTATGGGATACATCTAATCTGTTGCCAAATTCCCTGTGCGGAAGAGACTGTGTGGTACCTGTGTCAGTGTTATGTAAACCAAAGCGGATGTTAAATCAAATGGAATCAAAATGACATCTAGCAGAAGAGCAGTGGTGTTCAGGACATGTAAAATGACAGATTGTAAAGAGAGAGTAATGGACTACTTTAATTTAGCCACAGATGCTCTCTTCCCTTTGTTGGTGTATTTTTTACTTATTCTTTTTATAGACTTCTTGCCCCTGTAAGTTTTGCTACCAGTCATAATAATTGTATTTTTTTTTCTACTTATGTGATTCTCTTTCAAACTAAAGGGAGCAGAAATGTGAAATTGAATCTCTGCAACAAAGTAAGCATGTCTTATGAGGCAACAACCCACCTTTCATGCTTTTTGCTTCAGGTCTCTGATCCAGCCAGCCTCCTCTGTACCAGCGGGGGCTCTAATCACTCCCTCCACCCCATTTCCTCTCTCCATGGAGTTAATATTTTTCTACAAACTTTGTTTTGTTATTCTTTTTGTTATCTTTTTGTTCATTTATGCTCCTTCACACATACTGTTATTGTGTCATTCTTTAGCACTTATCATTCCCAGATTTTATTTTCCCCTGGTGCAGAGAAGGGTAGAAACAGGACATTTTATGTGGGTTGGAGAGCGTACTTTATATGAACCACTTGTTCAGCTGGAATTCATTGGAACCAGTACAGTAGGTGGGTCCAGGGTTGGGCTGTTCTGATCTCATTTAGGTACACAAGAGGATTTAATTGCAGTGTTGGTGACCTTAAGACAAAATTCTTGCATGCAGTACACGGCTCATATTGCACCCAAAGACAGCTTGTTGAATTGCTTTGAAAATACTGGGTCAAACTCAACGGCCTGACAAAGACTCTTTCTACAGATAATATTCCCACTATGAAAGACGAGCATGCAGAGCCTGCGGCTTGCACACAGCATACACATTCCCACAACCCGATGACATGATATGGGCACATTTAAGTAGTCTTGATTTGCTTCATTTCACTTACGTTTTTCAGGTATTGTGACCGTCCTGTTTTGTGGCCTGATCCAGTCAAGATACACAATTCTCAACTTATCACCCGAGGCCAGGACAAGAACCAAGCATGTGAGTTTGCACAGAATAATTGAATCTTCTCCCATTGCCCTCTTTTTAAAAAACAAAACAAAACAGCATTTATTCATAGTGTCTTTTGATGCCATTGTTGATTCACTTTTGTGTGCGTACAGCCAGTGTTTAGATGCCTACAGTGTTCTTCTGCTGTAGTTCAGTGGGTGTCTGTGTGGGAGACCAGTCTCCAGCTAGCTGCTTAAAAGGCTGAACACAGATGGAGGCCAGTTTCCTGTCATATTGTGCTGGCAAACTTCACAGAGGAGCACATAAGTCAAAAGTACACACGTATAGTCATATACGCATTTATTATTCATTATCGCGGCCACAGTGCAACTGTTTATCACAGAAAAAAACCTTCTCAAAGGACTCACAGTAGAAGCCTTTGCCTATAAAGTGAATTTGCTTTGCTATAATAAATGAGGCTATGGTACATTGTGTGTTTACTTGGCAGAATCCCCCCATCTTTAGTTTTATGATTTACATGCAGCTGCAGCTCAAATGAAAAAGGTGACTTAGTGCACACTGGCACGAGTTTAGTAGCTGGTAGAACAAATATACCTTCTGTAGCATCTCTTGCCCTTGTGGTGTAAAGCTCATAAGGAAAAAATATTCTTATATTCAGTTGCAGATTTTTCTTCATGAAAAATACAAATTAATGAATCAATAATGAAATGATTACGTCTCCCCTAATTTAATAAACTGCATCATAAGGGTTTTAATCAGTATTTATTATTTATCCTTTGTGAAGAAATGCCTCATTGCAGTTATTCAGTTTTCATCTTTGCTTAAAGTAAATCATTTTCCAGCTATTTGATGTGGTGTGGATCATTACAACTTGTAACAATCCTCTATCAGGAAGTGTCTCATGTAATAAGAAGCAATCTTATTTTTATATAAATATAAAACTGTGCTCTTATTCTTTACATGTTTTGACACCCAACAGATTTCAAATGAAATTCTTTTATGTGACGAAGATGACAAAAACAATCTGCTGTGAAATGGAATCACATTATGCCCTCAAGCTTTAGATATCTGCAGCTGATGCCTCAAAGAGAAAAGCATCAGCAACAGATTTGACATGTTTGTACAAATCTAAGCCTATTTACCCATTTCAGTGGGATCAGAGCCTTTTACTTCCACACACACACACACACACACACACACACACACACACACACA